>RHPI01001202.1:154694-262676 GCA_009103225.1 Chlorokybus atmophyticus | reverse complement strand
TTATAAACTTTTGGGTACACTTGTACATGGGGATGTGCTGGTCCCTGATGTCACACGACACAACCAGTACGCACACAATGGCTGACACCATTACCACAAACCCACACACTCACACAGCGACTCCGCCGTCACGTACCCGCACTGCAACACAATATCATGCACTCACACGCTCTCGCATCATCCCTTCACTTCTATATACACTGACATTGGCATACTTACACTCAAACTCACATTCACACACACACACACACACACACACACACACACACAAACATACAGCTCCACCTGGTGTGTAGTGTGTGTCTTCACTGCTGTTCAGATATGCGTGAATATGATACCAATGTTTACTGCTCTGCGACTATCGGCACTGCAATCTGGCTCTATTTTATAGCGTTGCTGCTTATGAATTGCATGCGGTTCTTATTATAAGATTTGCGAGACCTGCTGTATACGTCTATTTATTTGCTATTATAATCGGTTCTTTGTCTGTCGAATTGAGAATTTTAATTGCGTTGCCAGATATGAACTCAGCTTATTTTCTACTACACCGGGCTTTTAGGGGCTCTTAGGGGTACAGCGGGATCTTTGTGGCTCCCCAATTTGAAGACAATCGATGTCCTCATTGTCTAGCTGGCCCAAGAGGGAGGGTCAATATGCAACCCCCATTTCTATTTGGATCCGTGCCTCTATAAAGGGTAGTGCGCGAACGTGCGCAACTGGTGCACAACGAGCTCACCCACCACAACGTCAAAGTAGTTGTTTTCGTGCTCGCGCACGCGCCAGAAGTATGGCTTCATTTGTAAGGTTGATTTATCCGCGTTCGACACTTGGCCGTTCCGATCGTGCACTTTGACCATCATTTGCTGAACGTACAATACACAGACATGTGTTGTGACTCATTCCAATGAGCCCATCCTTGTAAAAGACTGACACGACAGATTGCGAGATGTTTTGCGTGGTGTAGTGGTGCCAATTCAAAGCAATGCTTGGACGCACAAATTGTCACACACACACACACACACACACACACACACACACACACACACACACACACACACACACACACACACACACACACACACACACACACACACACACACACACACACACACACACACACACACACACACACACACACACACACACACACACACACACACACACACACACACACACACACACACACACACACACACACACACACACACACACACACACACACACACACACACACACACACACACACACACACACACACACACACACACACACACACACACACACACACACACACACACACACACACACACACACACACACACACACACACACACACACACACACACACACACACACACACACACACACACACACACACACACACACACACACACACACACACACACACACACACACACACACACACACACACACACACACACACACACACACACACACACACACACACACACACACACACACACACACACACACACACACACACACACACACACACACACACACACACACACACACACACACACACACACACACACACACACACACACACACACACACACACACACACACACACACACACACACACACACACACACACACACACACACACACACACACACACACACACACACACACACACACACACACACACACACACACACACACACACACACACACACACACACACACACACACACACACACACACACACACACACACACACACACACACACACACACACACACACACACACACACACACACACACACACACACACACACACACACACACACACACACACACACACACACACACACACACACACACACACACACACACACACACACACACACACACATAGGCAGGCAACGGCACTGTAGATTCAGTTGCAGGCATGCATTACATTGCATGGAGACTACAGCAGAACTGGCCACACAGTATTCCTGCCAAAGAGAAGCAGCGACATCAGAGAGCATGCAAGCCAAAGGCGTTGCAGGTTGGAATAGATGCCTTCAAGCTTGATTCCAAGCTTGAAGGCATCTATTCCAATTTGGTACAGTACTTACTTTAGGTTCTAGAGGGAAGTCATTGTCAATGGCAATCTGCCAGCACACCCCATAGCGTCCTTTTCTGACTCGCTTCTTCCCACCATGTTCACAGTTTGAACTTTAAAACTAGCACACACCAGGTGGCTCCAGATGGACTCGCCCTTGTGCATGTGCTTGTCTGTCACTGGCGTACCAGATGTTGTTGGCGAAGAGCGGCATGTCATTAGGGCCCACCTTTCGCCCCTCCCGCTCCTCCTCCAGCAACCGCCACAGCTCCTGGTCCCACCACCCAGCGGCGGCGGCAGTCTTGCACGTGCAAGACAGCGCCGCTACGTCATGCAGGCTTACCAGCTGCAGCATGATGTGCATCAATAGCTCGGTCGAGAGCACCATTAGAATATCGCCGCCCTCCTTCTTCTTCATGTTCTTGTCCTGGTCCTCCTCCTTCGCCGATGTGGCCGTCGCTGGGATGATGAAGTGCGCAGCAGCCCTTTACGTTTCTGGTGATTGTAGGGTCTCTGCCACACAGCAGCCCGCAGCCAGTTGATTAGCCGTATGCGGGTGCACATGACGAACAACACTGGCACTATGAACACCCATACATCCATGCATCAGTGGTGGGCTTTAAATCAAGGTCTCGTAGTAAGAATGCCCATCTGCCATGTGGCAGTTTCAACAAGGTCTGGCATGTGATAAGATGGACGTCCATTGCGTAATCAAGTTGCGCATCCCCCACGCACGCGCTTGCTAAGCAACAAGCTCACAAAAGAAAACGAAACATGGACAGATTACATTTTTGCGCATACGTGGCATAATATTAGCAGAATATTATATAAACATAAACACACTTTGCCAATGAAGGCTTGCAATGAATGTATTAACCGCAACTTATGCAGCATATTCGTATACCTTATTCAGCATGTTTATGTCGAAAGATTTACAGTATGTTGAGATTTAATAATGTTGCTGAACTTTGTAACTGCGGCTAGCATCTCTAGTTTGCACATTTATTGTTAAATACAATGTAATCACAGTGTTGCAAACGCTAAAGTATGGTATTTTGTGGCTTGTTTTTAATAATGCCATATTTGACCGAGTAAAATCCGATATAAGAGTATCGCTTTACATCAAAGTAAATGCAATTCGTATTAAATATATGACAAACCACATCATATGTATACATAGTATAGAACAATCGAAACAGATACGGATACTGCCTATATGGCCAGCAATCAAGGCATACAAAGTTGTGTGAAACATTTATGCTTTATTTATTGACGTAACGATTTGGCAACTTAAGACTTTTATTTGGGCAATAAATCTGTATCTTCATAATATGCATGTAACGTGCGCGCACATGTGTTGTGTCCCCCCTCCCCCCCAAAAAACGGCGTAATGATGGCTATAACAATTTTTAAACTACATGTACATTATTTTGTAATAAACATGAAATATAAAACACTCAGCTGTTAAGATCACAAGGTTGTGAAAAAATCGTACTATCAATGCAACATTGACAATGCTAACGTGCACAAATGAAAGCAGAGTTCAAAGGCATTATGCGAAAAGTATAGTGCCTCAATGATAACATTTGATGCAATCCTGCTGTCACGGACGACTAAATAATAACACCATAGTGGCCGCAAAACACACTTCGTGCTTTTGCGGCCTAGTGGTTTGTTGCATTGGTCATCGGAGCTTGAGACCGAAAAGGTCCTGAGGCCGGAACCGCCTGGCGGTAGACCAAGAAGGAGTTTTGAGGTCGCTGTTATCAATATATGATGGGTCGCGCATCAATGCGCGACTTGCCGGACGGCAGTCGGACATTTTAACGCGTCGCGCGTACCTGGAGCCGCCGCTGGGTAGTACCGCGCGACTTATCTGACGGCGGCCAGTCGGTCATTCAGCGGCGCAATGCGCGCTGCGACAGCTCAGTGATAATTGCAATCCCTTCCACTGCTCAGTGACGAGAAGCCCTGTAAAAACTCACATCTAATGAGGATATTAGATACCTACGTGCGGGGGAATGTCACGGACCATCAAATTAGCGGTGCGGCTGATTGGGCGTGTGATTGGGCCGGCCGGCCGGCATTAGGGCACAAGACACACGCGCACCACGCACGACGGCCCAGTGACAAACGGCACCCGCGACTGCCGGGCTGCGCGGTATGCGCGGCCCGCCTGCCTCTCATTGCCTAGGCGGCAATAATTAGCTATCGGCCGTTCGATCTATCAAAACAAATCTCGACCGTCCAAAGCTCATCCCCATGTCATGCAACTGCTCAAAATGTATGCGAATGATATATACTTTATATATGATGACCTTAATAGCTATATGCAATTATGACTACATATAGTATTATGCATTGTAATGAATAATATTCCAAATGTGTATATGTATCATAAGCGCAAACTATACATGATATATGCGCACTTATATATGAGTAAACTTATATTATACATATACATATATTATATTACATCTCATATAGTTGACAAGATATGCACATATATTATAGCAATGCATAGCAATATACACATTATATGCATATAATACTATAATCATAGAATGTTATGTATATAGGCAATTTGTATGCATGACATGTATGATACATGCAATCCTTTATACATAATATGTTCATAGTTTCACATCGCTTATATGATCTGAACATGTCCCACATGTATTAGATAATACATTAAGTACTAACGTTTCTGCCACGTTACGTGCGGAGATATCAAATGGTGCGGCTGTTTGATCGGGCCATCACACGGCACCCGCGACTGCCGGGCTGCGCGGCAGTATGTGCGGCCCGGCTTCTCATTGGCTAGGCGGCGAGTACAAGCGTTACACCGTTAAATCTGCCTAAACGAACCTGGCCGTCCAAAGCCCATTCGATTGTTTTGAACGCATGCCAGAAATTGTAAAATTAAGCACAATACGTGGCCGCCTATGGCTGCATATTGATCATTTTTATGTGTATTGATAAATATGGAGATACAATGATACATGTTGACATCGCTGATGTGTTGCAAAATGAAGCACATCTGTTGCAATATGGTGCAATATGGTGCAATATGGCTAGCAACCTGCAGTTAAGCGTAAAAAAGCATAATAATCAACGTAACGTGTATGCCACGGTACGTGCTAAGAATTTCAGTAAGTAATGTCAAGGTTACAATCGTTAAGATAATGCTAACCTGAATTCTCTTAACTTTAAGATTCAACTGAACGAAAAATTGCATCGTTAGGCCACCATTTGGTCACATGAATTTGATCAAATGGGATCGCAACGGTGACAACAGCCGTTGCTTAAAAAGACAGAAAATTGGCCAATCATTGCAGAGATGCATAAAAGATACTGAAAGCCATCTCGGCGGCAACTGCTAGCTAACGGCAATTCAAAATCGCTAGCGATTTGGTGCAATTGCAGCACAGTTAGTGGTCAAAACGGCCGCGTTTTTGGCGGTACGAGGTTGGGGCAGGCCCCATACCCCAAAGACATGCCGCCACTACTCACCCTCGTTCTAACTAATCCACTTTACCATGTAACGCTAATTGATTACACGCTATAGTTACTGCGTCATCAAACATGGTCAACAGCCGAATAATAACGCCACAATAGCCGCAACACACACTTCATGCTTTTGTGGCCTAGTGGTTTGTTACACCTGCAATTGCATCTTACAATTGTCAGCGGAGCATAATCTAGTTTATGATGGAATAAACACATGCCAACTTACAAACATAAATGACAATTGGCCTTGTAGCAGCATGATCGTGAAGTAGCAAAGTTTATGGTCGCTGAGCAAACACGTGTCGTATTCATTTGCATACTCATTACTCAAACATATGGCAATGTTTTAAGCATAAGCTATGACATGTTGTGCACGCTTTTACAATGTACCATAGATACTATATATGTATTTGCAATGCAACACATGTACACTAACGAGGTTGATCAGTATATATATACTCATATGATCATACTATTATGTAATGTCATTTCACACATATAACAGGGAATGGGCTTGTGTTGGAGGGTGATGTAAACCTCTGACTGCGATATGAAACTCACTTAAAACATGTTGTAACGCTACCTATACAAGCACAAATACTGGTTGGTCATGTATCAATTTGTTGAAATGACATTTTTACATGTATTTCAATCTTTCGTTACCATGATTATGGCATGGTTATGGTACAGCTGTAAAAATATACATGCCATGTACATGCAAGTACTTGCAATAATAAACATGAATAATTGTGCCTTTGTACGCATGCGTGATTGCAATACCACATCGGATAATGTTTGCCTTCTCCACATCGACATCTGTCTCGATGCGCTTAATCACAGCATGCTTGCCTAGTTTTAACATGCTTATAATATGGAGGATACTTGATAACATTCGTAAGCCTGTAAAGATGCGGCGCGCACAACACGAAAGAGAGCGACATAATTATTCAGAGACATGCAGGGGGGGAGTACTTCTTGCCCAACCGTTAAAGTATAGGTTTTTATTCTATCAACTCTCATAATAATTCGACACATTAGAGATCAAATCATTGTTAAAAATCTTGGCTCTTATCGCAAGAGCTCTATCGGTATTTTAGCTCTGGTCGCAAGAGCGCTATTGACATACCAAGTCTTATGTCGACAGCCTTACGAGTTTTTTCAATTACGATTGCAACGTAGTATCTTGAATGCCATTTACAATGAACGTGGATCATTGCCACAAGTAATATATTACATCGTCACACATTTACGCTTGTAAAAATGCAAGGTATTCTCAATTTTGCACGCATAGCATAACAATATGTATGCCATGGGATACTGCAATGTGTCATTGTAATCAAGTATTGCGTTCGTGAAGAATGACTAAAGAAAGCGTTTATTTATTTGAGAGGCCTGATGCGGTTGTCATTACAAACTAAAATTCAACAGTCTTATGAACATCGTCCGTATGGTCCACTACAACTGGCGTGGTTCACAGATCCATACGATCTGGACTTGTGAAGCACGTCAGTTGCGCTTCAAACCAGCTTCGCAACCAAATTCAACAATAAGCGTTATAGCTGGGTAGCACTATGCTTGTAGCCAGGTCGGACTGTGCATGTACCGGTACTGAACGTGTACACACGCCGTACATGACGGTGATAGTACACGGCGTTCGTACTTATTGCGTCAGCAGCGCATTGACATGACAGTGGGGTTGACATGGCGGCGATGGCAATGGCGGCGGCGCCGGCGGGCGCCTCACCCACCGGCAGCAGCTTCGACCACCCTGGGGTCGCCTTCCTCTCCACCTCCGCCGCCGCCGCCTCTGAAGCGTCCTCCGCCCTCGCCGACGCCTTCCAGGTAAGTGTCCCATGCACGCACACACGCAGACACGCAGACACGCACGCTCACACCCACACCCACACGCACACCCACACACCCCGACACACTCCCACAGTCACCTTAATGCTAACACTGTGTTTGCAGGATGATCCGCTGGCGCAGTGGCTGCAGGCGGACAAGCGCCGGCGTGCGACTATGATGGGCGGCGACTTCCGCGCGCACATCAAGTCCCTCAACTGGGGGATTGCCAAGCAGGAGAAGCAAGCTGTTAACGACAGAGTGCTTGTCGTGCGCGGAGACGGTGAGTATGATAGTGAGTAGTAATGTGGTAACCTGTGTTTGGAGTGAAGTGCAGGAAGGGTGTCAGTGTGTGCGTGCGTGAGAGGGTCAGTCGTTCAGAGGTGCTCTGAGTAATCAGGTGGGAGCAACCTTGCCTATTGGTGTGTGCATGTATGGTTGCGGTTTGCTTGCTTGTGTTCCACTGTGCGTGCCTTGCATTCGTGCATGTGAGCGAGTGCAAGTACGTATGCCCGTGCATGTGTGGGCTGTTGTTGGCTTGTTTAGTTGCTTGGTTGCTGCGTTCCCACCTGCATGCATGCATGGCTTAACCAGTTGTCTTATGCATGCATGACGCTTATGGCAAGCTCACTACACGAGTCATGCATGCATACACGAACACACGTTGCAGGCCACATACCACAAAGCGTTGACAAAGCGCTGCATCCCACAGATGGTGAGATGGTGGCTGTGGCGGTGACAGAACACATGCCAAGTGGCGCGTTCGAAACACTGCGCATGCTGTGGGCGGACCCACTCTGGCTGTGGGCAGTCATCTCAGGGGTAGTGCATGTTTGCCATATTCTCACAGTCTCCTGCTTGCCTTGCTGTGTCTTCAATGTTGGTTTGTGGTTGTTGTCTCAGCTGGGTGTGAGGCACATTGCGCACGCCGACACCGTGGTTCGGTTGATTAAGTCAGGACGTGAAGCAATGATGCGCGACCGCCCCTCGTTTTGGTACGCCGCTTGTTTGCCCATCAGGCACGCTTCATGTGTTTTTGTTGTTGGTGACACCAAATACACACAATGATTACAAGCATGTTGAGAGTGTCAGTGACTTCTTCCTGGATAGAGGCTATTCATCAATGTTCGCTTGTAGGTACTTGTATGCAATAGGAGTTCGGCCAGAATATCAGGGTCGCGGCTTTGGTTCCTTGCTCCTATCAAAGGTGAGATGCATGTTGACTTGACGCGTACAGTCAACTTACAACATGCGCACATCATCCCGGGTGCCCTCAGATCCTGGAGAGAGCGCAGTCAACGGGCGAGAGCGTGGCACTTGAAGCCTCTTCTGAACACAACCGTCGGTTGTACATGAGAATGGGTTTCAAGGAGATTGCCCCATGCGCAATCCCATATGGCGGACCGCCCGTATATTTCATGCGATGGGACCCCAAGTAACAACTTCTGCTCCCCCACCCCCACCCACCACACAGGGACACGCACGCACATGGAGCATGCTGTGCCCATGTACTGCGCAGCACACAAGGGCAGAGAGCCCCACATGTACAGTATTTCTCCCCCCAGCTGCTGATGTGTGAAAGGTCTTTGCATCACATGGCTACAGTTGGACAGTATGTCCAACATCAGCAAGAGCAGAGCAATTGCCCGTTCACTCTAACCCTGCTGCGGGGTGGAGAGGGGGTGTTAGTGGGTTGTGGAGGTGGAACTGCGCAGTGAGGGGAGGGCTGCTTTGGGGAGTACTGTTGGGGCTGCGTGGGTGTAGATGAGAAGTTGTTGTCGGGGGAGGTGTGTGTTTGGGTAGTCTATGTAGAACACATGTTTAGCCTGGTTAGGGTTAGTGTTGTATGTGTTGGACAGCGTGTTGCAGTGACTTTTGTGTGCACGTGCTACAGGTTGTGCTTGCATGCTGTGTGCATGGTTAAGGGTTGCGCATGCATACTGTTGCTTTTACTATTGGCGTAAACTAACTTACCATTGCTTGCCCACCACGCCCCACGCTCGCCTCAACCCCACTCCCATCCCGCTGCCTACTTGCTGCAATGTTGCTTGTATGCAGCTATCTTGAGTTTTTGTGTGAGTCAGTCGTTGCCATTATCCTTGCCTATGCAAGGTTATTTCATGCGCAAGCTGTTACACTCAGCAAGAAATTTGTTACACTCAGCAAGAAAGCATACCGAGTTACCTTTGCTGTAAGCATTAATGATGTCAGCGAACAAAAGCCCACATTCAGCATGCATACCCTCCGCCATATTGCTTGTTGCCCAACTCTAGTATGCTCTTTAATCATAACTCGTGCAAATGATGCACCCTCCAACCTTGCACCCATCAAGTGCCCAAGCAGAATAGCAAGGGTAGGAGCATAATGCACAGCAGCAATGCAATTAGTTAGCAAAGCACAGTTCGCTTCCTCATACAAAACGATCTGTGCATACACAATGCTCTACAACTCTGTTGCAGCACATGTGTTCAATCCGGTGTTTTCGATGATCACCCAAAAATTTTATTATGCCTGCTCGCGGACAAGTTAACAATCCACGTTGAGCGCATCAATACACATATTATCAAAGTTGCTGAGTAAAAATTGCGAATAAAAGATAAATGCAACCCATCCCGCTCAACCCGTCTGTGGTTGGCGCGGATGGCAATACCATACCGCCCGCGCACAGCTCATGTGTCATTGCTCTTGAAAGCAATTGAATTATGCATCGTAATAAACTGACAATCTTGAAACTCCACCACCGAAAGCAACTTGTATTTTTCCTTTGCTTAAAGTGGCCGCTAGCTACCAGAGTAATTGAAGATTAAAATTTGCTTCTATGATAAAGCTTCAAGACTCCCACAACATTGTAAAGCACTGTTTAGTTGCCAGTCCCAATAATGAAAAGCAATGTATGAGCGAGCCATACGGCACGCCGATCGTAGTAAGCTTTGGCTGAGTGGGTTGTTACACTTGGTGACTATCCCACAGAAACACATTTCAACGTTTAGCCACCCTTTACTTTTTACGCAGTGAGTAAATAAGGACTGAGGGACTGACGGGTGCCTGAGCCTGCCTACCGCTGCTTGAAATGTTACTTTTAAACTATTGGGTTTGCCGTTGGCTTAAATGGACTGACGCAGACATTCGCAGACCGAAAGTGGTTGTCAGTGGCACTAACCGGCCGAGAGTTGTCAACCGGTTACCCTTCAGTCGTTGTGCACAGACGGCCGTTAGCCGGTAGTTACGGACAGCTGACAGCAAAGCCGGCAGTTTCCTTGCCGTTACACTGCTGTTGATATATAACCCTTACCGTTTAACAAAAGTTGACAATTCTTGCCGTAAGCCAACACTAACATGCCATGCAGCTTGTACAAACCTTGTACTGATTGTTTGGTCTTGCACCAATAAGCCCACAATATGTACAACATATTGGCAATGGTGAGATTATGTCCACTTGCAACCGAGCATCCGACTTGCGCATGAAACTACCTACAACTTTAGGTCTAGCTGTCACACTCACGCGCAGCTCGTCAACCCGTGGTGCCTGCTTCAGAACTCCTCCTCAACCCCCTCCTCATGTTCCTCCTCCGACAAGTCTTCTGCTTCAACATCGGAGTCATCATCATTTGCTGCCTCGCTGACAATACAGCGGCTACTTCATTTCAGCTTGAATGTTGGCACCTCGCCGTGCACGCGCATGCGCTTAATGGTTGCTTTAAGTGACCACTTGCATTTTATAATGTTGTAAGAGTGGCGTGCTGCCAGAGGACTAGCCCATTAGCATACGCATGCTTACCTTGACTTCCGCTTTGTCGCACTCTGTCAGACAGACAGCCTGCCACGCTGCTCTTGGTTCTCTCTGACCAACATGGCAATCTGCAAGCATACTGCTTAATTGCTAAGGAAAACATCAAAGTAGGTCATGGATTACCCGTTCGTAGTACTCCGCAGCTTCTCCTTTGCGACTTGTGAGCTCCCGCAAGTAAAAATAGGCTGTGCTTTTGCGAGATTGGTCATGCTCATGTGCATGACATCGGAGGCTGTGCATGAGGGTGTGGCATGTGGTTGACAGTGTATGTCACGTGTAAGATACTTGAGGCTGTGCAGAATAAAAGAACCCTAGCATGTTGCATCGACAGTGAATTGTAACCCACCTTGGTTATGCCAGTCTTGTTTGCCCATTAATCATGTCGCCGTGGTCGCAGCTGCTAGTGGGTCGGATGTTCTTAGAGGCAATATTGTGGTGTGTCTTTTCCCACTCGGAGGGGGGGCCCTATAACATGTCGCCCAAGTCACTGTTGTCGTTGGCTGTGCCCTTAGTAGGCATGGTGGGGTTTGACACCAAGGACACCCACCGGCACCTTGCCCGCCCTATGCGCACATGGGCTTCATCCCGGACCTTGACCAAAACGCCCACTACGCCCCTGGCAGCGCCGCCAACGATATTAAACGCCACATACCCTCGGCATTACCGCCCTGTAAGGGCATAGCTTGGCGGAGCCATCAATGGTGTTTTCATGCGCAGGAACTGGCATTGCCAACACCTGTCAATGGTAGGAACTGCCATTGCCACTGCACTTTTAATGGTACCTTTCGGCAAAGGCATCATCGTATCATTCAAATGGTACAATCAAAAACATTCATGCAATCTTACCCCACCCTGGACGTTTAATGGCTTGATTGTATGATACTGGTACAACGGAGCCGTCACGCCAGTGAACCGTTCCGTGACGGCGGCCAAGTTTCCCGCCTCTGGTATACAAGGGTAGCGGCGGCGGCGGCGGCGGCGGCGACGGTGCATGTTGCTGGATATGATGATGCAGGTTACATTGGCGACACCTGTGTCGACGTCAGTAGTGAGCTATGGGAGTCCTTTATCCGTTTTGCCACATGCACTTCACCACACGCAGTTCGGTCTACATGCACACTGTTAGCAGCAGGGTGTGCAAGCAAATCAAGCTGTATGTTAGCCAGCGTCTATTACAGTACAACGCGGGTCATGTTAAACCGGGGAGTTCGGTCCAGGATGCGCACATGCTTGATGCTGAAGGGCCCCTCCAGGAGACACACGCACAGCAGCAACAGGAGGAGGAGGAATACACACGTGCAAGTGACACGCCAACAACATCAACACAAGAGCATCACTGCTACTGCCGCCACAGCATCCGCACACATGCCACATCGTGACCTCTCATCTTCATTGCAACAAGTCTGGGCTTTATACCCCGCCAGTCTCTACACACGTCTACATTGGCAAGCACCGCGTGCGCTATACTCAGCCGATTGATGTTCTGTAAGCTACGCTGTCTAGCTCACAAGGTGAACGAGGGCTTTTGATGTGTGCGTGTGCCTGAGAAACCTGTGGCACGCCAACATGGAGCTGGAGGCGTCCCTTTGCACGCGTCGGAATTTAGGTGGTATGGCTTCAAGCCATACCGGCAAGTTGGAGCATGCTCTTGCAATGGCATTCGTGCAATGCAATAACGGCCAATGCCTGTCGGCCTCCGACATGGAGTGAACCATCAAGTGCATCTGAAATGCACACTTCTTGACGAAAGAGCTCTAATGGGAGATTGGTGTGCATGTGGCCAGCTACCTCCGGACCACGATTGCTTTCTCCTAGTCTGAGGTGTGTTCACGATGTGAGGTGCATGTGCTTCAACCATCAGAGCCATGTCACATATACACATGCGAGTGTGCTGCCATAGCAGAATTACGTGACCACTAACCTGCGCATGGGTGTTGACTAGAGATGGTGCATGCAACTATGCACAACAAGCATACACAGCACAGTGGTAGGAGCAGAGCTACACCGCCAACGAAGTGACCAGAGAAGTGAATTAACTCAATAATCCGCGGCCTGTCGGCTCTGGCCCCTCAGTCTGGGTCCTACCAAAGACTAGACCAGACTGTACCAGTCCTAACTGCCTGCAGCCTATTCATGCAACTGCAGTCTATGAGTAGCTTATCAAATACTAGCTTAATAAGCTACAATAGGGCTAGCTAAGCTGACTGGGCAATAGCACATAAGTGTCATATGCTATACATGTAGAGAACATTGCAAATCATGCTATATTCTCCACACTCCCACGCAGACAGCTTGGCCAGCTCTGAATCTTTAGAACTTGGTCTTATTTGTCTTCATCTTCACTGTCCCGATGCCCAGTCCTTCACAGCATGCCTTGAACTTCTTCACAGGCAGTCTTCACAGGCTGCCTTCGTCATGAAGTCAGCTAGCATATCCTCATTGCTACAAAAAACAAATTCAATCTCATTCCACGCCACTCTGTCTCTCACAAAGTTATGGTGCACACCAATGTGCTTGCTTCTGGCCGAGAGAATGGGATTCTTCAGTAGCTTCACTGCTCTTTGGTTATCACAGGATATTTCGACGCTTCCACATGGATGACCAAGGTCTCCTAGCAGTTTTTCAAGCCACAATGCCTCCTTCGCCGCTGCTGCAAAGGCCATGTACTCTGCTTCTGTAATGGAAGCTGCCACTGGCGGTTGCAGCTTGTTGTTCCAGCTAACCACTCCACCATTCAGCTTGAAGACATATCCAGTGGTTGACCTTCTGGTATCTAGGTCACCAGCATAATCTGCATCACAACAGCCTTGCAACTCAAAGTTGCCCCACCCATACTTGATGCCAACTGTTGCTGTCCTTGACAAGTAGCGCAGTACTCCTTTTGCTGCCAACCAATGCTGCATTGTGGAGCAGACATGTACCTTGCCAATTGTCCCACAGCATGTGCAATGTCAGGCCGAGACGCAAGGGACAAGTAGAGAAGGCTCCCCACAAGCTCATAATAGGGATACTTTGCTTTGTCTAGCTCTTCATCACTGTCCAGTGCTCTCACCAACTGAACTCCCACGCTCAGTGGCACCTCTCTGACATTCGCCTTGTCGAGATCATTTTGTCACCAGCTACTTCACCGCTTGCTCTTGCGAAATGGTGGCAGTTCCAGCAGCTCTGCCTCGGGTAACAACCATATAAAAAATATGTTGTCTCGCCCAAGTCTCTGCACTCGAATACAGCCTGCAGCTGAGTCTTCACTCGCTGCACTCTCGACATTCCTGACGCTGCAATCAGAATGTCGTCCACGTACACCAACAGCCACACTTGCTTGCTCTTGTGGTAAAACAAGCTTTGATCTGCCAAACTTGCAGTAAATCCCTGCTTCTAAAGCTCCTTGCACAGTCTGGCATGCCACACTCGTGGTGCCTGCTTCAAGCCATATAATGCTTTTACTAATCCGCATGCTATACCAGGTGGCCCCTCCAGGTACCCTTTTAGTTGCTGGATGGTAGATTCTCTTCTCCAGCTCCCCGTATAGAAACGCTGTCTTGACATCCAAGTGATGGAACTCCAGGTTGTCTGCTGACACAATTGCCACCACAGCTCCGAAGGTTGCCAACTTCCCCGCAGGTGCAAACACCTCATTAAAGTCCACTCTTTCTTGCTGCAGAAACCCTTTGGCAACCAATCTGGCTTTGTACCTCTCAACGTTGCCATTGCCGTCCCTCTTCCTTAAACACCCACTTGATCGGAATAGGCTTGATCCTTACAGGTGGAACTTCAAGTTCCCATGTCGCATTGGCATGCCGCGAGGCTATATTTTCATCCATTGCCTGACGCCAACTGTCTGCAGCAGTCCTCAGGAGTGCTTCTTTATATGTCGCTGGCTCCACACTCCGTTAATCTGAGCCTGCCATATATCTTAACTCCTTGTGAAAACGAACTGGACCCTTCCTGTCGCGCCCAGGATAATGCCCCCTGCCTTGTTGTTGGTTTTGCTGCTGATAATGACTCCTCTCATCTCTACGCGCAGCGCTGCTCACTTTCTTAAGGCTGACTTCCCTTTCAGAATCAGAACCACTGTCCACTAGATATGGATATGGATATGGATATGGATATGGATATGGAATATGGAACAGTTGTTGCTGTACTTGACTCCGGCTGTTGTTGATCATCATTTGTGCCTTTATCTTCTAATGAAACGCTGTCACAAATCTCTTGCAGTTGCTGTGTGCTCTAACGGCTTATGGAATACAACTTCTCTGCTGATCACAATCTTCTAGATCTCCTCCAGCAGCACCCTATAAGTCTTGGAGTTAGGCTCATAGCCAAGGAAGACACCTTTCTTACTGACCGGGTCCAGCTTCTAGCTTGGCTGCTTGGGTGTCAACACATATGCAATGCGATCAAACACTCGCATGTTGCTGACGTCTGGAGCCTTCACAAAGAACAGCTCCCACGGATTCTTTGCTTGAGCACTAACGATCTATTCCTTTTGAAGTTGGCTGTCAAGACCACTTTTGCCCAGCAGCAATACTCCAACTTTGCATCTTTCAGCATAGCACGAACTCTCTCCGTCAAAGTTAGATTTAGCCTCTCTGCTGCACCATTCTGCTGCGGTGTGTATGGGGCTGTGTTGTGTGATGCACAATGCCTTGTGAAGACCAGAATGCAGACAGCTTTTTGTTTAGGTACTCCCCTCCTCTGTCATTTTTGACTATCTTCACTAATTTGTGAGACACACTCTTCAACCACAGTACCACCTCTATCACCATAGCTGGGACATTTGACTTGAGCTTTACCAACGCACCAGTAAAAGCTTGGAGAAGTCATCAAGGAAGGTGACAATGTAGGATGCTGACCCCTTAGATGGCTCTGGTACCGGACCACACACATCTGTGTGCACCAACTGTCCAACGTGCTCGCTGACGCTGTCAGAGAGGTTGCCTATGCATCTTGGACAGCACGCATGGCTCGCAGAACACACGGCTCGCAGAACACACCTCCGTACTTGATCTGCGCCTTGCTCACATTGATGCCTCTGACCAGATCTTCAGCCACTAGACGATGAAGGTTGTCATACTCAAGGTGTTCAAGCCTTCGATGCCAAAGTTCAGCTAACTCAGGAACTGTCGCCACCAGCGCCTTGTTAGTCTCAGCTGCTTCTATCAGGTAGAGCCCGTCTTGCTGTTCCCTCGCGATGAGACACACCTTGCTATCCACACGCAGACAGACCTCTACTTCTGCATCTTGACAGATCAGCTCCAGCCTTCAACACAACTTTCATGGAGAAGAGGCCAGCCTGTGCACGTGGGACATGAAGAACCATCTTCAGCTCCACTTTGTACACACCTTTTCCCACCTTGCATTGACGCACTGCCTGGCCTGTACCCGCTACCCCCAGGCTCCCATCCAACACCTTCACTGTGCGGGGACTTGTCTAAACCTTGTAGTTCTGTAGCAGCCCAGCATCCGGAGTAAGATGCTGCGTACAACCAGAATCAAACACCCACCCAGACATCTATCTTTTGTGGATGCTGTGAAGGCAACCGCTCCACCCACTCCTCTTTGTCCACCCTGTGAATTGCCCTTTGCTGATCTCAGCTGCTGACAAACACTCTTCCTGTGCCCAACTTGGTCGCAATGCAAGCACTTCCCCATGAAAGGCTTCTTATGCTTCTTCTGATCTCCACTCCTGTTGCCATTATTGTTGTTGCTTGTACCAGCTCCTCCAGATAACTGCGCTCGAGCAGCGAACGCACTAAACTCTCCATTGGCCTCGTTGCCCTTAATCCTTGATTCTGCTTTTAACAAGAATGGCAAAATCTCTTTGGGATAGCTTCCGATTGGTACTGATACCCTCCAACACGATAAGCTATAATAAGGCTAGCTAAGCTAACTGGACAATAGCACATAAGTGTCATATACTATACATGTAGAGAACACTGCAAATCATGCTACATTCTCCACCATGGGAACCTTGAGGATCAGAACATCAGCGTCACATATATGCCGGCTAAGGTCTGTGAAATGCAGTATCTAATCCGAGGCCAGCATGATTGTTAATGCTCTTGGTCGGAGCACATATGGCTCGCAGTGGCGGTTGTACGGCAATCCATATGCCGTAATGGCTTCAATCTCTAGTATAGTGGTGACGTGCACAGCTTTGGCCATCCTTCCACGCGCGATTGGTGGAAGGATGTTGAGGTGGATCTGAGGAGACAGGTGGGGGAAGCATCCTACTTGGCGCCTGCCATTCCGTACAATGACAAGACCACGCCGGACAGTGCTGGCAAGCGCTCTGCCTACCCTCTGATGGCATCGCTTGCCAACCACAGTTTGAATATGTATGCTAGCAACATGGGGGTTGTTATAATAGCGCTTCTGCCGGTGGTTCACGCAATGGCTGGGCATCCCACCTGGGCGCAGCGCAAGGAATCGTTCTCAATTTCAAAACGTAAGAATTTCTATGATGCTTCAAATGTAGTGTTAGGGGATGTAAAGCAGGGGAGCTGGGAAGGTCTGCAGCTCATCGACCCAAATGGCATCGAGTGTTGTGTGTTTCCCGCACTTGCCAACTACATCAGCGACTTGCAGATAGTGGGCATGCATGACTGCAGCCTGCCGGCAAACAGTGGAGGATGTCGTCAATGGAGCATCTGAGTTTGTCATGTTGTAAAAGACTGCCACAATCGCATGCACTGTCGGGCAACCAAACACGACATTTTTGCGATGTTTGTCTTGTCACCAGGTCAAATATGTTGAAGATGGATGAGGACGCGGAATTGAGAACCGAGGCTTTCTACACACCAGCAATACAACAACTGCGGGTGGACCTGCATAGATGTGTTAGCAATGCACGCCAGACAGCCAAGGCTTTCAAAGAGCAGCACTCCATATATGTCAAGGAGGTAATGGTCAAATTACCGGCATTCGTAAAGATGAATGGCTTTCCGTGTAACCAGGCAATGTGGTTTGGCAACCAAATGCATTGTGGGAGTGGCGACAGTCGCGGGTGCCGGGGGCTGACTGCTCGCCCTGCCCCTGACGCCATGCATGTGCTGGGAGGCATCATTATCCACCTGCTTCGTGCTGTTTACGATGCTGCGAAAGAAATGCATGCGTCCATCCATGAGACAGATTCTGCAGGTCAGGCACGTCTTTGGTGTTGACTTTGTGTTGAACCCAAAAGCCAACTACAGGTGCTTACAAGCAGATGTGCACATGAATGCATGCAAGGCAACTCTACGAGTTTCGCACTTCAAGGCACCCACAAGCACAGTAGACTTCTTCCTGTTCGACCACTCCTTTCAAGTGGAGAAAGTGGCGGTGACGCACCTGCTGCCGATCCTTGTAAACGAATTGCTGCTCAACAGTAAGGGCAACGATTCCTTCACCATTGCCGCCGCATTGCTTGCCGAGTGGCGCGAGAAGTTTGCTCAAAGCGCATGAACACACAAGAGAGACCCTGACCACAACCGATAGCGAGCTGGCTGCCTTGAAATCTGCAGTGTTGCATCCGCTACTGTCGTCATATTCTGCAGAAGTCAAGTTGGAAGATCGAGAAGATGCATTAGCTCACTCATTTTTGGTCGGCAATTGTCAGCAGTGGACACCTAGATTGGTTTAGAGCCAACCGCATGGAGCAAACGCACGCCTAAATTATCAAACGGTGGGCGCGTGGTGGCAACAACCGGGACCACCAGGTGCGCATCTTAAGAGTGGAGCTGTGCGGAATATGTCAGAGAGGATGGCATGGTTGTGGATCCCGAGATGTGCTTGAACATGGCGCAGGCACGGCAGCAGTGCTGTATTGTAATGGAGAAGACGGACAAGTTGCTACGGATGGATGTGCTGACAATAAGGGAGTCCAGCCCGTACTGGAGCGCAACTGTGCGTAGTCGCCAAGTCGCCCTGAAGACTCGATTCGCCGACAAGCTGCCTGCAACCCTGGACAGCTAGTTGATGAGGGAACAACTGGA
This sequence comes from Chlorokybus atmophyticus, assembly GCA_009103225.1. NCBI lineage: Eukaryota > Viridiplantae > Streptophyta > Chlorokybophyceae > Chlorokybales > Chlorokybaceae > Chlorokybus > Chlorokybus atmophyticus. The sequence goes on along the minus strand of RHPI01001202.1, from coordinate 243,487 downwards.
GTTGGCCGACGGGTGGCGTGCTGTTCGCGTGGTAAACGGATGCGCAGTGGTGTACATGACACTTGGAGTCAGCATGGCGCGCGCAACTGGGATGCTCCATGAGCGGCCTTGTTTCTCTACACTTGAGTGGGAAGGTGATTAGGACGTTGTAAACGTGACGTGGTGGGCTCAGGCACTCCTTTTTTGATACATGGTTGTGTGGGGTGGTAGCGGCGAGCGCGTGTGGAAGAAGGTCATGTTTGTCCGCTGGTACACGAAGCTGGATGTGACGGGCGACACAAAGTGCATCGCTCTGAAATGGGAAAAGCGTCGAGGGGGTCCACATCTCGATATCGTGACTCTGAAGCAAGTAAAAGGCATTGTCCAGCTGCTCCTCATGTTTGATAAGGACATCGCCCGTGTACAAGAGGGCAAGTATTGGGTGAACGGTCACTGCACTGCCACGTGACACATGTACTTGTCTGACTACTGGGAGTTTGGAGCATATCAATCAGTTGGGCATTAGTGATCGTATGATAAGACTGTTGCGTGCGGACGTGTACAATATTGAGCACCCGTCATTGCACAACTGTCACCATAATCGAATGTTGAATGCAACATTCAACAATTAGTCAGCTGTGTGGCATTAAGCCTCAATACATTGCACCACACTCAAGCCTCATAGCTCAATGACACAGGAGGGTAGTCACAATGCATATCCATTGTTTGTTTCAAGCATGAGATGCTCTATGCACTCCACCATTGTGGGAGGAACTACATTCGCTATGGTAATGGCCGAGGTCATTCATGGCACTCCCAGCGCTGTTTGTAATGCAGCAATGCGTCCCTTAGTGCTTAAAAGGCCATAGACGGGGGACATTTGCTGTGGCGCGTTTGATGTCACGATTGTCTTCTTCGCGCTAACGAACATGTAACGAGAAGGTACATCAAATAACCACAAATCGACCATAAAAGCACAAAGGCTTTTTATGGTCGAGTCGTCTGTGACATTGGTCATTGGAGCTTGAGACGCGGGTTCAATTCCTGCCTTGCACACAAATTCCGTGGTCGTTGTTTTTCGATCCAGTAATATCGTAAGTGGTCACTTCATAAGTGCCATGATCGTATGTCGCGACTTGTCTGATGGCAATCGCGCCGGCATACAATTGGCGCGGCAAAATGCGACCTGCCTGTCGCGATGCGACCTGTGGGGCCGGCAGCGGCGTTAAAGGTATTACATGGGTGATGCTTGTATCCGATCAGCTTGCCCTTCATACAGGAGTTGAGGGTCAAAGGTACTAGGAAGAAGCGCGTGGACTGCAGACTTAGCCAGACGGTCGAGTCATGACGGACTTCGGACCAGGCTGCTTGGTAGAGCCTTGGGAGAAATCGTGTAGCTTCGTAAATATGTAAGCTTAGCAGGCGTGGCTTAGCTTGTTGGAAAGCTCTGGTTGTGAACTAGACAGCGTAGCTTACAGAACAGCAATCAGCTGAGTATAACGCACGCGGTGCTTGCCAATGTAGACGTGTGCAGAGACTGGCGGGGTATAAAGCCCAGACTTGTTGCAATGAAGATGAGAGGTCACGATGTAGCATGTGTGCGGATGCTATGGCGGCAGTAGCAGTCATGTTCTTGTGTTGATGTTGTTGGCGTGTTACTTGCACATGTGTATGTCAACAGGCCGGTCCTTGCCATTAGGGCTGGCGACCGACCCTAACAACCCCCTGGGCTGATTCCCCAGCTGATGATGGACAGCTGCCGAGGACGTCAGCGTAAAGTAGGGGGAAATGTAAGGGGAAGGTACAGCAAATAATCACAAATCGACCATAAAAGCACCAAGTCAAATTATGGTCGAGTGGGCTGTGACAGAATAGGTGCGGTAATAGCAGCTCAACCGCCTTGCTCGCGTGCGAGCAGCGTGCTGGTGGGGTAGCTACCACTGACTGTGTTTCAAACAGACGGTGTCAGAAGGTTGATAGGCCAAGCATAATGCCACAAAGGGACAAATTGGGTCTGAATGATGAAGCTGCTCCTCGCACATTCTCCATCACATACTTGACCAGGCTTGCAAGCAGCAGATGTTAGACGAGCGGTAGCATATCCTGGTGAATTCTAGGTGCCATGTGCCGCCCGTCGAGGTGCTAGGATAGCACCTGAATAGGCCTGGCATGGTGGTCTGGCTCATATGAGCTCGTACGCGCTCGGTTCTTGTGCACTCAGGGTGCATACATCGCGGTGTATGAAGGGCAGCGGGTATTCAGAGGAGGGACTATGTCCATCCCGGTCACGTCAAAGCCTGCGTAATATAGACCAACACTGGCACCGTCACCGCCGCGGAGTGGGGCGAGTGCCCTTGGTTTGCGTGTGTGTCCAAGCTTGTTGAATGGCGTGTATGTGGTCAAGGCTGGCCGTGGTGCTGGCCAGGGACCAACAATGATGCCGTCCGGGCTTACTTTGCGACTGATATTCTCCCGTCCGGCGCGCAGAACATGGCGTGCCCCATCAACTAATGTGTACGCGAATACGTTGTGCCCTCTGATTTGATAGTTTGTGGTTGATCACCGTCATTGAATACTGTATGGTGCTGCCCTGCAAAGCCATTTTTGTTTGCACCATGCATACATGATGCTACCTCAATCTCGCACGCCACGAAGCAATGCTGACCTGACGCTTGCTTGATTGATTCCACAACGCCCGCATACCATTCCCCATTCAGCGGCCAATGGACCATGACACTCACATCGATCAGCTGCTCGCATCCCAGTTTAATTGCTTTTTAGCGGCCGATGCAGCGCGCTGTGCAGCGGTCGACGGTCTGCCTCCTCTACAGCGGCCGGAGGGTGGAACTGCCCACGCCCACATCGTGAAAGACTGCTCTGAATGCGACAACGGTTTTAACATGCATGGAAATAAGCATACGCCAAACATAATATGCAGTGATACGTCGCTGTCCACTTTGCCAAATTACCTCCACGGCATCCACGACCTGTTCACTAACCATATGTCCTGGTGTTATCCATGTGAAGAAGCGCATGGGTTCCCCTGGCCACTCGAAGTATAAGCGCGAGCACGATTCGCACACGCATTGCACGCAATGGAAAAACTCGGGTTCCTGGCACAGCACTTTGCTGAAGCGGCAAACATGTCGACATTGTGTGCGGTGTGATGCCAGCAAGCAGCACAAAAACCATGGCACACTATTTGCACTCGCTGGCATTTGGTCAAGTGTGCTCGCATTTACTGTCTACGGCCATTGGCACATACGTACGCATTGTTGGCACACCAAGCATGGTCTCCTAAGTGAGGGGGATTCAACTGCTGCCGCCGACATCATGCAAGATATGAATCGGCACGGCTGCCCACAAACTGAGCGAGACTTAGGGTATGGGCATCAATTAAGGTTGCCAGCTGACGAAAGCTAAATGAGTCACACTTCAAGTGAAGCACGACAGTACCATGGACGGTATTACAGTATTATGCATGATACTACATCAATATGAATGGTATTCATTCATTAATGGTACTACAGTACAAGAATACTTGCATACTTCCACGATCGTAGAGTAATACTGTGCTGTCATTCCATGGAACCCAGAGCGCTGTCCGAGTTTGTTGCTGTCAACCACGCTCTGAAGCAGCAAGGTAAGCAAGCCATGCACTGACGCATGCGCCGGGCAGTCTGTATACACATGTACAACCAATGCTTATAACAACAGCAGATCTTGGGTGCACCGTGCTACAACTATACATGTACTTACATGGTTCACAGGTATTCAACACAAAACTACAATACATGCACAGTTGTTATCAGGACGGGGGCGAAATCACCGCCGACACATTGGCGTCTTGCAGCAGGCGTGGCGACCAAAACGGTTGAGGTTGCTTGCAGCACGGACACGTTGGTAGCTTCTTTGATTTATTTGCCACGTTCTTCTGCTTTGATATGATGCAGGCATAGCTCACCAATTGCTTGCAACAGGGCGTCTCCCCATCCGCTGGGAGGAGGTGGCTCTTCAATGCGACAATTCAGCACGCATGGTGCACGCGGGTGTGCAAGCTGCCGCTGCCACCAATCTCTGCCACCGCGTTGCAGATGCAGCGACTTCCTTCTGAATGGCGCAGCATAACGCTCCACTGCCTACTCGATCATCTGCCGCCATACCCCACCTGCTGGTCTTTGTGGTCTCGTCTGGCATGCGAGCATTCATTCATGCCCTCGACATGGCTGTTGTCATTCGTGTACTCGCCCGCATCGTCATCTTTGTCGAGCTTCCACAGAATCAGCTCGATGTGCTGTATGACATGCAGCCACTGCCAGGCAAAGCATGCCAAGTATAGCTCGAATGGTTTTACTTGCCACCCAGTATACTTGCTCAGGTAGTAGCACACATCTCGACCCGCATCTGTCGACATCAATAGGTACATCTGTTGCAGCAGGTCGAAGTTCTGCTTCGTGGATAGCTCTTGCACATTGCGGGGTTGCTGCGGCAGCAACAACACCATAATATTGAGGACGGCGAGATGCAACAACGTACTACAATTGGCGATGTCGTGTTTTTGGTTCCAACCATGGCCAATCCCTAGAGGTCTAATTAAACCGCACTCTCCGCGTTTGCTCCCACCCATTGCATACTTTCATCACTCACCTCGAGGCATGCCGCATGCGGTGATGCAGCGCGTCTTGGGCGTATTGTAGGGCGATCAACTCCTTTGCACTACGAGTCAGCCCCTTAAAGCGTCTGCGCGTCGGTGGTTTGAGCTTAGGCAGCTCATGCGGCACCGGCTGTCTCTTTGGATGTTGCTGAGCAGCCACATGACGCTGTAAACCCGCCTGAGCCTACTCAGAAAAACACGCAGTCAGTCTCAATGAGGCTTCAAGGCGCTGTGCTTCTTTTAACTACATTGTAACGATGCCTCACCTTTGGAATTTTTGTCTTGTTAGCGTCCCTTACTCCAGCAACCTTCTTCTTCTTTTTGTGGTCGGCCTGCACATCCCAGCAGCTCCCCGTGGCACTGTCACTCAGAGGAGGTAAGGCGTTATATATATTTTTGCTTCACAGCCTTGCGCTTATTGGTTGCCTCCCGTTCCTCCACGATCACATGTTGTGCCATGAGGTCGAGCATGCAGCTTTTGTTTTTTAGCACAGCTTTCAGGACACCTTAATCAATCTTTTTACCAACAAGACAGGCTAGGATCAATGTGGCAAGCTTAGAGGGAAAAGGTGAGCTACCGCTGCCAATTGATGGAGATGCCTCTGAATGGTCAGAGTGCGGTGGCAGGTGAGTCTCCACGGCAGGAAGGGAGGGTGCTAAATTGTTATTGCAAGCATGTGGCTGTGGTTGAGGGGAGGCAGGATGTGCAGAACATTTGGCTACTTCTTGCCTAGCACACGAAGGCGAGGCCTGAGGCGTTGGCGCAGCACTCTGGGTCACAGCCGGTGGTAGCGGGGAATTGGCAACCATTCCGCAACTCTCCGATCAGGTGTGTTACCTCTGGTAGCACTTCATGCATAGGCCACGACCATTGTTCGGTGCTTGCAGGCTTGAGGAGCCAAAAGTGTGCTTCTGGCTCATTAGGAGCAGTGTTGCCCACCACCAGGACTGAGTTGGGGGCTTCTTTATTTCCAACCCAAACTGCGCTGTCAGGCCATTGCTCATGCTCGCACTGAAACAGTCACGCAGCCAATTAACAAGCCCAGCTTGTTGGCAAATTTGGTCATCTGCAGGTGCTCCACGTACACAACTTTTTTGCGCACGATCTGTCGCACCTTGGCCATGACAATGTCAATGTTGCAATTGACATCAGCCAACATGGTTGCAAGCAGTTTGTCGTAATACTGCGCCATCTCTCCCGCGGCACTAATGGCTCTGCAGAAGTCTGAGATTCTGCTCGCCACACCGGCATCGACAGCCTTGGCGGTGATTTTGCGGAGAGTGTCCCCCCTGCCGTCGTCATCTATGGTGTCCAGCATGGCCCAAAATCTGCTCGAGCTAGGGCACTTGTGATCATCCATGACACTTTGCGCTGTGGATGGCCTGGTGCGAAACACAAAATAATAGAAGCAATTACCATCCGTTGGCACCTTGAAGTGGTCCCATGAGGCGAGCTGGCCACCTAGCATGACTGATGGCCGTATGCGGGTTGCGGCCAGCTCCGCTAATGACTCGCTAGCAGGTGGTGACCCCTGCTGCATGCGCATACAGCATTAGAATAGTGTGTCCATTTGTCGACGGCAAGAGTCATAGTGACTGATAAAGTATCTGAGCTGAGGGCAGACTGCTGGCTTCAACTTGCAGCGGGTGGGGGAAGGTAGGTGCAGAAGCCACATCGGTTTTTGCATTGTGCTGTGGTCTTGCTGATTGCGGCAAGAAGGATTGTTGCCCCGTTATCACTGGTGCTGCTCGTGGAGGAGACGGTAGTGCATGACAGACTGGTGCCGCGGAAGGTAGATGCGCTTTGGCTACGAGGGAAGCAGGGGCGGCAGATGAGACCACGTGTGCATGCAGCAAGGGGGGCTGTATATAGGACCCAAGATAAGATGCCTTACAATGTTGCAAAGGACGAATATAAGCTTATGCAGTGCTTGCCGCATTGTTACCAAGGCACAAGCATAAAAGACAGCGACTTACCTCTATGGCCCGTGGGCTGCATGGAGTAGGGGAAGCCATGGGGGCTGACAAGGTGGTATTGGGTGCACTCTCCCCGCCACCTCAATCGCAGACTCGTCAAGGAGCTCGTGAGTCATGGGCACAGGATGCGCCACTGCCCCAATGGACATGTCGGAATTTTACAGGTCAACATGCATGTTAAACTGATGCCGCATTCCCGCTGACGCCCATTATCAAGTGAGATTGAAGGACCAGTAAATGGGATTGAATACAGGCTTGCATAGGAGCTCCAACAGGACCTAGTGCACTGTGGTGCTGTCAACCAATCACATATGGGTTAACTGCATGCTTGCGACATTGCAATTGCAATAGTCAACTGCATCACACCGTCATCAGTTGGTTGCTTTGAACAGTCACCTGCAGTATTGCTGATTGATGCACAAATGATTGCATAAATTGCGTCATTGCTGGTTGATGCACTACTGGTTGAATGCCGGACGAATGGCCACGCTCCTGTGCTCAAACCCAGCCTGCTTCGTTCGGCACGCGCGCGAAACTTCGCACGCTCACGCACATCCTAGCATGCAAAGGTAGGCATGCATTGGAGGTGCATGCAGTCGACATGCACAGCGAGATTGGCAACAATACCGCCGCCCAGCTCTGTCTATCAACTTTGGCTTCCGCAATGTCGGCTTGACTGTGGGGTGGGTATGGGTGAATAGTGGATGCCTGCAGCCACGCTACATGTCTCACATGGACCGCGCCAAAAAAACAATTGCTCTTGCAAGGAAATGCATGTGAGTGTTGAGCGTACCTCTGCATTCCTTTGTGCTTATTCCCACAGTCGCAATTGGTCCCGCATGGTTCTGACAAGGGGCTCCAAGGACTGCAGCTCCTGCTCCACTCCTTGTTGGAGAAACTGAGCCACCAAGCAGCTCTCTGTGTGAAGATGGTCCTTTCCAATTACACCGGGGGCCTATGCTAAATGCGCTATGTGTACAATGTTCAATGTTGCGAGGCATTGGGCGGCAGCAAGCAGTAGCTAAAGAACAACTACAAAGCATAGCGGCTGAGGATGGCGGCGTGGCACCATCGAGGAGGACGCCCTAACTTCCCGCTACAGGGACGCACATGCAACCAACACACATATTCATATTGAATCCTTTATACACACACATTATCACAATGCAACAGCCACTTGCGTCTGCGCATGACTTCTGCGACATTGGTGGTGCATGCGGTGGTGAAGTTTTAGCTTATGTATGTGTACATAAGTCTCCAAGACTAGTGTGTAACTGCAGACGTCACTGTTGCACTGCTTACAACTTTGAGAGTAACTGCTGATTCAGTGCTACTGTGCGTGTTCGAGAGGAGTAGAGGGGTCACAACAGGTTCTGCCCTGCGCTGAATGACAACTGCCCTTGGCAAAAAATCGCGTGTAGCATGCGAAGGACAGACTGATGCTGTCCTTTGCTATGATGCGCTACAGAAGATTCTGCAGGCATCATGACGATGATGGTGATGCCGATGCTTCCGCAGGCAGTGAAGCGATCACGTCCTCGAGGATGGCCGACTTGGGGTTGACCATTGGCGCGCCCTTCTCAGAACGCTTGACCTCATCCAACCGGAATGTAACCTATCACAATCGATACAGGGGGTCATGTAAACAACTCTTCTGCTCCAAAATTGACTTCTGTGATTTACACAACATATTCTGACATTGCTCACCAACTTATCCCAGTTGCCGCCTTCAAAGAGAACGCCCACGGCGGCATCTGTCACGCGCTGCACGATGCCAGTATACTGCCAGGGAAGAAAACACATTGCTGACACTATCACATGCAGAAACAACATGGAGCCATGCAACATGGCATGCTGTAAACATATTGCGCATGTGAAGGAACGGTCTTACGTTGTAGTACGCATTGGTAGGGTTAGTGACGATGGCCGTCATGCCAGGCATCAGGATGGGCGTTGGCAACGTCACTGCCAAGCCGCAACGCTTGGTTTAGGCACATTAGGCTGAAGCAAGAGCATGCATAGATTGCACTGCACGAGGTATGTGCATGTATGAGGCTTTGCAGTTACCTGGGTTCTTGTTGAGCAACTGTTGTCGCTTCTGCGCTAGTTTCTGCAAGCGATGCACAACATATCTTGGGACGAGTTATACATAAACATAGTTACACATCCACTTGTATGTAGAAAGGCGATGATAACGCATGTGCACCTTTTCAGCAAGCTCAACAAGGGACAGTTTGTTGAACTCCTGGAGCCCGAGTTCGCCACCTAACAGGCCGCCAACGCCGAAATCATCCTTTGCGATGTCCGTGTCACCTTCCACCCTGACCTGCAAGACCGCAGAAACCGTACAGGACTTTAGCGACTGCAACCATCCGATAACCACTACACCTGGGCATGTGCGCGTGCAGTGCATGTAACGTGTCACCTCCAGAGAAACACTAGCCAAGTTGCAACCACATGAATGTTCGAGTGGCTTTAACTGTGACCTACATGAATGACAGCAACAACTACACTATGCACACATTCCTGCATGGTATACTCCATCATTCCTGCACTCACCTTCTCAATGGCCTCTAGCAAGCGCGCCTCCTCCTCAAAGAGCTCCTTCACGCCCTCGTCTGTCTTGAAGCTTTTCTGCAGTGCAGCAAGTCGGGTTAGTCAACACCTTCACCCATCAACAAAATACAAGTCCTATGTACATAACCACGCCAATCACCTCGCCAGTCCCGAGCCCACGACCTCCCAACCACTCCCCAAAATCAACTTTGCCCTTCGCAGCACGCACAATGAAGGAAGGGCGTCTGCTTTGATGGCATTGCGCATGCTTCTGTGCCTGAGGAAGTGCTGCGCCGCTGAGGAAAGACCTGTCACGCAAGATCCAACATGCCCTTAAGTGCGATACACCGAAGATGAATCGCCATTAGTCAACAAGAATAGTTGTAATGTATTTTGCAACGAATGCCTCAGCCTGACTATGCAGCTCTTATGCTGAAATTAGTACTACTACTAATTTCCATCTCCGCTGCACACTGCTGTGTTTAGGATAGAACTGTGCAGGGTGCCCGAGTTTATTGCATATGCAATGACTGTTGGTTGGGTTGTATATACGACTACGCCACAATACCTATGCAAATTTCTGACGCACCAGGTCAGCAAGAACAAGTTGAAATTTGCACAATGCATCTTCATCATCGTGTCAGCGTGGAGACAAAGTGCACAATGTGGCTTGAGTGCATTGCTTACAACGACTGAGTATCTCGCAAATCTTTTCCATGTCATTGTCAGGGTTCGATCTGATAAAAAGCAAGCACTGCCATAGCCAGTTAGTAAGCAACCACTTGCCAGCGGCAATGCCGCCAAGCAAATGCCGACAACAACAGCGCATCAGTGCGGCAGAATGAACAGAGGTGGACATTCGCACTACAACCCTAACCCTTAACCCTATCCGCTTCCTGTGGCAAATGCTGAAGCGGCAATGCTGTGGCCAGCTGCCAGCCACACCACAACACCCCACACGTGACTAAAGCTTAGCCAGATCGGGACAGAAAACGCACCTTCTCCTCTCGACGATAGACGTGGCCGAGGACGAGCACGAGCAGCAGGCCGCCGCCGCCGCCGTCGCCGCCATGGCCATCGCTCACACCACCGCCGCAGAAACGGATAGAACTTAAACCAGCCACACACGAAGGCTCCGAAAAGGTAAAACGCCAGCAAGCACCCACCAATTTCACTTTGTCAGCAGTTTCCCTGCTTTTATTTTGGTTGTTTTTCCACAACGCTTTGACTCGTTACGAGCATATATACTTACAGAAGGGGAGAGTGCGCTCGTGTATAACGTTAATGCTTATACTGCAGGAACGGTGGTGAAGGAGGTGAGGGGGGCGGCGGCGGAGGAGGTGGCGGCGATAGACATGCGTGGCGGCGGAGGCGTAGTTGATAAGGGTGAGTGTCGTAGTAGTCTGTGTGCAGCTGCGTTAGACTGACGCACGGGGGTTTTGCTGGCTATTGCGTGACGTGGAGGCGTTGCCTGTTGCTGTGCCTGAGGGTCAATCCTAACCCAGCACACAGCAGTGAGCTTACTGATGACTGCAGTTGGGTGGGGACCAAGCCTCAGCTAAAGCTCCACGGCAGGTGAGGGTTTTGGATCTGCTCGCAAAGGAAGCTTGGCTGCATTGAGCTTGCAGTTGAGGCTTGCTGCCAGCCGTCATGAGTGCAATACAGTTGTTAAGCAGACCACAGCTCAGAGGTTTGACTCGCTGCTTTCTCTCCTAGCTCCTCTGCAGTTGAGTTCGTGTAAAAGCTAGCAAACAGCACCCATACTCGCATAGCAAACAACCGCGCGGGGGCATGCGTACGTGCACTCTAGGGGCATGGCCGTCCTTTGTGATACACGCTTGACACAGTAATCCCAAGCACACGTTCTGTATGTCTGAGTTCTTTTCGTTTTTATATTTCAGCCTCTGAAGCGTGCAACCAACCAACTGCTCAAAGACGGTTCATACCTTGAAAATGAAGGGTGGCCAGCCGGATTGCTCAGGGCTTGTGGAAGATGCCAGCTGTCCTTTGACTAGCAATACAGCGTTTGAGCTCCACGCAGACCCAAAAGATAGCCGCATCGCGCGCATTCTGTTTCACACCTTGCACTCCGCACAGGTCTCGCTGAGACAGACCGCATCAACAACATCGACATTATCATTGTTGTCATCAACAACAACAGTGACAACAACAATAACAACAACACCCCTCAGTCTAACCTCGCTCCCTCTCGATCCCATGCGTCTCTGCCTGGGCAGCCTCTCAGCCTCCGATCTCCTCAACTGCATGCTGGTGTGTGGGAATGCTGCAGTTGTTGTGCTTGTTGAACACAATGCATACTTTTTGTGATAGATTGTTTCAACAATCCGCAGGCATGCAAGGAGTGGTATGTGTTGGGTGCGGATGATGCTGTTTGGGAGGCACTCTTTTGGCGACGGATAATGGCGGAAGCGCGGGCAGCCCGAGCTCTTGGATACTACGATGATGACACCAATGTTGGCACATCAGCGAGCCGCTCTGGCTTGTTTTATGCCAACATGGAGCACGTGACCCAACGCGTACACCGCTGTGTCAGGTACGAGAACGTGCCCCAAGCAGTGGACGTGTGCATGTGCGTGTGCGTGTGCGTGTGCATGTGTATATGCGTGTGCGTGTGTATAAGTTGGTATACACAAAGCTTTCGCACACAGGTCGATCGTGCCGATGGGACAAAACTGTGAAACTGTGCCATCCCTTGTGAAGTACGCGTTGTTCTTCCGACCGCTGTGCGAGGAGGACATGTTGGTGTCGTCGTCCTGTGGCGGTGTCGTGTTGGCTCCGATAGCGGCGGTGAAGAAGTTTGCGCTGCTGCTGTCGGCGGAGCAGCTGCCGGTGCGGGCGGCAGCGTGCCTGTACGCGCGATACACGTGCACGGCCCCACTGCGCCTCCCCTGCATGCGCCAGCTGCTGCGCGTCTACCGCTGGCTCCAGGTGGAGTTCCCGCGCCACAAGAGCCACAGCGCCTGCATGCGCAGGTATGTCCTTCCTGGACTTGTTGGTTGACATAAAGCGACCGTAGGTTTGACTGGCATGCTGAGCAAACCTGTCAACCAGTAAACACTAATGCACTATGGCGCTTGTGCAAAGCGTGTCTTTGATGTGTTGCACTGTTATGGCTCTTTTGTTTAACATGCTGAACTCCAGCAGCAGTACACGGCATCCTTGGTGGGTGTCTTGTCGCTGGCAAAGAGTGTAGTGCAGTACACTAGTTGGTCATACAAGGACGAGTTTGTGGCTTTCGTTTCATCAACATTCAGAATGCAACCGTGTTGCCTTCTTCTTGCGCACCATTGCGTCGCTCACCCTGATGTTGTATTCATGGGGCAGCATCGTGCGCCATTTTGCAGACGAGGCGTACGCTGCGCTGTTGGACACAAAGCGCGACCCATACTTCAGCCTGCCGGCGTCGCTGCTGCGGGACGAGCGGGACCGCTTCTGGCTGTTTGACTTTGCGGACGGTAGCGAAGCGTGCCCGGAGTACATCAAAGACTGGCTGCGGACGGCTGCCGCACGCACACGTGGCCCGTTGGAGGCCGGACGTACCGAGCAGAGCCTGCGGCAGCGGCGGCGATCGCGCCCGCTGATCGTCAACGCAGTGGCTGCGAACAACGCAGCTGTGCCTGTGCACGTGTGATAGGTACGCTGTTGCTTGGGACTTGTACATAATGTTGATAGGTGTGTACTTTATGACTGTGCAGTGTGTAGATGAATGCAATAAAAAGCCAGCTGTGCCTGTGCAAAGCGTAGTGCTGTAGACAGTGATGCACTCTGTCTGTTTACAGTTTTGTCATGCAGTCTCGCAGCGGCAACATGCAGCTGCTACTACTCAAACCCTGTCGTGTTGTTGTGCGCTGGGTGTGTAAGGAGTGTGTGTGTTTTGACAGCGTTTGACTGTGAGCATGGTTATGTAACGCACAAAGAGCTTGCTCTACGTTGCACATGCGGACACTGCCGTACATGGTTTGAGAAGTCAACATGGCAACGTCTAGCCTAGTGAGCTTGCTTTCAAACCGGACTGGCGCCCATCCCGCCGACCATGGAGGTGGATGCAGTGCTGACATCGGAGTAGGCGATCGGGTGACTACTGGCGGTGAGGGCGATGGCGCGCTGAGTGCTGCTGCGGATCCTGGCGCTGCCTGGATGGTGCCGTAGTTGTGTTATGCTGTACATGATGTGCACGGATATGCAGTCGTAAGCATGCATGACTTAAAAATCAGCACCGCCACAACCATGTCAGCATGTTACCATACACCACCACCCGGCTATCACATGCTGCTGGTACGCATCTCACCAACTACACTACCTGAGACCTCCCCATCAAGCATGCATACATGCGTACATGTTATCCGTCACCTGCCCACACGAGCGCTGTGTGGTGCTGTACATAGTCGCGCTACAATGTGATGGGTGTGAATAGGGTGTTGTCAAATAGGGTATGGTATTGCATTGTGATAGCCCAAGCATGCAAAGCACAAGCGGGCACGTAACCATTTACAAACGGACAACACACAATGTAGTGAGTAACTATCGCTGTATTGGCCCCATGTACAATTGTATATACACGTTGCCATGAGAGTTGACCAACCAAGAGTGTGGTCTGATATCTATTTAGATGTGCGGGGGTTGCAAGATGAGTCGCGCAGTCGGAGCAACAATAAAAATACTGACATAACAACAGTAGCATTAGTACCATTGACTGAGTGAGCAATGCGAAATGCGGGAGGAGCATTTGGTGCCCCCAGGCGATCTCGCACACACCCATGGCATGTGTGTTGGGAATGCGTGCTAGCAATTGCTAGTACAGTGTGTACCACTGGTGTTTCTTGGACACAAACATGCTACACTTTAATATGCAAACTCGGTGATTGCTCAATCGCCAGCTCAGAGCCAGACACGTTTAACGCTGACCCAAGCCCTAGCCGCCTGCAAGGTCGTTGTGTTGTGACGTGTTGCCACACCGCAGCGTCGCAGTGGGGGACGACCAGGGGTTGTAAGGTTCACCATAGTAATGCACAGCCCACCACATGTTTGCAAACAACACATCCCTGTCATTGCCGGCCCAAGAGCTGAACTCACCCACCCCTGCTTGCCAAGTGTGGTTGCCCTTCTCCCTTCACCTCGTCGCTACCCTGCACTGCAGGCACGCATGCACATAGCTTAGATAAAAGCCATATCCAAAACCCTTGGTCACTACTTGCTGTCCACCATGCATGGTATGTACAAGTGGATGCAATATCATCTCAAGATGACAACTTTTGCTCTTGAAATGATCTTGCATGCACTACTACACCTTCCTAGTAGTGTGTGTTACATTAAGCCAACCCTCCCCACACCCCAGAGAATGATCCATCAAGTGGTGAAAATAGGCTTTAACAATTGTACCTACCAAGTGGTGATGGGCGCATCGCTGTCCAGCACATCAGCATCCTTGTTGAGCTGACCAGGCCGTAAGCACCACTGGTCAGCCCAAGCGAGGCAGACAATTTCTACCATGACAGCCAAGTGCGTCTCAACAACGTCAATGGTGATTACAAGGAACAACCGAATATTCCCTTCCAACAGTTCTGCCAGGGGCTTGTCAACAGCAAATGATATTACAAACGTCAGATACGTGCACTCATGCATACCTTGCCACATGATTGAATGACGTCGCTGCTAAATCGAGCAGGCACAGCGGAAGGCAATCCATCCGCACAGCGGAAGGCAATCCATCCGCACCACGGAAATCCACAAAATTCCGTCAACGACCACGCCTCAGTGTCATACTCCCTCCGTGCATTTGTGTGTGGCGCACTATACAACATCACCATGTCGTCCTGTGAATGTCCCACAACATGGTCCGTGCACGAGCCGTCTTGGTCGGCATGCTTCACACAATGGCCGTTCTCAATGCAAAACCTCACCAGCTACTGTGCGGTCCACACAGTGTGTGTTCGCTGTCCAATCGTACATTCCACGCGGTCGACAACTACCCGCCACCTAACAGCAGCATCCCTCGCACGCGCATGCTTGGCGCACAAGGCAGCCCACTGCTTTTCGTGATCGCCCAACGCCCATGCCACAGACACATGGGGCCTCGGATTCTGGATCCACATTAACACATGAGTTAGACACATGGCGTAACCTGCGTGAGATAACAGAACACAGACAGCAATCCTAGCACACAACAGCTGGACGTAATGAAGACGCGCATGTAGATGAGTGCTTAACCTACCAATGCAACACCTGATCTGCACGGGCAGCGATGCATAGTGGTTGGATGCTACACGCAACCCCTTGTTGCACAGAATCAAACTGCCGAATCATTGCAGACATGCAAGACGTGTGACATGCTGTAAGGAAAGGCAACAGCGGGGCAGTGCTGCAACGTGTATGGCCTTTTACTGACATGCAAATAACTGTTTCTAAGCCGACCAAAGAGACGAATGAACTCCATTACAGAACGGGAGTACAGCTTGGTGCTGACTGGCTTGCTAGCTTGCAACAAGCGAGCACACCACAACCATACGTTACCTCATAGAATGTTGGCAGACCGTGCAGCTTAAACGCAGCGTCCACGCAAGCAACCATGCTGCACACCTGGAGCGACACATGAACCATTGCCACATGCTAATGTGCTCTATCAAACAGCCCTGCTGTATACGCATACTCCAAGGATGAATGCTGCGAGCATACCTGGGCAGTGCCGTCTGAGGTGTCTATGGCAAGAAAGGAGCGCGACCTATCGTCGTTCACGTAAGGCACTAGCCGGTTGACATCGAGTTCCAGGGAAAATCTGCTCGCACATACACAGTCAGTCTGTTGCGTGAAACACCACTGCAAGCTGACCGGCACCAACCCTACCTCTGCAGCCTCCGTAAGTTGCGCCTGAGAGCCGCCACCAGGGAATCAATCTGCGGATATCGCACGGCGATGGTGCGAGATAGGCTTACATGACAAACACTCACTGCCTCCATTGGCAGTATGCCTGGCGCGGCTGCGGATATGTCTCGTGTCAAGGCTTGAATCCTCTCACGCTCCCGCGGCAAAAGCAAAGCTGTGCGGATGCAATGACCGACGCCGTGTGTTAGCAAAGGTTGCATAGTACTGCGTATCAGTGACATATCAAGTGCACAGCAGTGTCACCAGGCTATGTGCGTGAATGCCTGCTTCCGCGCGAGTACACACACATGCAGAAGCATCAGAAGGAGAAGACGATTTCTTACCAATGCTGCCTGCATGTGTGTTGATGCATGCATATACACATGCACACATGCATTCTGTGTATGCATGCGGGCATGCATGTTATTGTGTGCGCATGTAGACTTGCAACACAAGTTGATACAAGCATCAATACAAGACGCACACACAGCCACATGTCAGTCTTGGACAAGCATTTGCGCATACCAATCTTCGCAATACCAACCTCACAAACACACGATCAAAGCCATTCACGAAAGCATAAGTAGCCAAACCTGGAATGTAAACGTGGACGGCGAAGTTCCCCTCCACATGAGCAAAGCTGCGCTTGCGGCCCTGATGCTTCGCACTTGCGTCTAGCAACATGCACAAGACTGACGTAAACAGATTGCTTGACATGTGATTAATAAAATACAAACAGGTGCACGACGCAGCAGCAGCTGACAGTCTCTCACCATCAGCGGTGTACAGGTTGATAATATCCCTTGGCAGCGCCGGCAGCGCTTGAGCAGCATTAGGTTTAGGGTTAGATTTAGGGTTTGCGCTAGGGCTTGCTGCTAGGCTATCTCCTGCTTTCCCATCGCCGCAAGCTCCTTCTTCGTCACTGTCTAGATAGTCAACAAGAGCCACGACGTCATCCATACTCCCAACGTCCTTCCCGCCGCCAACGCCGCCGCCGCAGACAACAACAGCACAGCCACTACTAAGAGCCCGCATTGGGTTCAAGAATTAAGCAAAAGGACCCAACTGGGTACTGACCCTGATGCTGGGGTCGGATCCGGTTCAAGGACCCAATGTGATTGAAAGGCCACAAGGGATAGTAGGACTTTCTATTACGCTAAAGCAGGCCACGGATACGGGGCGTAACTGGATCTCCTGGCCGCAGGGAAAGCGCGGGACATCTCGCTGGAAGATCACCACGTGGCACTGATGTTGTTCCCGATTGTGTTGGCCTCCAGCTTAGGAATCGTTACGCCCTTGTCGTAATGCCTTAACCGGAGGCTGCCGGACATAGCAGACCCATACTGGCAAATAGGTCACAAGTTGCCAACCGGCACACAACCGATGAGTCCAAGGCTACTCTCCAGGCGGCACGTTTTGGCGCTTGCTGCTGTGTCCGGCAGAAGTTTGCAGGTTGAACAGGCCATGCTTATGGTACTTTGCGCAGCGGGGATGAGTCTCATCAAATTGCAGTGAGGTCGCTGTTTGCAACACAGCACCACCGGTCTTGACAGTGATCGACATTGCTTGTCGATTCAGTATCGTTTGAGATAGGGGAATGCGGTGACCTAGGTCAGGCGTGGGTAGGTACTGCACCTAGCGGCTGGCGGACCCGGACAAAAAGCGTTGGTTGAACCGACTTTGCGTCGCAGAGCGATGTCGACGAACTCTTTGCGACAGGGCCAGGGCAAAACTTTTCATGGGCCGTATCAGGCCCTACCATAAAGCTGAAAGCGAGTCTGACAGAGCAATGGGATCGACTTCCACCTTCACCATTCGATGGCATTCAAGATGCAGTACTGCGGCGAGCTCATCGCGTCATCCGTGTAGTTACGTCAACTGGAGAGAATCGGAAGCAATCCGCGGCTCAAGTTTCCTATCTCATCCAGGCTCTGACCAAAACTAAAAGCACGCGTCCCATTGATACATGCTGGGCCATATCGGTTCTGCCGGTCGCTGAGCCGGAATGATTGCCTAAGAATCCGGCCACAATCCAGCCAACTGACGGCCAGCTGCCGATTTGCCTGCTTCCCCTACACACAGCGCACTTCCGCAAGCAGCAGACACGGTTCGGGCATGCAGAGAAACCGCATGCCGTAACTGGCGTTACGTCTCCAAGTCGCTTGACATTGATGTTGGTGGCATTGAACGCAATGCGAACTGACCAAACTGATCATTGTCACGGCTTTCTCTTCTCTAGGTTTGATGAGATAAACTCAGCGGAGCAGGCAAGCAGCCAGGCAGGTGGTGGGCCGGTGGGAGGGGGCGGGGAGCTAGAGGCACAAACACCGAGATTTTGCCCTACTGAGGCTAGGCTGGCTCTGCTTTTGAGTAAAGCAAAGCTTCTGTGTGGCAAAGCAACTGGCTGCACTAATATCGTCGGTAGTACGTGTGTCGGCTCGGAGCAGCTCGCATGCCATAGTGGCACTACATATAGAGCTAGGCTGCTCATCAGTAGGTCAGCTAAAGTTCGGTACTCTGTTGTCGGCTGTGCAGGTGCTAGGCGGCGAGGTGCATTGCCGGTGGGGTATTGCTGGTGTTGTGGGCGGCGTTGTCGTTGGCGCAGCTTCTGGTACACAGGCGTAGCCGAGAGGGCCGTTCTGTCAGCCTCCGCTTTACCTTGGCTGGCTGCTGAACGAAGGATTGGGTTAGAAGGGTCGGTTGTTGCTGCTGTACAGTTGACTGTTCTGCGCAAGGTTGCTACTACTCGTTGTCTAGCTTGGCCTAGGTGAGCTTGTGGTAAGCTGGCCACAGCAGGCAACCAGCACCATTCACACCATTCATGGGTGAAAACGACTGCTCATGGAGTTGGCGGGGGCGGCAGGCGGGGACAGTGCGACCATCAGCGGGAGTGCCATTTGCAGAGGCAGGGTGGTCTTTCAGACAAGCCCTCCAGGAGCATTGCCCGTAGGCTCTTCTCCTCCTTCCTTTCAATCTTCTGACAGCTCTTCGCTGCCTTCACCCTTCTTCACGCAGTTGCCCTACCAACACCGTCATCAGCACCATCAGCAGCAGGGAACTTTTGGAAGTGGTGAAGGTAGCAGTTGGTTCCCTGGGCACAGTCTGTTCGCACCTCCTCAGCAACACTACCATCATTACCAGCAGCAGCAGCAGCACCATAGTCCCGTCTCGCGTTCCATGGATGTCACCACGGCTACGTATAACCCACCCCTCTCGCAGTTCACCCCCATGGGGACAGGGGTTGGCCCACCCATGGGCGCACTTGGCTCTGCTGGTGGCTTGCAAGCTCCTTCACCGTTGTACGGGATCAGGGGGGTGACAAGGCAGACTCTTTCGCAGCTGACGCCGCTGTCACCGTCGAGCACGCACACAAGCAGGCAGCAAAGTTTTCAGCCGCAGCGGGCTAGCCCTGCTCAGTCACCCCGCCATGCTGCACCTGCCTCTGACATTGCCGCTGTTGTTCCCGTCGACCTCATTCAGGATCGCCGGCCTTTCAAGTGTGAGTTTGACAACTGCGGGAAGTCTTTCAAGGTGAGACATGCAGGTGTTGCATTTCATGGATTGTGTAGCATTTGTGCTACTCAGTGGTACAGTGCTTGCATGCCTGTCCTGTTGTGTTCTTGAGGCCGAGTACTCATGACTTGTGCGATTGACAGAACCTGCAAACCCTGCGCATGCATCACAAGACACATGCTGGTGATGAGCGCAGTCGCACTCATAATGGGGAGCTGAAGACAGATCCAGGTAGCTCCTTGCTGCGCTGATGTGTTGTTGTCTGCTGTTGAGAGCATGGCACATGTCCGGCAGATAAGGCTGAACTCTAGCGTTTTGCAGTGGTGTCGGGGGAGAGGGTGATGAAGGCGCGGTTAGGTGATTCCAGCAGTCTCAAAGCAGGCAAAAATAAAAAGATTGCATCAAAGTGCCCGACCTGCCACAAAACGTTTGTGGGCCTGTATGAGCTGCGACGACATTATGGGCGCAAGCACTCACAGGGAGAGAAGGTATGTCAACACGTGCCCATTGCATGTGGCTGTCTCTGGCAAGCATGAGGCATGGGACTGCAACAGGCCCTCGAGTCTGACATTGTGTCGGTGGGCAGAACCATGCCTGCAGTAAGTGCGGCAAGCGGTTCTACGTGGATGTTGACTTGCGAGATCACGAGAAGCTTTGCGGAGCGCTCATTCAATGCTCCTGTGGTATGAAGTTTGCATTTAAGTGCAATCTTGTTGCACACAAGAAGGCCAGTCCCAAGTGCAACGACTTTAACCCTGGCGTTTCATCTGCTGCTTATGGTCTACCATCTGCAATTCAGCCCAATGACAAGATTGGGATGTCTCTATGCTTAGGGCCTGCACCATTCTCCAACCCCAATCCTGCATCTGCTTTTATGCCGCCAATGCCTGCTGGAGTTGCTGACAATGCTATGCAAGTAAGTGCACCGCGTGACAATCTCTTAACAAGACATGCAGCCACCATGCATACGCAGCTCAAACGATTTGTGTGCAGGTGTCGCTTCAAAACTTGATTGCTTCTGGTGCACTTGGTAACATGGACACGAATAGCTCCCTTCCAATGATGGCATCCGTCCTTGCAGCCACAGAGAATGGCAACAACGGCATCCTTAGTTGTGGTATGGGTGGAGCAGGTATGCTATCATTAATCCTACTTTGAAATCTTGCATTTCTGCCCAGCAGCTTCCTGATGCTGGTGTTGTGTGTGTGCAGAGTTCAGCACTTTACAGTTCCAGCAGCTGCAGCAGCAGCTGGGGAATCTGCCGGATGCAACTACTTTGCTGCTCGAGAAGCTTACCGCCCCATCTTATGATACTAGCTCCCTGGGCCTTTCTACCGTCAACCCGAAAGCAGCACAGCTTGTGCTGAACACACCTGGTCTGGCCAACACGCCACTAGCACAGATGGCTGCACTGTCCGCTGCTGCCGCTGCCGGCAATGGGCAGTTGCGGTCGGACACTTTTGCCCCGCTAAGTAACTCAACGCCACCACAGGCGCTGGCAAGGGATTTGCAATATGCAGCGCAAGCTGCCTCTGCTGCGCAGGTTAATCTGCAGATGGCAACCATGGATGCCAGCCAGTCCGGTTACTCCCGTGCAAGCATTGAGAGCGTCGCACTTGCTGAAGTGCAGGCCGCTGTGTCCAATGCAGCATTAGCTGAGGCTGCCGTTCAAGTGGCACTCAGCAACGGCGGTATCAATGATGTGCAGGCTGCTGTCAACAATGCTGCGATGGCCGAACACGCCTTGCAGGTGGCTGTTGCTAGCGCGACATCAAAACCTCTGTCTGGTCCTGTCAGTGGCCAGATTGACTCCCTGGTGTCGGCTTTGAATGCATCTTCTATGGGACTTTCGGGGAGTGCGTTTGCTTCACTGCCTCGGTGAGTGCCTGCCCACTTTGAGGAACACACATGCATACTGCGGCGTACTAAGTTGGTGTGCCCCTCCCGTTGTGCAGCTCTTTTCTTGACTCGCTTAACGCTACAAGTATGAGCAACATGGGGATTCCTGTCAGTGGGAATTTCGCTCAGGTTGGTAGCCAACCGCTGTCGGCTCCTTTTGCCATTGCGGAGGCTGCACTCTCATCAGCCGACAACAGCGTTGATGACATAACGGGATCAGCAAGTTCGTAGAGCAACAAGGATGGCTTCGTAGTGGGTTCAATGTGAGGTAAAGCTTTACCCTCCTGGCATGTGGCTCTGCTTCGTGTTTGTGAAGATACATTGACAATAGTACGGTTGCATGCAGGCTTGGCGTAGGACACAAGTGACGTTAGTTCTGTACATCATAGACCGAGTTGACACAGCAGATTAGATTGGGTTAGTATGGCCGGTTTGCCAGTGTACCGTTAGCTGTACTGTATAGCAGAGTGCATGTAGTGATTTGTTACCCAAGGGTAACGTCCAGGACACAATTGATGCCGTTTAGAGATAACTTTTGTTGCTCCTGAGGTTCATAGCTACCTGTGTAGCTGTTTGCAGCCTTGTTGCGTAGAAAAACTAACCAGCCTTTCCTTCGACATGCTTTAGCTCAC
This sequence comes from Chlorokybus atmophyticus, assembly GCA_009103225.1. NCBI lineage: Eukaryota > Viridiplantae > Streptophyta > Chlorokybophyceae > Chlorokybales > Chlorokybaceae > Chlorokybus > Chlorokybus atmophyticus. The sequence continues at coordinate 221,398 of RHPI01001202.1, read as the reverse complement.
TCTAGTATGGATGCTGTGGTACATCTCCTGAAGATTGCACATCTCTCTCTCTCTCTCTCTCTCTCTCTCTCTCTCTCTCTCTCTCTCTCTCTCTCTCTCTCTCTCTCTCTCTNTCTCTCTCTCTCTCTCGTATACATCTCCTGTAGATTCTCTCTCTCTCTCTCTCTCTCTCTCTCTCTCTCTCTCTCTCTCTCTCTCTCTCTCTCCGCTGGTGTTACTGTAAATGATACTCAGTGGCTGCAGTGCAAATATAACGTGTACATTGTGCCAATGACATTCTGGGTCAATTATTGCCACGGGTTGCACTTGTTCAGTAGTGCAGACATAGTGAGTGTCTCAGCACACTATGGTCACACTTGGCGCTTCCATACAGACACTGCTGTGCAAATAACTAAGCATACACCCTAACATCCGCAAGTGTCACATGCAACATGTAAGAACATTGCACCAAGTCACACGATGCCTATGCACAGCCAGCAACACTGTATCCAACAACACTTTACACAGGGTTACAAAGTTTACAGCTATTACTGGTCTCTGACCCACACCCTCATCCAGTACGCACCAAAGTACAGCAGTATCGCTGTTGGCTGTCTTTGTGCTTAAACAACATAAAAGACACCGCAACAGAACCTCATCAAGATTATCTACTTGCAAGTACTGATGTGATCAGCTGTACACGCACACACCAAATGTGTTCGCAGCAGTGGGACTGAAATGCTGACGTGCATGTAGAAACAGCGACATTATCTTCACCCGCTTAACCCGCAAGCAGGGTGAAAAGAGCGGAGACACGCGCTGTACGCACGGAGCCCGTGTTGTTGTTATATACATACTAGGCGATTACTATACTATATTCTAAGAAGACGGGAGGCGTGTGTGGCTCACTAACAGGCAGCGCTCTGCTGTTGGGAGGCCTGCACTCTCTGCTGAATGTTATCCACCAGCCACGCTTCTTCACATTTTGGACAGCTGTCGTGCCTGCCGCCCAGGAAGTACGTCTCGGCGCAATGCCTGCCAGGAGGTGGTTGTTGGTATGAGTGGCAATGCGCATCTGTACCAATGGCAAACACAACTTGGGGTTCAGACACGATGATGCGCTTTCTCACCAGTGGTAGCGCAAGCCACAGTGACGATTTTCGCAGATCTGAGCCTGCAATGCAGTCCTGGGTTGTTACTAATATAGCATCACTTACAAAGGCCAATTATGCGTGTTGACATGGAGACGGAACAGGACAGCAAAAGCGAGCCAGGCACTGGTTGTAGAAGATAAGCACTTGGATTGACCGGGGCAAGCCAGGAGCAACAGCATTGTCCTGTCACTCCCGTTGAAATCAGGAGTAACGGGCAACGTTTGATGTAGCCCTAAGACTCAACTTGCTCCAAACCCAAGTATAGCGATTGGCTTATGGCTCGGTAAGTAATGTTCATGACCACGGACGGCATGCTCAGGTCATTGTCAGTTTGAGGAGTCTTATCGTGAGAGCTGGTGGACACTCGAGCAGAACAAACACCGACGGACTGATTCAAGCAGACTGCACTTGAAGGCAGAACACAGACGCACGCACACAGTCGCACAAGTACACCAGAGCATGCCACCCACCTTGACAGCAACCTCTTCGCAGTGTTTGCACTCGGGGATGTCGAGCCCTTCCAGCCAGTTGCGCAGCTCAACGTAGCTTCTCACCTGCGACAACCAACACACATACACGACAATCAACACAATGCTCCACCAACTACTCGCAAATACAGCAGGCATACATACCCCAATGGATATCCGCGAGAAGTCGTCCAAATGCAGCCATCCGTCCGCGATGAGATTCTGTATAGCAGCTTGCTTCTGCGATTCGGTGAGCTTCGCCAGCTGTCCGGCCTGCGGCTGCTGTGAGGAGCCATCCGCGGCACCCACAGCAGAAGCCGCAGCGATTTGATCCATGCGCATCTCCACTGCATCATCAAGCGACATGTCCCCCAAACCGTTGGAATGTAGAGCTATTCTCTCCAGCTGCAAGCAACATACTCAATATGCAACAGCAGAACTGTGTGGGTGTATGTGTGTATGTGTATATGTATGTCAGACACATACTCAAGCACTATTATATGTACGCGTACACGCACACCCATGTGTACTCGCATGCGCACACGCACGCAGAGCAAGTGGGCTCGCACTTACAATGGCACGGAAGAACGCGATTTCATTGATCTGCAGCCTAGTGCCGAGCTTTGAATAGTCGTCGACAACGGTGTTGGCGAGCCCAACATAGCGGTTGCCGTCCTCTTGCCAAATCGTGCGCCTCACCTGCGTTGGTTATCAACAACATCATCTATCCAACCACTCACACCACAACTGTGCAACCATGTTGAGAACAAGATTTACGGCAGTCCCCATTGCAATACACTTACCTCAAAGCTGACCATGTTCAGGGTGACATTGACTTCCGTGAGGAAGTTGTCAAACTCGCTCTCTGCAATGCGAAGACTTTGCATGTTTTATTCGCACTCTAAAGCTGACATAAGCATGAAGCTGAATTGCCTTTGAGACAGTACCGTTCTCATTGGGCTGGAGCTTTCTGAACACCCTGATGGCCTCCAGCTCACTCAGATGACCCTTCGCCATCATCATCTGAGCAACAAACACACTCTCACAAACCATCTCAGCTCTTCTTGCTCGCTCTGACTCCGACCCTAGCCCTAGCCCACCTGCATGAATGCGTGCTGAGCCTGCCTCCTGCTGAGCGGCACGCCGTCGTCCTCCTCCACCACCATCCTGGCAGGCATCTCTCGTCTGCTCCTTACGAACGTATCTCTACACAACCAGCTCTGCCTCACCCAAACCCCTGCTCGGGTTTCTCAACCACGCCGCCGCCGCCAACCCCACCAACCCCACCGCTGCCGCCGCAATGCTTTTGGCGCCAAAACGACGCTCACCTCATTCAAACGAGTCACTCAATCGTTCCAAAGAAGAAGCTTCAGGGCCGCTGATGGGGTGAATCTCACCCCTAATTCACCCTGAATCAGGGTCCCTTCCAAGCTGAGATTCACCCTGTTTCAGGGTCCCTTCCAACGTGAACTACCCTTTCGGGGCATTTGTTCAACGTGTGGGTTTGCTGGTGAATCAAGGTGCAGGGACCAGTTCTAACAACCCTGAGCTCAGTTTGGTTCGCTTCATGCGAAGCAAACCCTAGTCGAGCAGTGAGGTGTTGCTGGCGCTGGAGGGACGGCGGCGACGGCGGTGTTCGGCGGAGTGTGGCTGTCGTGGTAATCGTTGCCTTTGTGCTGATTCGTGAATAGCACTTGACTGCGGTAGCGAGAGGTTTGCTGGGATCCACGCTCGTTCGTCGCCATGTCGGTGAGTGAGGCTCTGCTCCCCGCCGCCTGCTGGGAGAGCTGTACATGCTTGTTGCAACCAATGTCGATGTAAAAAACATTCAAGCGCGAGAGTTGTTGGGTTTGACTCTGTGCAATTGAACACCTTGCTGCATGTCTGTGTAGTCGTGCACAAGTCAGCTTGAGTGCAGCATGTGCATAATGTTGTGTGTAACTGTCATTGGTCACAGCTACTCTTCAAGGGACAAGTTTGCACTTAAAACAGAACCAGTATTTTCTAGAACCTCTGCACTATTGTTCTTCGAGCATTGCGCGTGATTCCAAGTCGTCAGTGATTATTCCAGTCAGCGGTAAGTATCATTCTATCAGTGTTCTTAGCAGTCAGAATCTATGTAGCCTCAGAGTTTATGCAGCCTCTTGTGCCTGACTGTTAGGGTTTGGATTACATCAGCTTGGCCTGGGTAGAATGTTGGCTACTCTGCTGGTGAAGATCTGTGCAGCTATGTTCATCCATGCAAGCGCTTTCTCATATGTGTGTAGCAGCATCAACAGCTCTAGTGCGCTTGCCACAACTGGCTTTGCCCAGTTTGACACAAAAGCTGCCATGCAGATCCTGAACTACAATGGGAGTGCTATTGTGGCGATGGCTGGCAACAAGTGTTTCGCGATAGCGGCGGACAGGCGGTTGGGAATTCAGGGACAGACAATTGCGTGCGATTTCAACAAGGTATTCGCAATCCACGACAAGCTGTACGTGGGGTTGTCCGGCCTCGCCACAGATGCCATGACGCTGCAAGAACGGTTCCAGTTCAGACATAAGATGTATAAACTTCGCGAGGAGCGCGACATGCGGCCAAAGACCTTTGCAAGCCTCGTCTCATCATTGCTATATGAAAAGCGGTGAGTAGTCAGCTTGTTACCTTTGTTGGCACACGTGCACATGCAGCGGTCAAACACAGACACATTCCCACAAGCGCATACATACGGGTGCACACACTGGCTTGCACTTTTGTACACGTTTTGCATACACTCATGCTCAAGTTCGATTACACTGACTGTAAGATTGCAATTGAGCAGGTTTGGACCATACTTTGCAGAGCCAGTCATCGCTGGATTGGAACCTGATGGAACGCCTTTCCTGACTGTGATGGATCTACTTGGTGCTAGGTATTGTATTCAAGCGATGAAGGGTTTGCCGGCAGCTGTGACATGTGTGCACCAGCAGCATGTGCATTTCCAGCATGACAAGGCAGAAGTGTGGGTGAATGAAAGTAATGTTTTGCAGTGAGAAAGCTGAGGACTTTGTGGTGGCCGGGACTGCGACCGACTCGCTGTTTGGTGCTTGCGAGTCGATGTATCGTCCAAACCTGGTGAGTGCATTGAGGTTGTTGAAAGCGGTACTGCTTGTGCAGTCAGCTGTCATGCCTGTTTTAACTGTGTCTGCTGGTAAATGCAGTAACTTGTTGCTAAACAGTGTGCAAGTTGTATGCAATGTTGAGAACAACAGCAGCTGGCGTTTCGCCAATCAGCTGCTGCTATAATCATGCCGATTACACACCAACATTATTTGCAGGAACCCGAGGACTTGTTTGAGACCATTTCGCAATGCTTGCTGGCCTCAGTTGACCGTGACTGCTTGAGTGGGTGGGGCGGCATCGTCTATGTCGTGTAAGTCATGCACATAAGTTCACTGCTTCACCATTCTGTTGGCCTCATTGAACTGCCACACACAGGTCCGATAAGGAAGTTATAGTACGGACGCTGAAAGGCCGCATGGATTGACACAGTCGGATGATAATTAGGTTATCATCAGACACTTGTAGATAACTGTTCGACAGGGCTGATGTGATTGGGGTCGTGATTGTGCCATCACTAATTGCGCTCATTGCACTCGCGACACAAGTGTTGTACACCAGGAAAGTGCCACGGCGCGAACATGTAACATCTGCACTCAGCAGGCAGCACGCTTGTTGGTTCTTGCAAATGCAATATTATGTTGGTGCCAGGCAGTGATGGCAGTGATGGCAGGAGCACAAGTTAATGGCAAGTCACGTTTCCTGGGTCACGCTCTCAACTGTACGATCATCACCACAAAACTTTGGGCGTGTTGCATTAATTCTGCGTGGCACTAAGCATCTAACATGTTGTTGCATGCGCACAAAGGTTGTTGTTGACGCGTTGCCCTGCACCGCACATTTGCTTCCCGCTGCACGCGGCCTTTTGCTGGTGTGCCCGCATTGCACCTCAAAGTCGCTAGCAGCGACAGCGACAACGATAGCTAACAGAAAAATATGGCGTAGATAGAAAACAATAAGGAAGGCTCATTAAGTAGATACCATAGAAGGTTGATAGTAAACCGTTACCGCATCCTAGTTGCACAGACACACTAGACTAGTGTAGTGTACAGAATATGCACGTGATGTATGCAACATGCACGACACAAGCACACTAAACCACAACCACACTCACCTCTATCACGACCACCGGGCTAGGTACACACTACCTACTACCACCTACTTCACTACTCTACTGCCCAACCCTGTCAGTCTGCAAGCATACATTACCTGCCACATCGCCGCTGGCATGCGTGTGAGTATGCTTGTGCAGTGATAGGCAGGGATGACAGTACGTAGCTTGGTGTGACGATGTTGCTGCTAGTGGAGAGAGAGATTACCTGCCACATCGCCAGTAGAGTCAGCCTTGAGTAGGACCACGTTGACGACCACAACAACTAGCAGACTTCCCCCCCACCGCCGCTCCCAACCAAGTGTAGTGAGGTTGGAATAAACAGTGTGTATAGCCCGGTGGTTGTGCTACAATGTGCTTGCATGCTGTTTGGCATGCTGTGAGTGATGTCATGCATGTCTACAACTACTGGCAGCATATCCTGTACATACAACGTGTGTGCACTATACTGAACATGCACTAGCAGCTCGCCAGTGACATGTAACGTTGCATGGTTGGTATGGTTGGCACACTGCTTTGCAACATGACGAACTCAGGGCCGCATCATAACAAAATCAACCTGGCAGGAGCGAGCATAGTTGAGAACGAGTGCAGGGTCTCCAAAGCATAATATCTTTACAGAAGATAATAAGCCCTACCGCATGCCACTGAGCACAGTGGATGTGGATTGACGCACATAGCACCCCGCAGTCACATACACAACTTTGCACTCTAAAGCTGTATCACACGAACCATCAACAACAGGGTTTGGTGTAGCAAACTAAGATTGTGCTTGAAAGCATCTACTACTTCAAAACTTAGGGCTGCTCAAAGTGGTGGCTTGACCTTGACGTGTTAACAAGTAATGATGGACCACATCATTCACATGACTGGGTAAAGGCAGACTATGCCAGCATACAGGAGGCCAAACAAACTCAAAAGTGCTGCAGCTTGCCTGTTTTGTTACTACAAGTCCTTAGCTTTGAAGTTGGGATTGAACTGGTTTGAAGGCGGCGGCGGAAGGTTAGCAAAAGGGTCGACCACATCGTACAAGCCAAGGTTCGGGCCCACAAAGCGAATGCAGATCCATGCCACTACTATGCCGCCAAGGGCATATTGTGTCAACTTATTCGCCCAATACTCGGCGCCGCGCTCACCAAATAGTGTTTCCGTCACCTTCTCGCCTGTCAAGAAATGATATTCGTGTCTTAATGCATGTGCAGAGACAGCACCCAAAGCCATCGCAGGACCTGTGAACTACCAGGCTAGACGCCTTGGAACCTATAATCCTCACCTGCGGACATATCGCTGAACTTCTTTTTGCGCTGCTTTTGCTTACGCTCCTCATAAGCCACGGGATCGCTGCGCGCTCGCCGGCCCATGCCCAAACGCGCTTCCAGCTGCTCAATCGTTTCCTCCCTGACTCAGGAGAAAAATAGATCATGATCCACGCTGTGGTGGTAAATATGCACCAAGGGTGTGATGCAACTCTAACAATGTGCTAGATTGTGACCCTTAGTGCCGCTTAACATCCAAGCTGACCACAAATAATGCTGCACGCTCTGTTGAACACGTTTAGTCATTAGAACTCGCGATGTGCAGTATCTTGCGTATGTGTGCGTGTGTGCACGACCACATACATAGGCTGCCCACTGTGCAAAATGTCGATGAGACACAACAACTTATCATCTGCAGTAGTGTGCCTCCTCCCTCAGTGCATGTGTGTGTGGGTGCGTGCACGCGCGCGCCTGTGCACACACATGTGCATGTGGCTTCCTGCAAGCCAGTGGCAAGCAGATTACATACTTGTCCTCAGGTGTCTCGTCTTGAGCAGCCATGCAGGTGACTCTTCTGCGTGTCCTTGAAGGGAGCAGCTTGGCTACCCGGACTGACCCCTGCGCACCATCACCACGCTGCTGCTGCCGCCGCCGCTGTGGCTGACGGATGAACAGGGCAGACATCAGCCTGTTATGCTATGCCACATGCAATTAGCTGTTGCTGATGAACCAGTACAGCTGCTAAACCATTGCGACCTGCAAAGTGTTCAACTTAACATCAAGAAGCAGACAAGTCACCCTGTGCCATGTCCAGTCTATACCATTCCACTCCATATGGCATGCCTACACTGACGTCCAGAACTGACTTGCAGCCTGCGCAGCAACTCAGCTAACCTGTGCCATACGCGTGCGCTAGCTGTCCGTGACAGTCGAGCTCAAGCCGCAGGGGCATGATTGCACTGCAAACTGGACCCCATGTCCGCTGCTGCAACTACTTGGGTACAATCAGCAGCTTTGTACTGCTGGACTATGAAACGATGGTGGACACACAACTAGCTGTGATAACTTCTGCCTTTTGGATGATGACATAGTGTGTGCACAGAGCAGCAACAGGTCAAGCTAAGTTGCCAGAAAGCTAATGACCGCCAAAGCTGAGAATTGCTTACTTATTGCTTACTTATGTTTCTAGGCTGCAAGATGCTGCGCTCGAGGAGTGCCTGAGCCAAGTGCAATCCTCACGAGCAGCGCCACCACTCTAAACGTTGAGACGTACAGTAGTTGCTTGCTGGTGAACGCTTACTGGGACTACTACTTGATGATGGCAAATCGCTGCATGCTGTGCTGCATGCTGTGCTGCACACGCTGTCCACGCATCACGATTTGGAGAACAACAGGCCAAACCTCACCTGCCGGACTGCACCGCACGCCCACGCCGATGCCGACACGGAACACGACGCCACCGCCGCCATGCCGCCCGACAACAACATCTACGACGACGCCAAACTGACAAACCCTGGTCACTGCATTGCGCATGCATGGGTTCCGGGGTGGCGGCAGTGACCGTGGCAGTGACGGTGAAGGCGTGGGCGTCACCATCGTCGCCGTCATGGTCTAGGAGGAGAGGTCGGCGAGCTTCTGATCATGGGCGAGTGGGTGGCTGCCTTAGAAGGCTGCAGCAGCGGCATCAACATGCAGTGCAGCAAATCCTTGCAACAGCCTCAGCTGCGGGTGCTGGGCAGGACAGCGCTGCTGCCTCCCCCACACCAAATATGTTTGAGCCTTTTCTGCAGAATGCGCTGAGCCAGCTCAAGAGCCGGCTGGACCTGCAGCCATACCCTTACAAGGTGCGCCGCATCGTGATCTTTGGACTAACATATGCACGATTGCAGTAAGCAAATTTCTTGGTATCTATTGTGCTGTGGCAGTGGTTTTGTTACATGACAGCCAAGTATGCGTGATCACGTGTTTCATATGTGCATGGTAGTGAAGCATGCATAGATTTGTGGCATGCATGCATCTAGCAAGTCTAAAGCGTACATACATCAGCATTGGTTGGAATGCAAGCAGTCTTAAATCTTTTACCAGAGGTGCTACCAGAGACGCCAGTGCAGCATTGTAACATGTAGTACAGAGCACGCTGGTCTCGCACCACACATTTGATCCTCAAACTGCTTTCAGGAGTCTTATGGGTTGCTTCGGGCCACGGATAAGAAGGGTGACAATGCGGAGGCGCGTGGCGACGCTTTCCAGACAGACAAACTGAGGTTCATTCGCCCCGCATTGATCACCGCCGGAACGGACTTTCAGGTATGGTGGTGACTTCCATCAACTGTGCATGTCATGCTTCTTTGTTGTTGCTGCCTTTGAGCGAGTCCATGCATGCCGGGTCAGGTGTTCAATTTCGTGATTATGGCACGCCCTTCATTCGATCTGCCCATTTTTGGTGCCGATTTCGTGTGCCTTCCGCGAGGAAACGTGATTGCGCTGTAAGTGCTCGTGTACGTCTTGTCGATGTGAGTCACATTTATTGCACATACAGTACAAGGTGAAAATTCTGCCCAGTTTGGTGAAGTGCTCTCAGTGAATTAATAGCTGCAATGAAAATTATCCAAACATCAACGAGTTTTCTCTCACAGTATGGTGGCTCGCAGGGATTTTCAACCACTGCACCAGAGTCCTAGTTACTTGACCAAGTATGCAGAACGCCTACTCCCTCTTGCAGAGAAGTATCGACAGGTACATTGAATACCTTGTGTGCTAGCCCGTCTCTCTGGGATTGTATATGTGGCGTCCAAGCTGGCACATAGCTCAATAGCTGCTGCCTGCCAGTTTCTCCCAGATGGAGGTGCTTTGCCCGCTGAGGCTACGCAGTTCTTCTCTCCCGCAGTTCTGTGGTCTCGAGCAATGGAACGCAGTGCAATCCTTGAACACCTTTACCCGGCGTTTGTCCAATACTTGCAGGCGAGTCATGACTTAGTTGCATACGGCGACAATAGGGAAATGATTCAGTAGTCATCTTATAACCTTGGCGCATTGCAAAAGGAGTAAAATGTGCTTCTAGGTGTACTTGGATTATGTTGATTCAGCAGAGGCTACGACTGACAGTCGAGCAGAGGAGGCCAACCGAGATGCGCAGCACAAGTACTTAACTTATCGCGCAGTGAAGGTGTGCATGCAAACAGCCACCACACTTCACTCTCACACAACATTGCAGTTTTCTGACTACAAGCGCTGCATGCAGGACCCTGGTCGCGGTGTGTTGACACGGTACTTTGGTGCAGAACTGACAGAGGTAAAATTCATGCAGCCGTGTTTTTTCTTCATAGTCATAGCTCCACGGGCTTGGTTTAACGGTCAATAATTTTACATTGCGTGCAGGCCTACATACAGGAGTTTCTGTTCAGTGGCGTAGACACGTTGAGTACAAAAACGTTTTTGGACCATTTTCCGGAGTTTGCCACGGGTGACGGGCAGATAAGCAGGCAGAGGTCCATGCAGCCGCCTACTCGTCGCCCTTAGTACGTCCGTCATAGCAATGAATATGTGACACGCACCATGCTTAGTCATTGTCATCTGGAATTGTTGACAGCACGTATCAGCACTCCGCCTAGCGTAGTGTACTAGTGCATGGGCATGCGTGGGTGAGTGTGAGAGCGTGGGCGTGGTGAGGGTGTGACAGGGTGTGACTGTGAAGTTGTGGGAGCATGTGTGCCGCTGAATAGTGAGCGTGTAGACACTGCATCGCACTATTGCTCGTACATACGGAATAGTGTCTTTACAAATGCAAAGTACAGCCGCACAAGTTGTGCATGCTAGAAGCTTGAAAGGGTGGCTGTTATTGTTTCAGCTGATGATATGCTAGCAAATCATTCAAGACAGGTACGAAAGAGTCCATGGCCAATGTTTCACGCAGGTGCGAAGATGCAAGAGACATAACGCGCATTCAAGCAAACTCGCAGTCACATGGCATAGGGCAGTCCATACTGCGCATCAGCACGCTCCAACACTGTGTACAGAAAATGCAAGTGATCATGATGCATGCAACATGCATGACACACGCCTTGTTCACCAAGCTCATCATCATGCAATGATTATTTACCACCGGGGTCTACCTACACTAGCCACACGTAACTATTGTAACTACTGCCTTCAACCCCCATCAGACATACATGCATGCATTTGCTCAATACCTGTACACAAGGCGCCCAAACACGTTAGCTAGCGGCACAGCTTCAGGCGAGGCAGCAGCAGACAGCAGAAGGACTCCCCCTCCGAGGAGTCCTCTCTCTTCCTCTCTCTCCGCCACCCTCCTCCTTCCTCCGCTCCCTCCTCTCCCTGTGCCCTTGCTGTAACGGCTTGCAAGGGTTGTAGTGTGAACGTCAGCAGAGCACCGCTGCGTGCTCGGCTCAGACGACCTGCCCAGAGGGCTGCACGTGTGTGCAGTCAGTTAGTCTTGCAGTTCTTTGCAGCAGCCAGGAGCATGAGCAGCCGACGGACTCCCACTCCCCCTCTCCCGTTCTCCTTCACCCACAGCCTCACTCCCGCCATTCCCACGCAGCTCTGTATATTGTAACCCTGGCTGAGGCCCCCTCTGCCCCTCCCCTGTGCCCGGCCCTTGCGCCCCGCCCTGTCGGTAGCGGTGCTGTCGCACTAGCAGCTGTTGTATGTGCCGGTTAGGCGCTGCCAGTGGGGTTAGGTGGTGGGTTTGGCCTGTCGTTGTCGTAGCATGGGCAAGCTGCACTACCAGCAGCCTGCTCCCCATGCATGTGTCACGTCCTTCAGTCCTTGCGTACAGGCAGAATCTGTTGCTGCAGTTTCTTCACCACTGTCATGTACAGCAGCTTTAGTGGTGTACAGTACACATACACCTGTACGACACCTTGCATGTGTTGCTGCGTGCTGACTGGACTACACGTTGTGCATGCGCATGCATGTCCTGCATTTGATGTACACGTCACTTCGTCATGTGCGTAATCCCTGGCAGTGCCACCACCTCCGCCCACAACTCATGCCATACTGGTTGTCTGCATTGATACGCTCTAGCCAACCAGATACTTGCGTCTGACAACGATGTCTCATATGTTGCTGCTATGAAGCGTGGCTTGGGCGGGCTTTTGTGCAGCTTGTACAACAGGTACAAGTGTGGCAGCTGGGCAGTGTGGCGTGCTGTGGAGCTTGTCAAGAGGTGATAATCATAGGTGACCACGTGTTGTAGTGACGCTTATGTCTGCTCCGCCCATGGTGGCTGCATACGCACTTATCAGCACTCCATCTTTTGTACACACAGTCGGGCAATGACATTTTGCACAGCTGCTGGTCCGCAGTCTCATTCAGCACCTCTTTGCTCCGATTGCACAGCATGCGTCCAGCAGTTTGGCTGCAACGCCACACCACCAAGGGCTGACCTTGTGCGCCACTATGCATGTACATTTCCGTTTCGTATTGTTTGTACATACACCTTCAAGACCATCGAGCTTCACACTTTTGTGCTGCATCTATGCTGTAACAGCACCACCGTCGCCGGTGATGCCCCTTCAATTCTCTACCCCAACACCCACACCGCCTATGACAAGCCTTTCAGCGGCGTGGCCGCCACTGAGCAGAGAACTGAAAGTGAGGTCACATCAGTTTGATGTGACCTTTTATATCAAGAGTATATCAAATACATACCTCTCGATAATTAACTCACAACTATACATCGACCCTACAAATAGGGTAGTTAGGAAATCCAGCATGAGCCAATCACAGCTCAGATAAGGTACCTATTGATGAGGTACCTATCGATAGATACCTATCGTAAAGTACCTAACGAGATAGTGATCACATTTTATCAAATGTGACACCAAATTGGCTTGAGTAAGCGTATCTACACCCATTTGGACTTATTTAAGCTATGATAAAGCATTATAGCCTTCAATAAGCGAGGAACCGTAGAAAAGATGTATAAATAAGCATATTTAAATACTTATTCATACATAATGTGTTATTTAGGTAGCAATAATACCCCTATTATTATTGCTCCCGATACATTCCCCCCCACTTAAGTTTTCAACGTCCTCGTTGAACTCAAGTTGATCAGGCTTAATTTCGAGTTGTAATCAGTGAGATAGCAGGAAACGACAGGGTGGTAATGAAACTGCACTGCCAGTCTGTCATAAAACCAAGCCCACGGTTTATGGGACAGGACGTGAATCCCAATAAGCTCGAAGCAACTCGCGGCAGTGCGTAAGATGCCTGTCGGGCTCCCAACTGTTATGTTCTGGGCCATACCCTTTCCATTTCACCAAATAGCGAGTTACGCGTCCTCGATTATTTAGCTTATGGTTCAATATAGCTTCCACCTCGTATTCGAGCTCGCTGTCCACCTCAAGTGGCGGTGGTGGAGGCTGTCTTCTACCGTCTGAGCGGTAAGATTTCAACAAGTTCACATGAAACATGTTGTGTATACGCACACTTGGGGGCAATTGCAATCAATAAACGTGCGTACCAGCTCTATCAGTGATAAAGAAAGGACCTAACCATTGGGGCAGCAACTTGCGAGCACTCGTACGTTGATGGTTATGTTCTTTGCGTTAAGCAAAACTTTATTGCCGACATCGAAAGTGGCCATTCTTCAATGTGTATCAGCATAAGCTTTTTGCCTGTCCTGCTTCTGACAGACATAGCTTGGCTCGAGCCAAATATTCTTGCATATCAGTGGCATTTTCCTTTGCCGCTGGTACAGTCAGGGCATTGCGAGGTACACGCAATGACGCTGGTGTGTTCGGGCGAATCCCATAATTCAAGAAAAATTGGGTTTCCTTTACACTTTCCTGCCACGCGTTGTTCATAGCAAACTCTGCCATTGGCAAGTACCTGTCCCAATCGGCATGGTTAGGAGCCACATCGTGGCGAACTATTCTTTCAGTATTTGATTTGCTCGCTCAATTTGACCGTCCGTTTGCGGGTGGAAAGCAGTCGACATGCTTTATTTTACCCCCAACAATTCACAGACTTCTCTCCAAAACTTGGAGACAAACCGAGGATCACAATCTGTGATAAGCTCACGCGGTACACTGTGAACTCGAAAGACCGTGGACACAAATGAATGTGCTAAGTCCCGTGCACTCACAGTTGTGCAACACGGGGCAAAATGCACCATTTTGGTCAAACGGTCGACAAAAGCCACAATAGCAATGTATGTGGCTGCTGTTTCAGATAGGTCAGTAATCAAATCTATATTGACACTAGCCCACTTTTGTTCTGGAATTACCAATGGTTTCAGCAATCTCGCTTGCTTTTGTCGTAGTGGCTTATTATGTTGACACACGTCACATGTGCAACCATATTGATCCACATCAGCTGACATTGATGGCCACCAGTATAACTGTTGCGCAGCTTTGAGTGTTTTGTTTCCCCAGATGCCCAGCATATGGCGGGTCATGCACTGAATGTAAGCATTGCTTACGCAAGTCGCCCGTGTTGGGAATTGCCAACTGCTCCCCTTCATACCACAGATTGCTAACAGCAGTAAGCTGTTGCAAGTTGGTTTGACTGCTAAACCAATCATCTGAGTTATAACCTGTGAACACTTCCTTTAGGAAAGGATCTACAGGCTGTTGCACATTGCGCGTACTTCGAGAGCGCGTAAGTGCCAAAAGAGCAGGGCTACGACTTAGTGGATCCGCCACATTGGTGCGACCCGGACGGTATTCACTTCAAGTGAAAGTAAAACGAGAAATGAATTCATTCCACCTAGCTTGCCGCCTCGACAGGTTATGTTGCGTATGAAAGAATGTGAGCGGTTTGTGATTAATAATCAATGAAAACGCCACACCTCCAAGTAGCAACGCCATGTGCACAGCTATACATCTGATTCATCACAAAGAGAGGAAACTTTATCAAGAACAGTACAGAGTTTTAATGCCGTTTTGATCGACTAAGCTACCAACCACGGACAATTCCTATTTTTTGTCCTTCTGCGGCTTGGACTTCTGTGCATTCTGCTTTGCATAGCACTTGGCCTCTCCATGACCTGACTTCTTGCGGAAGTTGCAAGTGATGGTGGATTTAGGCGCGTTATAGAGGCCAGCAGGCTGAGATGTTTTCGCCTTTTTCAAAAAAGGCTTGTTGTTAGTGGCCGGACGCTTTGCGCTGAAGCCGGGGTTGCCTTTTTTGCTTTGTTTCACATGTTTGCGTGAGAGCGCTTCACATTGTCCACAGCAGCAACCATTTGCATCAGCATTGGCAAATCCGTCGAGGCCCACTCTTGCAAACTCGCGGGGTTGACGGCCACATGCTGCACGAGATCTGTGTGCAAGCCACGCCTGAACATATCCAGCTGATTAGCATCACTGATGGGTAGTTTGCCAGCATTGATCTTGCTGACAAAGACTGGAAGTCCTGGGTATACTGCTGAACAAGACGCCCGTTGTGACGCAGATTGTGCAGCTGGTTGCGAGCAACCTTGGCAAAATCTGCGCCACCATAGCGCTGCTCCATGAAAGAGCACAACTGATTTACTTCCCGCCCGAGGTTCGTATCACTTTGCTTACGGCGTACCATTCTGCCAGAGCATCGTTTGGGATCAGCAACTCAGCTACACGCAACATCCCCTCCTCAAAAATGTGAAGGGAGTTGACATAGTGTCTCAAGTTCACGAGTCAGTCAAAAATTGCCGCTTGTTTGTTGAGAACAAACTCGGCAGATCGAGCGAGCGCCTGATCAGGTGAACCACTGTCAGAGCGTTAAAGGCGCTCGATCATGTTTAGAACACGTTTGCCTTCACCCATGGATCCCTCCCAATCTCACCCCATAAAGGTGGTGAGCTTTGAGATCTTTTCCGCCACATGAAAGAGGAAGTTGACGAGCGAGACAATTGCCTCACGAGGCTCCTCATCATAGGTGCCAAAAAAGTGGTCTATCAACTCCTGTTTTGTCAAGCGAATAGAAATTTCATGCTGCACGAATGATGGTGGTGGTGGTGGCCCCTTTGGTTCCACCAAGGAATTCACATCCTTAGCAGCATGAGACTCATTAGGTGCATCATCCGGGTTGGAAATATCCTCCATGGATGGAAACTCCTCCTCACGGGATAATTGCTCTTTTTGCGAGCTTTCCCCCCTTAAGGTGGGCACCGAGTTCTCTTCCATTTGTTTGCAAAACAGGCAAAATGGAATGGTGAGAACCTCACCAATGGACCAGGTGCAACGAGAGGTTAAAAATGACCCAAAGTTGTAAAAGTCCCAGACAGTGTCCAAACAAGTCCCAAAACAAGAAAGGTTGGATTTGGAGTGCCACCAAACAGAACAAGTCTTAATGGAACCAGTTTGTACTAACTCCGTATTGTCCTCAACTAAGTCCCAATCTCCAGGCCGAAGCAGAGGGGGAGGGTTTGAAATCGACTTGGTTCGGAACTTGCGGACCCAGGTCGAGCGACCCAGAAAAGCAGCTGGCAGGTCACAGGTACGTCACAGGCATGCAACAGGCAAGCCGTACAGTGACAAAAAAAAATGCACTGGCAAGCACAATACCAAGCAATTACCGCATGTAATGACAGGCAATCACTGTAAGCAATGATAGTGCACTAAGTGTGACAAGCAGTGATGGCACACTAGCAAGCCGCACTCATGCAATGGCAAGTCACTGAATGATGAGCATGAAAATACACACGTGCAGCTGGCAAGCAGCTGGCAAGCAGGCAAGTCACCGACGTGTGTGATGGTACCTCACACGTGAAGAGGCCGCCTCTTTGATGGGTGGCTTCAACGTTGAGGTAGCGCAGGGAAGCTAACTTAAAGCTTGGGCTGCGTGGACAAATAGGAGGAGGCCGCCGCCACCGCCTTCTGATTGGCCGAGAGCAGGTCGCCGCCCCCTATAAGTACCCACGTCACCCCCCAGCTCCTGGATACCGATGTAACAGCACCACCGTCGCAAATGATGCCCCTTCAATCCTCTACCCCAACACCCACACCGCCTATGACAAGCCTTTCAGCGGCGTGGCCGCCACTGAGCAGAGAACTGAAAGTGAGGTCACATCATGTTAATGTGACCTTATATATCAAGAGTATATCAAATATATCTCTCAATAATTAACTCACAACTAAACATTGACCCTACAGATTGGGTAGTTAAAACGTTGAGTGTGAGCCAATCACAGCTCAGATAAGGTACCTATCGATAAGGTACCTATTGAAAGGTACCTATCGTCAGGTACCTAACGAGATAGTAATCACATTTTATCAAATGACACTAAATGGGCTTGAGTAAGCGGTTCAACACCCATTGGGACTTATTTAAGCTATGATAAAGCATCATAGCCTTTAATAAGCGAGGAACCGTAGAAACGAGGTATAAATAAGCATATTTAAATACTTATTTATACACAATGTGTTATTTAGGTAGCAATAATACCCATATTGTTATTGCTCCCGTTACAGCATCTACGCAGCCATAAACGCTACTAGCTATCTACCTTCCCCCATTGGTTATGCATGCCAAGGCTCGTGAGTGTAGTACCTGCCATATGACTGTGTCTACCACATGCATGCCACATGGTCACAAGTTGCACGAGTGTCTCAGCAACAAGCAATGCCACATTTGAGTACAAGGTCGATATCTTCAGCAGATGGACCCAAACAGTGTCGGCTGCCTGCGGCCAATGCCATGTCATGTCATAGTGATGGTTAATAATAAGTTCGTGATGCGATTCTGTAAGCATGCGTGCTGGGTAACACCACACTTAATGATGAATGTTGTTGAGATGGTATTCTAATCGCTATCATTATTTATGTATAATATCTCATCTTACCTGTGTATGATAATGCATGATGCGAAGGCAACGAATATGTCTTGCAATGTTGCGACAAGGTCAAGATCTCTTCCATGCTCAAATAACGGGAGATCTTGCTACCAACGTCGCACGTCAATCCGATGCACACGATACAAACTGGTGTGGCAAGTCAAGTGTGCATATGCACGCGCGCATGCGTGTACAATAAATGCAAGGAACCATGCATACGCAAGTATATGTAAGCATTTAGCTAACTAGCAACCATCACAGCAATAACTAATGCATGTGTAATACCTTAAGAAATATTCCTTTACACGCGAACAATCTTGTTTGCCTTTAACCGTGCATGTGGATGAATATTGATGCAGCATTAGTCGCAGTTTTCGCGTATTTTGTAACTTGTGATTCCCAAAGTTCGCATACCATGGTATGTTATGTGGTGTTTGTAGTGTTATCCTACTACTACGTGAAAAAACACCCCCGTGTGTGCGGTTTCGTTGGAGTGCAGATGCAGTTTGGAATGCTTGGGCTACCACTATTGCCGCGCGATGCAGTGATGGCACCAGTGGTATGGTCCAACCTGTGACGCGTCGTTGCCTGCGATCAACCACGCTCATGAAGATTTGAAAACGCGCGTCTCTCCAAACAGTGACTCAATTATCATCCGTGCCATGCATGCGCACGTTTCAACGGCACGATGGGCCCGCTTTGCGATCCTGAAAAGTGTTCCACCAAGGCTCGCGGCCTGCTGGAATTTTGTGCCGTTTGGGGAAATAATAGCACAGCAGGCCGCATGCAGCGATGCACTGCGGCCGTGGCGGAGGAGGAGGAGGAGGAGGGGGAGGAGAAGCCTGCCAGCGACAGGTACGCAGCAGCAGCATCGGCGGACCATCTCAGCGGCAGGTGGTGCTGCTGCGTTGTTGTTGTAATATCTATGATCATCTACAATGTGTGCCTGCCTGCACGCCCCCGGCGGTCTTCTCACCGCCTCATGCAGGCGGCGGCGGCCCGTCCTAGCAGCAGGCAAAAAGCGGCGTCAGCATCACCCTTCGCTCCCCTGCGCTGACGGCACTTCCTGCAGCCGCTAGGTGGGTTATTGTATCGTGTGTAATGTATGTTCGTTTGTTCTGGCTTGCACGCTGGCCCCCAATCCCCTCAAGCACGACGCCTGCATGCTTCTCATCGCCTTGGCACACAGCGGTGCCCCCTGCAAGCGGCAGGATCGCAGCCGCAGCACGCCCAACCCCCTGACTCACACCCGCCAGGTTGGTAGGTTGTGAGTAATTTGTGTGCATGCACACTTGAGCAGCCAGTGATTGCCTGCATGTTTGGGTGTGAATGCGTGAGGTTGTGCATGTGTCTAAGTCATTGTGCGTTTGACTGTAATTGTGCATGTTGTTACGTGTGTTCAGTCAGTCACCAACAGCACGTAGGTCACCGTACGTGTTCAGCCACTCGGTGCGTGCGCGCATGCGTGTGTGTAAGAATCTATGCATTGGTGTTTGCAAATGCAGTCAGTCAATGCGCGCGCGTGTGCGTGCGTTGTTGTGTGTGCAGTCAGTGCAAGTGCATGCGCAAGTGCGTGATTGTTGATGTATTGTTGTGTTGGGGTTGATGTGTTCGTGTGTGGAAGTGTGTGTTGGCTACTGCTCTGGAATGCTGATAGGTGATGTGTGCTGACTGCTGCTGCCGCTGCCCCTCACCCTCTTGCCCGGTCAGGTGCAGACCACCAAGCAGGCCACCAGGGCTGCCATGCCACCGTCCTGCTGCAATCACGGTGATGACGCCACGGCAGGCAGCGTCAGGCAGGCCAGACAGTGGGACAATGCTTTGAGTACGTCTTCCTTGCCCCTCCATCACTTCCCTGCTGCAGTCCCTGGCAGCCAGGCCATGTGAACTAGAAGGCAGTGGCGTCAACCAGGCCAGGTGCGTGTGTTTCAGTTTGTTGACACGCGCACGCGCACGCACACACACACACATACACACACACACTCTGCCTACATGCACGGGCGCGCGCGCGCATGCAGGCAGCCAAGTTGTGTGCACGGGCGCACGCACGCGCACACGCAATGACTGACTGACTGACTGACTTACTGAACACGCACGCGCACTCACGCAGGCATGTGGGTATGCTTGCATTCGTGTACGCAGGAGTGTTGGTGCTCACCTGTTGTCTAGGAGGAGGTGGTGGGTGTAGTAATAGTGGGTGTGCAGGTCGTAAGTAGAACTCGTCTATGCAGGTGTAGGTAGGAGTAGACACTGTGAGTAGCAGTACTGTAGGTGTGCATAAGTGTAGGTAGAGTGAGTAGTAGTGACAACATTACTGTTCATACACATTGATGACCTTTCGTTTGTGACCTCTCATGCTCATGTGCGGTGCATGTTGGAAGCGGATTGTCACGATTGGGTTGTGCGCGTGCGTTCATATGCACGCGCAAATGCTGATGCATAGGTGCAAACATCTTGACACATCACTTACAGATGTGTAGATTGACATGGGCACATGCACATATGCATGCACACATACTCGCACATACGCATGCACATATACTTGCACATGCGCATGCTCACAGATTTACCATTTGTATGAGCACATGCGTCATGCATGTGTGTGACAACAGCCTATATACATATGTACTTGCTGTGTGTGTGTACAGAGCGCTGTGCTACTCTACCTGTGTGACAGAAATGCATTGCTTAGTACGTAAATGCACATAGTTGCACGTGTGCATGCACGCATCGCACACAGGAAGGTTAGCATGCAGTTGCGTGTGAATAATGGGTTGGCATTGTACGTACATAAGCACAACATATATGACATCTTGGCGATTGGCAAATGCTGTAGGCAAGGCGCCGGCCTGATGTAGGAATGACGGCGCATTAGGACCCGTGTTGTGCACATGTTGCCACACACTAGCGATGCCAATAATGCCATTACCGCTACTGCTCACAACAGTGTTTTCATGCTGCTTGGCTTTGCGCGTACATTTACATAATGACATCAAGAGAGTTGTACGACCAACGCGTCGTCTCACTCAATGCATTCAATGACCCCCGCAGCATACCGGCCAAAGTACAGAATCTGATGTGCTACGATCGCGGCCAAGGTATCTTGCGGGATCGTATCCAGCACATATGCAATGTATTGGTGTTGTTTTCATGCGGCCGGTCTAGGGAGCTCACCCATCATGCCATAGCCGCGCACCAGACTAGCTGGAAACGGCGTAGCAACTGGTAGAGCGACTTGTTGTCACACAACCGCGCGCGCCTTGACGTGACTGCCTATCAATTAAACGGCCAACACTGCACACCGTTATCAGTGCACTGCTCAGAACAAAAAGTGCTCATCAGTGAGGAAGGGTGATTCATCGACTACCCTTTTCAGCAGGCGCGCAGTATGTGCGCGCCGGTAAAGACCCTAAAAGCCCTTCAGAAAGGGCCCCTCATTGATGGCCATGTGGCCCTCAACCTAACGTTGACAACCGCTGTGTGTTCAGGGCAAACAAGGCAAACAAGGCAACAAGTGGCAGGGGCTCCACACAACGACGATGCATAGGCCAACTTTGCGGCAAACCAGCCTAGAAGCTGCCTATAATCATTATGAAGCAGGCAACAATTGCATGCAGTGCTTCAAACTAAGGGTGGCAATGATTTTAACGAGATCATCAGCGACCTGTACCTTGTCCGGTGCGCATCGCCGCTAGATGCACTTTGGGATGTACTTTCCCGCAGCCTGTCAGCGTGCAGATTTTTGTGTTCCGTTCGCAACTCAATCAGCGCCGCTGCTCTGATTGCTAAGGCTGCGACCGCGGTCACTGTTAACCCGGCTGGCACCTATAGAACGCATGCCATTGGCGCAACAATTGCTATCAGCAGTCCCGTTTACTTTTGAACAACGTCGTCATTACCAACTGGTACTGGTTAGTGATTAACTGCTGACCGCCTCTCTGCCTGCATGATTGACGTGGCAGCATCATCGTCGTTGCGGGGGAGGGTTGAGGCGGCGGCGGCAGCGGTGGTGGTGGTAGTGTGGTAGTGAGGTTGTTGCTTGCATTGACCGTGCATGGCTGCTGAGCAAGCACGCATGGTTGTGTGGGCGGTGACATGCTTGCAGTGAGGCAGTGGCTCTGTGGGTCAGGGTTGTTGTGAGAGAGTGTCCTCCTTGTAGACAGGGCCACGGTTGTGGCTGAGGGTGTGAGGGTTGCCATTGGTGGTGTCGTGAGGTTAGGAGGGGAACAGAGATACGTAGTTCAGCATGACAGGGCCTCCTGGAGTGAGGACGGGGCGCACGTCCATCTTTGCCACCACTCCCCTGCCAGTGGGCATGCAACAGATGACAGCCAACCTGCAGGCGCAGGCCAACCACAGGGCTGCTGCTGCTGCGGCCGCCGCAAACAACAATAACAACAACCACTACAGCTATGCTCAGGATCCCAACAACAACAGCAACGTCTACTTCCCCCACATGGCCACCCAAGGTAACAGCGTAGCCGGCATATCCAGTAGCTTTGCCTCCCCCATGCCTGCTTTTGCGCACCACCACCAACAACAACAGTAATAGCAAGTGTCCCCCATAGATGGGCAGCAGGGTGGTGGTGCTTCCAACATGCGAGGGGGTCCACCCTCAGCCCGTGAGATGGCGCAGTTTGACGCGGAGGTGCTGGGAATGCTGTCTACATCTGGCAGCGAGGACCAACAACACTACGAACATCATCAACAGCAGCAACAACACCACCAGCAGCAGCAGCAGCAGCAGTATCACAACCATGGTGGTGATAGTGGGGGTTCTGACCCCAACGACAAGTCTGAGGAGCAGGTGGACGGGCAGGACGATGAGCTGAGCAACGACCCGAGGAAGAGGAGACGGTCAGTGGCATTGCTGTTGGTTGGTCGGTTGTGGTAGTTGGACGGTGCACCAATGTGTTTGTATGTGTGCTTGTGTTCAGAATGCTAGCAAACCGCGAGTCAGCGAGGCGCTCGCGGCGCAGAAAGCAAGAGCATGTGGACAAACTTGAAGAGGCGGTAAGTGGCATACAGTGAGGTTTTGTTCTTCTGCTGCTCCTCAAGCATGCCAGTGTGGGCATTGTTTATAGCCTGCGCTTGTACATGTGCGCAGGCTGCTGAGCTTCGTGTGGCCAACGCAACATTGACGAAGCAGGCCAAACACTACAAACAGCAGCTGACCGCCATGACACTGGAATGCGAGGGTCTCCAAAGACAGGTAGAAAGCTTAAGTGTGCGTGCATCTGTGTGTGCACGTGTATGCGTATGTGTGTGTGCACTGGTGTCTGCGAGCATGTGTGTGCGCACGTGCGGGAGCATGTGTGGCTGGGGTGGGGCGTGTGCCAGCGTGCCTTAGGTGTGCGGGCATGTGTGCGAGCCTGCATGTGTGCGCGTTTGTTGGGTTCTTGCTTGTTATGTGCGTGCAACGCTCACACTTCTTCATCCGTCTTTGCACCAACCGTTGTTGTATCACAGCAGTTAAGCGCTCCCGGTGGGTCGTCCGTCGAGCCTACACCCACCAATGTAAAATCACATCACCTCCCTGAACTTATCTCTAGTTCTGGCTCGGAGGGCCGTAGCGATGGCCGGCAGGCTGAGGCGTCGAGGTTCTCACGACACGCCACCAATGCGCATGCCACAACCATGTAAGTGTCACATTGGTCCCAATCTTATTCGGTCGAGGTTATAAGTGCTTACCTTGGCATGTGTTGCTATGGCAGGGAGAGTGTTGGTGTGAACAGGTGGGACAGTTTACTTACGCCTGAAGAAGGCGATCAGCCCCAGTATCAGACAGTGGGAGTCAAAGACATCATGGAGTCTGCTTTTGAAGAGCAATCTGGTGGAGAAGCCGCTAACTAGGGGTGTTTGTGCTGGTTGTAGTCTGCCCCCGCCGTGTGTACCCCTTGACTAAATATAGCGCTCAACTTACACACTCGACTAACACAGCATGCGTAGTTGCATGCCCCTTCATGCCTACGACAAGTTAGGCATAGTCTGCTACAAGTAGTCCATATGTGGCTGAGTCAATGCCTACCGAGAAGCTGGACGATGCATGCGCATTCCTGGGTATCAGGCTATGTGACCGATACCACTCACCTTGCAGCGCCACTGGCATGCCTATGAAGGCATTGTGGAACACTACATTACGCTTATTGTTGTGCACATTGCATGCAAAGTATGCACAATTTTGCACATGCCTTGACTTGCAAGGTTACATGCTGTTTAGCGTGTTTAGCGTTTAGCCGTGCAGAAGTGTGTAACTAGTATGCCCGTCAGCGAAGGGTTGGAAACTTGGAAAAAGGAACATGCATTCCTCAGTGTGTGACTAGGCATGCATACACAATAGAACTACCATAGCTCTACATGCAGCGTTTTGGGTTCTACAACTTGAACACTACATTTGTCAAGTATGCTATAAGTGATAACCAGGTAGGAATACCTTACAGCTTGGCTTGCCAATTGCAATTTAAGATGCACGAACCTTGCATATTGCGTTGTTTTAAGAAGTTCTAATGGACTCTTGATGAAGCGCCCATTTAACGTGCGTGCGTGTGTGCATAGGTCAACCGCAGCGATGCACACAACATTCACATTACAGCCTCAAAAGTTTTCTCACACATGGGCATGCATCCTGCCAACATTGTTTGCGCGCATTGCTGCCTACACTAAACATACCACCAAGTCTAGCAATGACACCACGTGATACATCGGCATGGTTGCGCATGTGTGGCACAGCTTATTTGATAAATGCAGCTACATGCGTGACGCATACACTTAGCTACGGCACATAGTTAGGTGTAAGCCCCTGTCTTAATTTATAGCCCTGACTGGTTGTGCTCTACTTTGATGTGGCTTCTTCCGTGTTTGTGCGTGTGTGCATGACACCTGCATTGATACTGTTGGAAAGCCTATACACTTACGCGCCCATGACTAGATAGACGGCGCATACAATGCATGTCACGCAACGTATTCACTGTAGGTATCTATCCGACAAGGCGGCAAAGGTATCATACAACTAACACATGTCTTGAAGCCTGAAAACACCAACATGAATGTACATACACAAAACCAATCATGTACCTTCACAATGCTATAATTCACAACGCATCTGTGTTTGCGACATTATAAATATAAAATGTTACATTGCAATATATAATATCATAACTTTTGTGTTTTGTTGTACACGCGCATCGGAGCACCTTGAGTTAAAACTAGGTTGTTACAGATGCTCAGCATTGATACAAATCATAAACTTCAAAAAAACTCTTATTTCAACAAGTTGTTTAATTTTGTAAACCATCCAACCAACTTAATCTACAAATAACCCGCGCAGCATTCAACGCTTTATGCAAATATACACTTAACAAAGCTGTTTAGATTTATTATAATAGCCTTTTTAAAAAAGTCTACATTTGTACATACATAACTCGTAATGAGATTTCAGCACAAGTGTTGGGTTATGTCATTCAATGACATGACCCAGCTTTTGTGATCAATCTCATTTAGCATAGTAGATAATATGTAAGAACATCGTTTGTTACATTTCATGTTTCATGTGGTTTATCATGTGAGTAAAGCTGATAATCGGTCACATTTTATAGCACAATCGCGTTAAGTTAAAAGCCAATATAAAATGTACCTTTTAATGGGTCAACCATGGAACATCTTACATTTATCTGTTTTTTAAATTGAGTTTGGTGAAGCAAGCGATCAAACAAATACTTCACATATCAAATGAAACACTAAAGGGAAGTATAAATATCAAGAGTCAACTTTCAGGCGCCGCGTAAATACTACGTGTGCCATCATAACGTACAAGCGAGCGATCAACCCGCCATAGAGTGAAGGAGGGCTTTTCAACGACAGCATTAATTATAATCCATTAGCTGTTAGATGCTACGTGCTGACGGTAACATCCAACAAGTGTGTTATTGCTCAATAAAATTGGCAGCGGTTTTATTGAGCACGTGTACCTAGCGTACCGGATGGTATTGCGGTGCTGCGATACATCATTGCTCACATACATTATGAATTACTGATAAAGCGGTAGTTTGCTACATAGTTGATGAAACTGTAACCCTTCCACAATCAAATAATATGTACCTTATTGGTTATATGATACCGTATTCACACCTGAACACGATGCCCCTTTTACAACACAGTGCCTCCTCAAGGAGTATTCTAATCTTAGGGGTCCGCGTTTTATCTAAAGGGCATTACAACAACGAAAAGGCACACAAGTATATCACGCGGTGCGCAGCGGCGACATCGCCCGCAAGCATGGTGGAACTTGCAAAACGTGAAGACATTGGGTCTACCCTTCACTCGGTATGTTCAACCACTAATGTGTTCATTACATTCACGGTGGAACTCAAAAAAATACAATATGTTCAAAAATTTGGCGGTTACAGTTAAATACGTTGCGATACTTTGAGTTGCAGCAAACACACTACACATTTTGGTGTTCGCTAACATTGCGTCAACAGGTGGTTGTGTTTCAATGTGTTTGCATGCTGTTTGACATGCTGTAAGTGATGTCATGCACATCTACAACTACTGGCAGCATATCCTGTACGCGTTTCCTCCGGATGCAGTATGACTTGACCACAAATACTAGTAGTCACTAACTTGGCATGCTGTAAGATGTCATGCACGTCTGCCACTGGCAACATATCCTATACGCATTGCACATGCAATGCGAAACGGCAATGCCTCCGGATCCGGAGCAGTACAACTTAGCCAATGGCTTAGCCAATTACAAAAACGTACAAGCCTGCACTGTTGATTGCTAACAAGCACAACTACATCCACAATCTGTCTATGATGCACAATGCTACAGCAGATGCCAGCAGCACCTGGTGCTGAAGGCACAGGGCTGTAGTGTGTACGGCTACCTATGGCAACAAACTCCTCCATCGGCTGGAACACTGGTCGCTCAACAGCGAGGAGAGAACTCACTCAAAGCCACACTACGAAACTACTAGTCCATGTGATGGAAGCAGCTGTTAGAATGTGGCGTGTTTACATAGACACGCACACTTACACACACCGGTGGGGTAGCCAGGCTCTTAAAGTGCTTGCAGGGTGGTGGTCAATTCGGAGGTTGGTGTCTCGATGGCCTCGCAAATCTCTTCGTCATCGGCGAACGCGCCGTCTAATTCAAATTCCGTTGTCTGTACAGGTAAGGTCGCAGGTATGGACATCGACGGCGTGGGCGGCTTGAAAGGCATAATGCTGCAAGTACAAAGCACATCAGCAACTGATGCAGATGGCCAACAATGTTGCTACTGCTGAAAGCTTGAGCACTTAGTACCTGACTGCAGAGTCTTGGAATGTGATACTGCTCGGGGCTGAACCCTCCGAAGCCGGCGTGGAGGCCGGTTCGGGTGGACCGCGTGGGCTAAAATGGAAGGTGGTGCAGTCTCTCAACTTGGCTTGCAAGACGAACACCTGCGATGACCAATCGGTCACTCCATGACAACAGACAATTTCAAAGAGAGATAGGGCAACTTAAAAAGCAGCAGATGCGGGAAGAGGTCAGGCTCTTGCGGTCTACCTGGCGTTGCAGTGTCGCGCGCTCGTCCGAGGTGGCTGTTACTTGCTGTTTCAAGGCCGTGACCTGCTTTTGCAGCTTGGCATTGGCTGTGCGAAGATCAGTCACGACCACCTCCAGCTGATCAAGATGCTCTTGTTTGCGGCGCCGAGACCGTCTTGCCGACTCGCGATTGGCCAGCATGCTTGGGTAACACGCAACAAGCACGCTTCAGACCACAACCTCACCATGACGAAGACCACATGACAGAGTATTCGACCATTTGATAAAGAAAGGGAGGAAGAAATGGCATTGGCAAAACGTGCACTCTTTCAGCGTACCGCTTGCGTTTGCGAGCGTCGAGCACCTGTCCCGTGGCACCGTCGTAGTCTCTTCCGCTGAAGTTGGCCTCGCTGTCGCTATCACTGCCGCTGCAATCGCCACGGTCGGGTATGTGCAGAATGTTCACTGCGGAAAGCAGACCACAATCAGGCCAATCGCAAAAGAAAGCTGCAAGCACAGCTGCAACTACGAAGAACCAATCATACCTGTCTGGTTGGAGGTCATGTCTGAAGCACTGAAACCGCCGGCTGTGAAAGGGGTCCCAGACAGGCCATCTGAAGTAAGGATGATGTTCAGTGTGTATCAAGGACAGCCCGCTCACCATGTCAAGCAGACTGTCGACACCAACAGCAGCAACAACAACAACAGACGCATGAGCGCCCTGGTTATAACAGAATGTCTTCAATGGTGACAGGCAGCCCTAGATGCAGCTGCGCTAAGCTGAGCAGGCAGCATTGCAAGCAACTGCGGTCATGCATGCTAGCAGCACGAAGCAAAAGCGAGGCACGTACCACCGCTGGACTGCGGATAGCTGCTGTAACCGCCGGAGCCTGGTGGCAGCAGGCCGCCTGGAAGGCCACACAGGAAGCTCGCCGCCGACGGCGGCGGTGGACGTAGCAGCGGGTCCATCTGCTGCAGAGCTTGCTGCTGCTGGGCAGCGTGCTGCTGCTGCAGATGCTCCAAGCCTACTGGCAGTGGCGTCGTGGCAAAGATGGATGTCCTGGTTGCTCCACCCGTCCTGCCAGGCACCTTTGCTCCATGCATGGTGGCTTGCTTGCCTGCCGTCCACCCCCCTGGGTTGCCTCGTTGTCCACGCAAATGCAGGCAGACTTCCACCCTCACTCAGGCAGCCAAGCACTCTGCTACACTCACCCACCACGCTCACACCACCACCACCAAGGCCCGTGGCTCACCTCGCCGCCCCCCGCCGCTGCCGCCACGCCCCTCGCCGCCGCTGCTAAACTGCACACCGATGCTCAAACAGCAATCATGCCGCAATGTGATAGCCGCACTCACAGGGGGAAAAAACTACTCGAGGCGAGTCGCAGCATCGGTACCCAAAATTGAGTTACTAAGTGACTTTACAGGGGAGAAACAACTACAGGGCCACTGCCCATCAAACAATCAAGCGGTTGCTTGAACTCATGAATCATGAGTGCGTGTTGAATCACGACGCATTTGCTGCTTTTCCCCTTTTTGGGCCGGGTCCCTGCAAGTTGGGTTCACCCCGCAACTTGCAGCGCTTTCAACTCGCCCGCCTTGCTGCCAATCATGACTTCTCGTCATTCACGAAGATTCAGATACCTCATTCAATGCTCACGCGGCCCAAGCAATTGAAGAGCACACTGACCGGCGTAACCGCTCGTCACGGTGCGGGCCTAACTTTCTTCCTCCGCTGTGCTCAGCGGGGCAAACAATGGCGCGTTGGGGGAGCACGTTACCTTCGCTTTGTTTTGCGGCTCTTCTCAAATTTCGTCGGACTGAGGCCTCAGTCAGACCGCCGCGCCGATCAACTGCGCTGGCGGCAGCCTGATGGCCAAAAGTGCAGAACGGCTGCCACCGGCCGCATATCACAATTCAACTCCGGTGGCAGCCGTCCTCCAATCATTACAGTCGTGGGGACTGCGTGGCAGCCACAGAGAGAAAGTCCTTTCCTAGGGGCCATCATGACTTGGGGTCGATATACGGTGTCCAATGAACCGGTCGCCAGCTGGCGCGAGAACTCGATATCGCGCTCCAGCCTTGAAACCTGCATAACTTGGCCGATTGGGACGACAAAGGACAAGATGCTAATGATATAGAGCTGCTGGACTGACAGATTTGGTTCGGCTTCCAGGTATGGAGCGGTTCGATTCCATTCACGATAGAAAAAACCAAAAAACGCACCACGTGGTGCAGCAGGAGCGCAACTCTGCCAGCGCCTGCAGAGCCCCACAAAAATCCTTGTTGTCAGTGATGCCAACTGTGCCCCTGCCACCCTCTGACTTCACCAGAGCCACGCGTTCGGGTCCCCACCCCACGCGGCATCGTACCCAACCCCAAGGACCGGGGGCGGCATCTCCGGCAACCGCCGCAGGGTGGGTAACCTATTTTTGCCAATGACCTCATCGGCGCTAAGCAGCTGTAAGGACCGACCCCAAATATCCCTCTTTAAGATGCGACGAATCGGCGCATCGGGTCGTCTGACAAAGGACCCGAATGGTTGGGGTCAATACCGGATTGGTCCCATCAGCTTGGGACCAATGGGTAAATGACCCGGTTCTCGGGCCCGACCCGCAAGTCGCCGTTGGCTCATCATGCGCTATGATGCTGACCGCCTACACTGCCTAGGCCTATTTTCAAACCACACCGGTTGCTGTCGACTTGCAAGCACCACCGCCGCACCAGTTTGTGACAATGTCATGCCTGAAATGTGAGATTGCCACAATTATAAGCACACACGGACACTGGTAAACTTTTGTGAGCTCAGCTCATGGGTTGCTTCCATCCGCATTATCCTTGCATATACTTGCAGAAAATTGTATGCTTGGCTCTGCCAATCTGCAGGTAATTGGACGGAACCCTCCGCCGAGACTGCCTGCGTGCCTGTTCTCCCACGTATGTGCATAGTATCAGCCATCTTCGCGCTAGTTGCTTGCCCTGTTGTGGTTATCTGTGCTTGTTTGTTGTGTGCTTTGCTATAACTAATGGCCCCGCTTTTCCACCATATGTATAGTTGCAAGCATATGAGCACCTCACGCAGCCATTCTAATCGGACTCCAGTGACTTAACACAAGCATATTGTACTAAATCTGCTTAAGCAACGCATTGTTAATGTTAAACTCATTTAACCACTGATACATTTGCTTAACTTGACTATTATAGTACGTTTATAAAATGCGATGTTTGATGTGTGCATGCTATGCGTCGTGTGCGTGTATTACGTGTATCGGAGTGTTGACGCCTGCTTTTCGTGTATTAAAAATTTAAAAATGCTATTGCATGCATGCGATACTGCAGCACATTAGTTTCAGCATGATGTACAATGTATGTCAATAACGCATATCAACAACATACATACTCACCTACTTCACACATGTTCGACCACCGCGCTATCTACCATATCAATTCCACTCCTACCCCACCCTGTTTGTCATGCAAGCATGCATATGCACCTCTTGTTATCTGCACCACGGTTGTGTTTTGACGGATGTGTTTATGTATACGAGGCTCATGCATGTGCGCGTGTGTGTGTATGTGTAATGTTGAAGAGTGCAAGTGCGTATGCATATGTATACAAAGAACGCAATGCAATGTTTGTGCGCGCGCGCTTTGATTTTAAGAAAACATTATGTATATATATAAATATTGTACATTTTAGTAAGTATGTATATAAAGTATATATATATATACATATATGCATATATATGTATATATATAATATATATATAATATATATATATACATATATATGTATATATATGTATATATACATGTATATACATGTATATGAGTATATATAAATATGTATAACCACGCAGAGCTTTGCAAATGTATATGTACATTCACGCACATGATGCAGCTTGCATCTTTTGTACACCAACACACCATGTATGCCAACCATATTAAGGTGGTATATGGATGTTACACACGCCACCAAATTGTTGTAATAACGTTCGACATTGCTATAGCGATATAATATATGATACATCATGCTATAATGACATAATGGTAACACATCATACCATTGATTGCGTAATATTTGCAACAATTGTGCATGAAGGGAATCTGAAGTCAATTATATCGTTAGCGTCGATGATGCTCGACATCCCATTGGCTACATACTATGTAAATGATGTTGGTTTTCTCGTAATAAACCTTCTACTGCCCTACACCTATAATTCATGACAACCTCGGCAATCATGCACGCATGCCAAGAAACCATTACTACATGTACATATCCACTGCTTGCTCCAGCATGTATGACGAGGCACCCCGTACACACATGACTTGCAGCAGAGCTGCGCGAAGCACGCTCCAAGAACCAAGTGTGTGCAGAAGCAAAAGCATAGCATCAACATGCACACACACAGATATGGGCACGCACAAGCAAGTCAGTAGATTAGGCGGGGGCCAAGGTAGAGCTCTTGAGACCCTACTTTAGACTTGACACAGCTAATCTAGACAAGATCGCACCAAATTCTGCGACTCACTTGCACTCTCACACATAGACCCCGCCACTCATCACCGCTTTCACGCACTCACCCCAACATCGCCAAATTCACACCCGCTGTCACCACTGATGCGACTACCTCAATCACCGGGAGTCCCATTTGCACTACCGCCTAACCCGGCACGGCCGCCACCATGCTAGGAAGGTTTAGTTCCTTTGCACCGCGTGTGCACCGTGACATGGCCAATCAATTGTTTAAGCCATGACTATATCCAGACAGCTATTTGTGTACTATACTGATCTGACTGCTCCCATTGCATGCAGAACTTCCTTACTACCATTGTTACAACCTGACTACATAACCACTACTGATATGCGACCATATGTACAGCAACTTGTGCAAGTGGATACTCAGGACTCCAACCGCAATTGCAACGCAGCAGTCAAGGACTTCTCTGCACGGAGGCTCTGTAAGTGTATGCAGATCGCCTCCAGCACCTGCAGAAGTAAACACTGTGCTTGATGATGTACGGCATCACTGCCCATAATCTCTCACCCATGTGCATGTAGATTGCACACACGGTACATGCATACACAAGTGGTATCCGCACCCACGCAAGCCGAGCTGCCGTGTCATTGATGTGCAGAAGAGCAGTTCGCTCCATCCACCCAGCATCCACCTTCCCAGAACAAAATGCTCAGCAATTGCACACATACCATGTGATGCATTATGTGCATGAGCGGCCATCCAATCCGAGTGCATGCATGCAGTGTGATGCACCTTAAGCTGCACAAGTAGGAACCAACTGGACAGTAGCCATATGACCAGCACAAAAGTCGATCCTTACCATGTTTGCAGCCGCAAACGAGAATGCTTCCTGCCTGGCTTGCCGCCCAACTGTCTCCGAAAACTTAAGATATGGATCGCTGCTGCGAACCTCACCATTAGCGCCACCCATATATCGGTCGTAGTCATCACCCCACCTGCTCCCACACCACAGATCCTTACGAACCAGGCATCAACGCCCGTGTACAATATGCAGGTTGTCACGCATCAGTGAAACCAAACTCCATGTGCATTGATAACCTGGAACGCTGCCAGGTGGCGATGGCCCCCGCAGCCCGCCCAGGCCCGCTGCCACCAGCAGAGGCCTGCGCTCCAGCAAGGATTGCTCTCTGAGCACGTGCGGGGGGTGCAAGGCGGATTACAGCTTGAGACAAATACGGGGCTGGGGTCGAAGTGGGCCGTAGGGTGTGCAGGTAGGAGCGGATGCTTTGCACCTGAGTATGGGACGTGGATTCGGGTTGCATGCTCATATGCCAGGTGCGTCCACAATGAAGAAGTAGATAGATTTGTGCACAATGCTGCATGCGCCCACCTCCTGCAGTGTGGACCAGACATCTCGCTCAAGCTGATCGGTGTCCATGTCAAACCCATCAAGGCACTCGTCTTCTAGCCATCTCACCCGTGCGACCACAAACGGCTTCAAGCGCAGAACCCTTAGCACCTGTAACACGCATATACATTCGCCAGCTAGCCACTAGTAATTCTGGATGATGTGCACACTTACCTGAAAACGCTGGGCTCCTGCAAAGCTGACCTCAATCCCACCATCAGAACGCTCATTGACGCTCTGCACCTGATTCCGCAGATTTCGTTGCAAACATTGCTGCTTGTGCTCTACATGTGAGGACACAATGCACTCAAAGTACTGCTCACATCATCAAGAAAGCTCAGAAAGCTGGGAGTAATGTGATGCACCTAGCGCAAAAGCATGCACAAAGCTCTTACCTCTGCGCAGCAACCGGCAGGTGGCTGGCCTTCTAGAAGCGATGGTACTTGCTCAGCGTTCGTACACGCCTCTTCATTGGCATCAAATAAGGGCTGCTGGTTCAACATGTGCCCGAAGCGTGCGGGCTGGTGACCTCGGTGGGCGGCATTGTTGATTGTGTGCAGCAGCATGCGATAGCGAGCCTCATGTACCTGCATGGCACAATACGTATGTGGGCAGTTGTTAGCGACCAAGCAGGCTACTTCTTTACTGTCCCGTGCCACACTCAAAGTGCAAACCTGACAGAATATCCGCATGCTGAACTGAACCCACAAGGTCAAAGCAGGCAGCCATGTCAAACACCAGCTACAGCTTGCTTACTTGGAGTGCGCCAGAGCCTGTTGGCAACAATACCGTTCTGCACACACAACGTTGTTCGATTCAGGTAAAGCTCTGTGCTCGCAGCAATACCACATCTAAGCGAGCATGATATTCAGCACAACTGTGCACTCCAATGTCTCCAGTAGTTGAAGGTTTGTTAGTGTCAGGCAGGTTGCAGCGCACAGCTATCGCCTAACAACTCGTCAACAAACACTGTTCCATAGCAAGCTGGCTAATTGCGCTTCCATTGCATGAGCAAGCCAGTGCATGGTGTGACGCATGCATTTAGTATATATATATATGTGTGAACTCATTGCCCTTGCACCACCAGTGCATGCGTATGAGAAGCCATGTGCACGACGCTTGTGCTCTTTCCGTGTCAAAGTTGTGAGGACGCCACAACCATGTTGCACAACTCCGTGCTATGCTACATGTTGTTTTTGCACTGGTCAAATTGACTGCTTACTCCGATGGCCACAGGCAGAGCTCGGTGGTGTCTCCCATGCTGCTGCTGCTGCTGCTGCTGTGCGACAAGCTGCACCTGGCTGCCGACGTTGACGTGCCGTGAGGACGCCATGCATGGCAGTGCTGACAGCTGGCCTGCAAATACAAACAAACCCTAGTCACAGACCTTGTTTTCCTGAGCAGCGGACATGCGCAGTCGTCGCTCCTCGGTGAGGTGGAGAAGATGTCCGCCGGCGAACAGGCTGGCGCTGCTGCGGCGCGGGGATAGCAGCGGCAAAAGAGCCGCTGGTGAGGCCACCCAGCACTGCGCTAGCCATGGCTGCTCAAAGCTAGCCACTTCCAAGCTCAGCACAGGCAAACCAGGCTGCACCTAGCAGTTGAATTGCCCGCTACCCACTACTGCATTGCAAGCTTGCAAGCCGGCCTGGAAGCAGCAGACCAGCAGCGCAGCGAGCAGATCGGCCTAGAACAGGCCGCCACCACCCCTTCCCCACCCGACCGTGATGCTGACAGACACCGCCGCCGGCCGTCGCGGGGCCACCAGGCCATGCTGGCGTGGCGTGGCGCCGTGCTAGCGTGGCATGGGGGCAGAGCCGGGCAAGCAAGCAGCGCCCCTCGGCCTTTCCAGCGTGGAAAGCGCACTGACGGATGACACAGTGAGTGACTCAGCCTGAATCACCAAACTGATGTTTCAGCAGGAAGTCATTCAACGGTGAGTCTGGTGTGAATCACACCGTGTGATTGACTCGCCCATGAAAGTCAACTGTGGTTCATCAATCATCATGCTTGCACGCAGATCGCCTTTAGGGACTGCGTCGTCAGAGCACGTCAGCGTGACGTTGATGAGGTCTTACTACTTGGGTAGTTGGTATCATATTTGTTCACGCGGGTGCAAGCATGCGGGTGCTACATTCAGGGTGTGCTGTATTCAAGGTAGCAAGTAGCATGCGAATCTCGAGTGAATTACGTGTGATAGTGCTCTACGGCTTGCGTGTAACATCCCTTCATGCAACGTGCATACACTTGTGTTTACTGTTCGCATTATATTATGTGTGTGGTACAAATGAAGATTTCACATGATCATATGATCAAACTGCCAGCATAAAATCATTTAAATGTAATACTGTACGGTACAGTTATGACATATGCTTACACTCATGGGCGCATACTGTATTTGCCGGAATGAAGGCTAAGCTTCCTTGTTGCATATGCCCCCCCCCCTCCCCCGCGCGCCCTCGATACCGCTTGTGACCATGCCTTGCATAAATACACACAAATTCTTTATTTGTACAAAATTCCATATCAGTTTGTGCACATGCAAGTATGCGTGAGCATGCAGCAAGCCAACCACAATGATGACTCATCAACTTGCATCACATACTAGACCACCGGACTTAGACATGCGCTTGCATAGCAATATAACGGATGGCTGTAGCACAACGGCACCTTCGATTTTATGTACAGCAGGGGCCATGCAGAGATAAGACAAGACAAGTAACACTACAATAACATATAGTGTAGGAAACGCAGAGGCTCACACCATGCATACATACAATAGCCTCTCAGCGCCGTCGCTATAGTCGATTGCGGAGGCCTCAAACCGGTTTGACATGCCACTCTCTACTCTAACTGTGACCATTTCGTCCATCCACCTGTGGCTCACACCATGCACACGTATGATAGCAACAGCCCCGTAGCGCCGTTGCTATAGTCAATTGCATGCTATTAAATTTAACCGCTACCCCTCACCTACCGCTACTTCTACTGGGTGGCATGATGTGAGTAAAGAGGCAGACGCCGCATATGTTAAGATTTCGGTGCTGATGTCATGTGCGTGTGATGGTGTGATGGATGTTGACAATTGAACACTTGCTCGTTTGTGTTAATAGTCAGAGAGAGACTACATGCCCACTGTCAGGCTTGCTTGTTCTTGTATGCTTTATGTTTGTACACTCAGCATGTGTGTGTGACTTGGGATGACTATAATGTATACCCTATGCATGCATGCATGCATGGCAACCTCAATCACCTGCATATGCGCCTGTACTAGTGGCCAGCTTGCAACAACAGTAATGACAACGGCAGCAGGAGGCGGATCACATGCATGCCCCCTCCCTCGCTCTCTCCCCTCACCCCCACCGCCGCTTGCAATCTTGCCCTCAACCCTGATACGATCACCGTCGTTGTGTGTTAGTGTCGTCAGCGAGTAGTCCGCACAATGAGACAGCCTGATGCAAGCTTGCGAAGTAGGTATGTATGTCTTGAGGTTACGACAGCTGCCGTGCAACATGTATGCGCGCATTCTGAATGCCAGCAAACTCACTTCGTTGTAGAGCTGAGGCTGTGTACAAAGATTGTATGCTGCATACGTGCATCGCACTCACATATGTGCTTATTACTTCTATGTTGATCGTATACACCAGAGCGCTGACCAGGTAGGGGGCCTAACATAGCACCGCGCATATCCTGTACAACCAATAGCACAACCGGTGGCAGTAGGGGCGGTTGATCGACTCTTGATAACGCAGCAGGACACGCTGACGCTGACGCTGATCAATGTATGGTATAGAAAATATGCAATGCTGTGCATGTGACTCACCATTGCACGGCCCATGCAACATACACCAGCACAGTCACAGTCCACCATAGCAGCAACTTATTTCACCACCGGGCTACCTGTACAACCTAGGTAGCTAGCTTTGCTATTGCCCTTACCCCGTTAGTCAACAAGCATGCATCATCACCTACAACACCGCCAGTAGTATCAGCCTTGCATCAACAGCTGTCAACGATCACCACGACCAGCAGACCAGACTCCCCTCGCCACCGCTCTCCCACACCGCCACCACGGCCAGTACTGCTGCTGCGGCTGCCGGCTGCATGCTTAGGGTTTCGTCAGTCGTACCACTCACACGCACGGTGGCATGCACGGCTCAAACTCCCTGCATGGATGCGTTCATGTGTCCCGGACTGGTAGTGGTCATGTGGTATGTTGTGTTGCAATGATGTGATGCTATCTGCGTACATTAATCAATTGCAAAGGCACAGGCGCTCACAAGTCACTGTGTCAACCTTCAGCACTAGCGGGCCTGAGTTGCACAAAATAATCCAACTGGCATGACGTACATATATCAGATTTCTCAGATCATGATGCACCCTCATGCCTGATGGAGTGCAACCAATTTAAGCTGGATCGACGGCACAGTTCCAAAGCCCTTGATGTCAATGTGGTCAGCATAGACTTCAACGATGGCGTACGCATTGTTGCCGGTGGGTGCCTCTACAAGGCCTTGCACAGTAACATAGTGCACGTGCTTTACATGGTTGTAGCCGCCGACATGATAGTGCCCCGCCAATACGAGCGCAGTGGCTGGAGAAGCCTCCAACAATTCAGAAACCTGCAACATTGCAAATGTGACCTGCAGCAATAGCAACCTTCTCCACATTACTTTGCGCTGCAACAGAGAAAGCTCCCATACCTCTTTGTGATTCCACAATAGATGGTCTGCTGGTGCAACCCCTGTGCTTATTGGGTGATGTGCACATACAATCAGCCGTTCTCCATTCCTGAGGGAATGACCAGGGAGAGGCACATGAGTTCAGCGTATGTCTGATCAAGTGCACAAATTCCAACATACAGTGTACAGACTAAGACAAGCGCTGCGCACCTTTCCGCATCGGCAATCAACTGCCTGAGCCACTCCAGTTGCTCTTGAGCAAGCCCGCCATTCCACGTGTGCAAGTTGGGGTTGTCCGGACCAAGTGGCTTTTGTGCTCGGTACTCCTCGCCTTGCTGCGGTGACCGTGCTGTTAGCACACACCATTCCAACGTAATTGTGCAGTGGTGATGTGCAAAGAGTGCACTGCGGGTGTGTTTACTTGCCTTCAGCTTCTCAGACCCCTCAGGCCACCTCACGCTGAGGTCCATGGAGTCAAGCACAACCTGGAACGCCCAGTAAGCGCAATGAAAAGTCAGCTGGGGTGCAACTATACTTCCAAGCACTGTGCATGTGGGAGTTGCATGGGATCAACTCGATCTGGCATAACAATGTAACATACGCTAGCAGAATAACCTACACAAGAGACATTACCAGTCGCCAGCTGCTTGGCAGAGGCTCTTGATAATAAGACTTGTCCAGATCAAGGCTCTTAAGCAATCGTTCCCGTCCCAATGCCAGACAGTGATTGCCGAGCACGTGTCGCATGGGCAGTTGCAACTGTCAAGTACAAACAGAACTTACGATGAAGGATATCAGGCACACGAGCAATGGTTCTGCTCGTACTGCAGAAAAAGTTGCACTTTTAGGCATGCATGTATCTATACCTGCTATGCGCAAGCACTACCTCGGTAAGCTCGCGTTGAACTTCTTCAAAATCGGAAACAGTCTTTTCTTCTGTGTCATTGCCATCTACAATGTCTCCAAGATGCAGCACAAACCTGCGGAATGAGAAAGATATTAGCAATGTTGCGAACAGCGGTGTGAGCAGTACTTGCTTGGCTTCAACTCTGCAAGCAGCAACGCCAACAAAGACAACCCCAGAGGTCTCACTCATACCGCAGCTGCTGTGCTCGTTCGTTGAAGAAACCAACAGCCTCCCTGAGTTTTCCCGTCGCCTCGCGGTATCGCGGGATGCGGCCATCATAAGCTGAAGGACACATACACAGCACAACTGTTCATTGCATGGTTCGTAGCAACAGCTAACACAGATCCGCAGCATGAAGAGCAAGAGCACTGTTCCACCAAACAGTAAAACAGTGTGTACTGAGACTGTGTTGGGGGCAGCGTTCGAACACGAGCTGTACTATTCAACCAGGCAAAGCAGTTGCCGCACACTGTGTGTAGACAACTAGCAAGTAGGAGAACAAAGCACTCTATCAGGCCCAACACTTTGTTAGGTGCCCACACCACGGGCTTTCCCAACACTCACATCCGTTGTCCTTGTCAGCATACTGTATGTCCGACAAGAGGCCAAATGAGAAGAGCGGTAGGGCTCCGCCGGCTTGGTCTGCTGTGCTAGTGCTGACGCCCTCAGCAGCAGCAGCAGCAGCGACAGCTGGCGGCACCTCCATGCGAAGCAACCTGCTGCGGCCAGGCACGAGGCGTCGTGGTCGGCTGCTGCTGCTACTGCTGCTGCTGCTGGTGGCACTCCTTGCCAGGCAACAGCTGCCTCCCCCCCCTTGCTCCGCGCCCACTACCACGGCCGCCCGTGACGCCGACACCAACCACGAAGAGCACAAGCCCGCAGAGGACCCTCTTCCTGAGGTGATGACAGCTAGCAGCGACACAGGCATGGACCACCAGGTCACTCCCACCCTCGCCGCCACCGCCGATCCGGTAAGTACGCTTGCAATGGCTGATGTTTTGCACTAGCGATGGAAGGAATATGCCATCGACACGAGCATGTGCTGAGCTTTCAGTGGGTTGATGCCAGTGGCAGTGATGTCACTGCACATGTGCGAAATGTACACTATAGTCTTGATTAAGACTTGGTACTTCAACAGAGTTGGAGTGCATTGTACATCCTCTTGAGTATGTAGGCAATTTCCTTTGCATTGCGACACACAGATGCAGCTGATTAAGCGCATGGACAACTTATTTGTGTACAACGATAAGCCGCAACTACCGTCACGTAAAACATAAACGTCCGTACTGGACAAACACTTGGTGCGACATAGACTATAACAATAACAAACGCAAACTGCATGCTCCAACCAATGCGCAATCTAGTGTCCTCCTACGGCTGCAACCAGAGGCTGTACAGCAGTTGCCGC
The DNA here is from genome assembly GCA_009103225.1 of Chlorokybus atmophyticus. Lineage (NCBI taxonomy): Eukaryota > Viridiplantae > Streptophyta > Chlorokybophyceae > Chlorokybales > Chlorokybaceae > Chlorokybus > Chlorokybus atmophyticus. The sequence continues at coordinate 181,157 of RHPI01001202.1, read as the reverse complement.
CGGGTGCATGTGTCACTGCTGCAAAGCACTCAGCCTCGCTTCCTGTATGCGCTCCAACAAGGATTTCTTCTTCCTCGGCGTATCTTCCTTGGGCTTCTGCTCCTCGGAAGCACCAAGCTCCACATGTTTGGAGTCACCTACAGGCTTGACAACTTCATGCGCATGGCTGTCCTGAGCAGGCTGTGCCTGTGGCAGCTCAGAGGCCAATGACACTGCAGCTGCAACATTTGTGTGTTGTGCGGTCGGATGAGGTGCTTGTGGTGCTTCAAGAGCTGTCATGTTTGTCACCCTGTCAACGTTGACTCCGCCAAGACCGAAAACGGATGAGAGGCACTCCGCAAGAAGCCGCTTTCTGACGGGTCGTCTCACAGGCAGCTGCATGACGCTTCACAGGTTGATAACTGACAGAGAGGTACATGGCCGTATCCGTGTGTAAACACCGAATCGGCACACAACAAGTAAGCGTACTCACCGTTGCAGGTGAATCCCCCAATACAGCTGTCCCCTCGCTGGCGACACCTGAATCGATAGGGTCTAATTGTTGACTCCTACTATGTACACTGTCTGCTGGAGATTCCCCAGCGGACATGATGGGATCTTGTTGCATCGCAGCGTTGATCCTGCCAACAACATGTTGGTATAAGCAGTTGTATAGCAAGTTGGCGCATGCCTGCGTGGAACAGGTGTCTATTGCCGTGCACTTTGACCTACATGTCATTGGCTTCCAACAGTTCCTCCATTGCCAGTCAGCAGAGTCATTCACAGCATGTGTTGGTTGAGGGAGACTTACTCAGCGACGCTTGGTAGTGTCCACATGCGGTCCGCGCTAGCAGAAGGTAACTCATTGACCTCAGGAATGGGGCTAACATTGCCAAAAATGCGCCGCCAGCCTTTCACAGCCGCTGGCTTTGCCTCCACAGCAGCTGACTTCAACTCCACACGCTCGGATTGCCTACTGCTCTCTTCATGATCATGTCCAACAGCTTCCGGTGTTGAGGGTGCAGTGCCCTGCAGGATGGTTAGCGTGCATGAGCCAAGGCAGCTGCTGACAGGTGGCAAACAAGGGCAGATACTACACAAGTGGTATCAGAAACGCACTGCAACGTATGCCGGCCTGCAACCATGGCCAAGTGCATGTGCGCTTAGGTGAGTGCGTGCAATGCTACCTGTTCGCGGCCTGCGGACGCCAGGTGTTCACCGTGGTCCTGCTTGTCACTGCTCCACCCACTGCCAAGGTGACCTCCATCCATTGCAACATGGTCCTCCAGGTCAAAGTCCTCAATGCCCGCGTCAACAACTTCAACCTCTCGTGGGTTCCCGCGTCCAGGCCGAGATTGTCTGCTCCGACCGTGTTTCTCCTTTCCTTCAAGCCAGGAGGCAAAGCGGGACACTGAACGCTTGCATTGCTGAGATGAGCTAATGTTGCGCTTACCTTCAGCAGGTGTTGGAGGAGGGCCTTTGCGCTTACGAGCTCGACGGGGTGTGTGCCTAGGCTGAAGTGGAGGTTTACGCCTGTCAAACAGACAGATGCGCATCACAGGCATGATTAGGTGATTAAGTGACAACAATGCTGCTAATACTTGGGCTTTGCTTACTTCTCTGGTGAAGTCAGCACTTGCACCGGCAGGGAAGCTTTGTGTGCAGGCGATGCTGTCTGTGGCAGTGGGTTGGGAGCGAAGCCATCGGGTGCTGCGGGTTCAGAGTCAGGCAGATCTTCTTCACCAGATGCTGTTGCCTTGTTTTCAGCAGCGAAACTGTCTTCTGCGCCAGCTGGCGCCGCAGCAGCGCTCTGGACTCTGCCATACTGTTGCCTCAATCTCTCCGTCCGAAGCAGCAGCAGTGCAATCGAGTGCTTGCACCACTGGTTTTTCTTGTCTTCCACAAACGGGCATGAACATGAGCACTCAAAGTGCGTGTTGGAGAACACGCCAACCGTGACATTGTACACGGTGTCTTGCGAGCTGCCTGCATATCGTATCAACCATGATGGGCAAGTATTTATGATACGGTGTGAACAGCGCAGAGGTCACGCACTGAGCATTATGAGCATTGCCTTCGGTGACTAGCTGTGCACTGATTCACGCTTGACAGAGGTAAGCAACAGAGCATGCATGTGAGAGTTGCACCTTGACAATGAGCAGTGCCTTGTTGAAGCCACTCGCCCTGAAACTCGATGTCGCTAAACCTATCAGCAGTATAGATAATTTCCCACGCACGCCCAAGTAGGGTGTCGCTGCGCACTGCTGCCTTCACTGCTGCTGCTGTCGCTAGCGGCGGGCGCAGGGCTTGCATCTATGCGCGTTCAAAACGGCGCTGTTACTCGCAAATTACCAATGTTGCACAAAAGCAGCTCGGTGGCAAGCTGGCAGGGGTCACGTCAGTCACATGCGCTCAAACAGATGAGCAGAAAACAGGCGATTAAACCCTAATGGCTTGCCGAGAAGCGCCCAAGCTGCGAACAAGAGTTGTCTGGTTGCAACGCTCCTAGCCTACTACTGCATGAACGGTCCTGCATGGACGTGGCTGGTTGCTGTGGTCAAAATATCATAACCTGTGCGTGTGTATGACGATCACTGATAATCTTGTCAAAACAAGATAGACAGAATGGAGCCATGTATCTTACATGCTTTAACACAGCCGCCTCCAAAGCGACACTCAGCGCGTCCGGCCTTTCCTGTACCGCAAGCTGCTTGACGCAAGATTTACCACCATCGTGTGTGCAATCCAAGGCGCCCTCCAAGCGAAGCGCTTCTACAACATGGCCCCTGAACCCCACAAACCGCCCCCACCGCCGCCTCCGCAGCAGGTAATCGCCACTGTCTTCCCCCGGTCGCATTGCACAAACCCTGAAGTTGTGAGCCCCTTTGAAAGTGATATCTCTTGATCATAGATAGCGGCTCTGCTTTGCCTGGCAAACGGAAAGTGTTGTAGCACCGCAAACACACAAACAGAGATTATGCCAGAAAGGGTCACTGCTTGAGGTGGTGGTAGTGATGGGCGGCAGCGGCGGCGGTGGCGGTGGCGATGGCGATGGTGGCGGCGGGTGAGGCGCGCAGGCGCTTCCTGGGTGCGTTTTACTGGGTCAACGCTCTGGTCATCTTGTCGTACTGGCCCCTGCGGCTCGCGCTGACGGGTTCTGGAGCGCATGGCCGCCATGAGAGCATGCTTGGTTGGGTGAGTGACGACGCAGTAGTAGTGTGCTTGATTATATCTTAGTGTCATCGCAGTGGCATTGGAGGTAGTGTGTATTTGACTTAGACAACGTTGTTTTCCTGTAATGGTCGGAGTGTGCTCTTGCCGTAGTGCCTAAGCTGGCTCCCATTAACAGTGTTGCAATGCACCATTGTACACAGGAATGGAAAGCGCTCTCCGGAGTAGGCGTTGCCTCAGCAACAAAGGTTTGCAATACCAAAAATCGTGCATGGTTCCGTGCCGCGGTCCCGTGCATGTTGCCATGGACTTCTTTGCATGCCTCAACTGCGGTGTTTTAAGTGGTTTTGCTGTGTTGTGCAACTTTATGCAACACGCATTGCGGCACACACTTTGCCTTTGAAGCTGATTCTGCTCACCTGGCAGGTGTATCGCATGTCAACCCTGGATGGTTTTCTAGCTGATGCACTCCTGTATGCCAAGGTGAGCAGAAGCACAGACACCTCCGCTGCTGTCGTGCCTGGGGGTTATGGCAGTTTGCGTGATCATTGTTGTGTGTTGAAACAGCTCACAATGTGCAGGCAGGAGTGTTGGTTATGGCGTGGTACCTGGACAAGCGTGCCTTGGTTTGGTACCTCATTGTTTTTGGCAGTAAGTTGGCATCGTGGTGTACGGCATGTATTGCAAGAAGTCATGCACACAGCCGCTGTTGGTTAACAATGAGTGTATGCGCAGTCCTGTTCTTGCTGCTGAAGCAGCCTGTGTACAAGGGTCCGGGTGAGTTTCTTTTGCCTTGCATATGACAGTGCATGCAAGTGCAGTAGGAAGACTCGTAGCTACAGGCCACTGTTGCATGTCGTCCACATCCAAGTGCATTCCTCGTAAACTGTGTGCGTTTTTTTCTGCAGGGAACATCTCGTTCCTGACCCCTCTGGTATTTTCAGAAGAAGTCCTGTCACCCGCAAGTCCCGCTGCCTGGTTGGTAAGCAACTGACAACGCTGCACTCGCTCAGATGGAAGTGGGCTTCTGCATCATGGGCAATCTAGCTACGCGTGATGTCACTCACGCACATTGTGAACTTGGTAGGTGGAGTTTTACGCCGACTGGAATGGGCCTTGCACGCACTTCCAGCCTGTGCTAGCAGCAATGTCACTAAGGCATGGCAACAGATGCTTGGCACTACCCTGTGTGACCTTGCTGTTTTGCGGTTGGCTGCTCTGATCAGCAGCCCGCATTGGGCTGGTGTTGTCATCATCGCATGCCATGTTCGCAGGTACTCTACGGAGACCCTCAAGTTCGGCAAGTTGGACGTTATGCACTTCCCCCAACTAGCCAATGAATATGACATCGACACTGCAGGTAGTCCCTGCCCTGACCATCATATTTCCCTGGCTATGGTGTGAACTGCTTCTTATTGCAAAGGTGGCAGCATTCTCATTGTGTTGTCGTGAGCATGCTGTTCTCCTGCTGACGTGTTGTTATGCTGCAGCCCCTACCAAGCAGCTGCCAACATTCATCTTGTTTGAGAAAGGGAAAGAGGTGGCGCGTTATCCACCATTGGCGATAAAGAACTCCATGTCACGTGTGACATACTCCCAAGTACGTTCTTTTGGGTGTGATTTGCACTTTACAGGTACCAACTTCAGGCATCGTCAACTCACTGCCTTGTGCCTCGCAGCACCACTGCATACGGGCGTTTGAACTGGATAGGCGATACGCATGTAGTTTGGGAATGCTTGGTAGGAAGGAAAGGACAAAAGAGAGCTGAAGTGCCTGCAGTGTGTGCAGTCGGCACTGGTGCAGACAATGCGCAACAGAATGTGTAACTTTTCCCCTGGTTGACACAGAAGCATGTGGGTCATGTCTACAGTTGATTTCTGTTTCAGGTCTGTGACTAGTGTGTCTGCAGCCAATAGCCCATTGTTGCAGTGCAATGCTTGACAGTATGCCAGCATCCGGACAACATCCATGTGACCAAGGTCCAGAACTGGTTGGAGGCGCTGGTTTCCAGTGCCAGCCCATCCTGCCAATGCAGCTCTGACATAACAAGCTGTACCTCTGAATCATAGCATGACACCAAGCCAGTACCGTGGTAAGCTGCGTGAATGGCCATGTGCAATAGCCAATAAAACAAGCACATCTGCGAAGTCTGCAAAGGTCACTTCTGACAAGCTTTTAAGCAGCTTTAGCAATGCTGTGTTCTCAGTTGGCTCGTGCCCGCTTGCATGTGGCCATATGCAATAACTACAGGGATACGTACAATGTACAACACATCAATCTCTACATTCATGCATGGCCCCGTCTGCTGCTGACTCTACTGCGATGAAGCTCCAACAGTTGTTCTAGAGACGTAGGTGCCCACCTATCCCCAACTTGGGCCTTGATGACCTGCAGGACCTTGTCCAGCACGACACTGACCATACCAAACCCGTACACCTGCAAGCCTTCATGCCAGCGCCCGACTTTGGGCAGAAACTGCACATCGTTCTGTTGGGCAAAATGCTCTACAAGCTCCTTGAAGGACATCTCATGAGCCGCTTGATAACTTCCCGCATCAGCTGCAGTAGAGGGTGCCACTGGTTGCGACCTTGGAGGCGGCGGTGCGGCCTGCTGTGCTTCCATGCGCCGTTGCTCTGTAGCTCTCAGATAGCTGACATGCTCAATGGCACCAGGCTGCGTAAGGGCCACACCCGATACAGCCTGGTTCATCATGTCTAGAGCCATGGTGAATTGTGCCCGGATGCGTTCGTGTGCTTGAAGGTCTACTGGGAACAGGGATTTCCATCCCTGATACCACCTGACCACCTCGTCGTAGTTGGGAGCGTTGCTCAGCCAATGGTACAGCACTTGGTGCCATGCGGGGAAAAAGGACTGCTCGAAAATTGCCACCATGTGATGAATTGGGACGGCGGTCGCCCATGTAATCACCCAATGGAACGGTTCCAGTACTTGCTGGTGAGGGTTGATGACCAGCTCTTGCAATGCAAACGCTAGTTTGGGAATGATGCTCCTAGAAAGCAGCTGGTCCCAACTCACGGGGTCAAACACCGTCTTCCATGGACTGCCAACACACAGATGCTGTCAGCATAGATGCAAGGCAGCATACACTGCATCTCTGCCTGTGCACACCTGTTGGTGCAGGACATGCTCTATACATAATCAGTCAGCATCAAGCCAAGAGTCAAAGCACTCAATCCGTGCCATGCAGGCTACAAACGTGCCTGCACCAACAGGACTTCATGACTTGCGGTTGGCAACCTGTCAATCATACCTTAGCAACGCATAAGCCGATGCATCACTTGGATGCCAAGCCTGCAGAGCCACACCGAGCTTGTATCGGATGGGTGCATAGAGAGGTTCCATGTGCGCCCCGAGCAATGGCAACCAAGGATGCAGCCAGGCATGAATGGGGACAGTCTCTTGACGCGGATCCCAGGAGTCCACAGCTCTAGTTAGCTTTGGGATCACCAGCTGCATGAGGATGTTGTTCAGCACAGATACTGGCAGGATGTGCTCCCAAAGCTCCAGCAGTGACACCATTGGCTCCACATTGCGTGGGTCCCAGTTGTTATTCGCAGCAGACCGCAATGGCGGCAGTAATGTGCCCGCAATTAAACGTGTGTAGGCGTCTGTGTCAGTATCAAGGTCTGGGAAAATCTGGTAATCTGCGGGCCCCTCTTGTGCTAACAACTTCCTCCAGGTCGACATGACAGTCAACCCATGGGATGGTTGGGCAAAAGGATCCCAACCCTGGAACACTGCAGATAGTCTAGGCATAACATGCGCCAAAGCCAATGATGCCATGCTGTACATAACATACTCCTCATGGAAATGTGTCTTCAATGTGGTGAATATATCTGCGGCCTCCTCCAGCTCCAAAGCAGCTCCCCCACTGGCAACGCGCTCTGCCATAGCAAGTGCTGTCTGCAACCTCTCCTCCTGCATTGCGCAACTACATAAGCATGCAGACAACAACATCGATGTGCGGCTTGCAGCCCAGAGTGCACAGAAGAGATGCCAACTACATACCCGATGAGCGTGTTCAGCGACCTCTTCAACCAATCGGGTTCTCTCACTTTCCAAAATAGCGATGGAGTCGTTTTCGTGCCTCAGTTTTCTATCTATCTTCTGGACATCAGCTTCCGCCAGATCCACAATAAGACGCAGGTTGTGCTGTAGCTCTGGAATAGGCACATCCTCCCCTGCTGCAGTTTCCTCAACATTCATATGCTCCAAATTGGTGAGCACACGAACCTGCAGAGGTAGGCCGTCACAAAAAAAACTCTTACCAATATATTGCGTAGAAACCGCAGTCAGCAAGCTCATCACATTACCTGTGGCCCTCGCATGTCCAGAACCTTGGTGGGCTCTGCAGCAGGCTGTTCCTCTAACTCTTCCAACAACTGCGCCGCGGTTTTGTACTTCACCTTCCGCTTTGCAACATTCTTCTTCTTCCAGAGCTTCTGAGATGGTGCGGCGATCTCGTCCTTCGGAGCCTCCACCTCCGGCAAGGGTGCCTTCACTCCCAATCCTGTCTTGCTCTGCTCTGTGTACTCGTTGTAGCCCATGCCCATATTCTTGGGCCGCATTTTGACCTGCAGCCACGACCAATCAAGATTACAACCCAGCCACTAAACCATACCACAATCTGCTGGTACTGCAGTGCACTCATCGTCACCTCAATAGCTTGGGCTATTCCCTGCTCATCTTTGCCAAGCTTGCCGGTAAAGCCCATCTTCTGGAGCAACTTCATTCCAATGCCCTTCGTATGCTGTTCAAAAATACCAACAGATGGGGAGACGCCCTGCGCAGGTCTGAGCGTCAGTATTGAGCGCAATGCATGCATGTGTACATGCACAGGCACGGCTAATACTCACACAGCTGCGATGACTGTCACAGACACTGACCTGCGCCCTTCCTTGCTGGCGACGCTCTTCTTCCTTCTTCTTTTGCTCCGCCTCTCGCCTCTTCTGTGCTCGTTCCAGAATCTGCTTTCCAAAGCCGGTGGGCAGCACATCTTGCTCTAGCTCATCTTGTTGCCTGCCAGAAGGAGCAAATCCTAGGCCACTCGCTCCGAGGCCGGCACGCTCACTTGGCTCTGCAGCTGGCTCCTGTTTCGGCTCCGTTGGCAACACCTGAAGAGAAACCAGTTCATTGACTTATCAAGACCACAAGCACTAGCAACTCACAACTCAATATTGTTGTCAACAACGAGGTGAACTGTGGAGCAAAGCAGGTAACGTTTCCACAGTATGTACGCATGCTTCGGATGCTGGCGTTTGCATGGGCAGGTGCTGTTGCACAATCATGTATGAATGTGCAAGATGCTTCAACAGCAGCTGCCGACTTGTGTGAATCTGCAACTGTACACAGAACGCCGTGCTGTACACAGATGCTTGACACATCTTTCCTAGAGCCATCCAGCATGCTGTGCGGACAGCATGTTACACGCATGGCCACATGCGCGCAACGTGCTGATTGAGTGCCAGTGCAATAGGTACAGCAGCTGTAAAGGAGATAGGGGCGCATTATCCTACAAGAAGTCTGTAGATCTGCTCCAGAGCCTAAGGTTGAAGCACGTCCACCAATCGGCGCACACATCAGGTACCTTGCCACTAGAGACAAACCCGATAGGCTTGGAGTAGTCTGCACGATCTTGGCCTCCAGTGTCTCTGCCTCGCTTGCGACCCCTGCCGCCACCCTTGCCCCCGTCGTCGTCATCGCTGGAGTCGTTGAAGACGCCATACAGCTGGTCATCCCGGGTCTGCTTCCGCTTATCCCGCTTCTTTGTGAAGTAAAACTCATCCCCAATAAACTTCCCACCTTCGTAGTCGTTCTCCATACCAAACCTCTCGTTGTCTTCCCCATTGTCGTCCATGACGACGACCACCACCGCCGCCGCTGCCTCCACAGCTACCTCCACCTGCGCCAAACCCTAACCCTAATCCACAATCCGGGTTCGCACGTTCTGCCTGTCCTGATCGGTGGATCGCGACGCGTTCAGGGCGGAGGTTACGGTTTCGGTCCAAGCTTGCAGGCGGCAAGTGGGCGTTGGCGTAGTTGGTGCTGAGCTGGTGCTGGTTGGGTGGGACGGCGGCGTGGGCGTGGTCGCCGTTGTGGTCCATGCGGCCGGTAACGTTGCTTCCAGCTGCGTCATTTGCCGGATAGCTTAGGACCTGACGTTCTGCGAAGTCTGGGGCGCCAGTCTTTGGGGTTCGAGCTCAAGAGCTCTGCTGCCTCCGGTCGGTTGGGCGCGGAGGCAGACAGAGGGAGCTAGGGTTTTGTTGTTGCGGAAGGGAAGGGACGCACGTGGCTGTGCATGACTCAAACATGTTCTGGCGCGTCGCTGGCCTTGCGCCAAATTCTCCTGTGAGTTGGACGTGCACATTGTCGTCGCTCTTGCATTGTGTCTTTGATGCTGCACACGTCGTTGCCCTAGTAGGCTTGCCTCAATATGGCTGCTTTAATGTCTCCTGTATGCATATACACGCAATGCATAAAGCAATGTGCATGTATGGTGTAAATGCAGGCTAGGGTTCTCGGACTTGCTGTTGACGTCTGTAAAAATCTTGCGCTTATGCTGCATTGCTTGTCGCAAGTGACAACAACTGAGCGAGCCGCTATTGCCATGTACAGGATTAGCAGCATCCTGAGTTACTGCATTGCCCGTAGCATGCAGTTCATTACGCATGGCCTTCTGACCAATTGGTTCTGCTTTGTGGCGTGGTTTCACGCATCTTCTTTGCGCAGGTGGAAACAGTGTTGGACAGGGGGAACTACACGTTGGAAGACCTTTTAGACGAGGACGATTTGATACAGGAGTGCAAGTCCCAAAATGGCCGACTCATCGCATTGTGAGTGCTGTATGGGCTGCGACACAATGATGCAGCCTTTCTGCGTTGACAACGTTCGGAAGCAGCGATGACTGATGAATGATGTTCGTTCTTGCTTCATGTTGCTGGTATTGATAGAAGCTTGCTGCTTGCAGTCTGCGCGCAAGGCCCCAAGTTGAAGCACTGCTGCGTTACCTAGTTGAACAACCTGAAGATGAATCAGACCAAAAACGAAAGTTCAAGTAAGTATCCTCCCACCCCCCCTCCCCCTTCCCCATCCGCGCACGCAGCATCGATCAATCCTTCAAGCTGTTTATGCGACAGGATGCTAACGAGCAGATCTTATGGTACCATGTGCTGTAGCTCTTGTAATGCGCTTGAGGTTAACTTGGTGTCTTCGCTCAGGTACCCCTTCCTAGCTTGTGAAGTGTTCACATGCGAAATTGATGTTATATTTACGACTCTGCTAGAAGATGAAGAGGTGACTTGCTGCGTTCAGTGATGCCCCAGTGCATGCGCAATTAAGATGTTTCTGCTGATGCAACGGGTTTGCAGCTGATGAACCTTCTTTTCGGCTTTCTGCGGCGACCTGCCCCCTTAAGCGCACTTCTTGCTGGATATGTTGGCAAGGTGCTGGGATGTTCCATTATTGTTCTTGTTCCTGTTTGCAGAGCGCTCCAGTTGCAGTCCGTAGTGCAAGCGACCAATGCAAGAGCTGAGTTCTTACTCGAGCACTGTCACTGCAGGTTATAACATGTTTGCTCGCCAAGCGTCCACATGACGTTATGACGTATCTGCGGGTGAGTGTCTTGCTCAGAGTGTTATGAACAGCCTCGCGGAGTAATTGCCATGTGCATACTAGCGGCATCAGGGTTGTTGAGGCCTAAACAACGCTGTTGTTTTGCAGAGTCACATGAACGTCTTGCAGCAGTTGGTTGATCACGTGCAGACAACATCCATAACTGAGGTGAGAATGTGGCATCCTAAGCCATCACTGTTGCCAATATGTGCATGTGCAAACCATAGCACATCGCATGAACAGGTGATTGTGCGCTTGGTTGGCGCCGACGAGCATATGTTGCGCAATCATTCAGAAGCTGCCCAGGTACGAATGCTTGCTTGTATGCCTACATTCTGGGCATGTGTGACAGCACCTGCTGTTACAGTAGCTGTGTTGTGCAGTGGCTTGCGGACACGGACTTTCTGGACATGATAATGGACAAGCTGGAGACGCAGGTACACAGAGTTGCTTATACCACACCACATACCATGAATGTGAATGCGGTTAGACTTGATGTGATGACATGCAACTGATGGTTGCATGCAATCACCAAATTGGAGACAAGGGAATGGCCTAAATGCACATGTGCTGTTGCCTCCTGCACAACATCTTCGGGTGTCTCTTCTTGGCCATTGCCTGTTCGCGATAGAGTTATTGAGGCTTGCTGAGTACGGTGTTTTTGTGTGTAGAATTCGGAAGACGTGCACGCAAACGCTGCTGAGGTTCTTGCAGCTATAGCACGGACCACGCCTTCGGCGCTTGCGATTAAGCTAGCTTCCCCAACGTAAGCACTTGCAGCTAGCCCGAGGCAAAGTCTGTGCAAGGAGTTTGTTGACATAACACTGTTGCTTGTCTTTGTCTTTAACAGGTATATGGGGAAGCTGTTCACAATGGTCATGTCACCATCTTCACCTGGGTCATTGTTAATTCATGGGCTCACGGTGTGCATCGCACTCATGGACCCAAAAACCGCATCTCCCACCCCAAGCCAAGCATCGGGACGCAGCGGGTCTGCTCTGAGTGATACAGGGCTGAGACCCACAATGCCGGATGTCATGGACTCCATCCTGCAGCAGCTGCCATGTGTTATAGAGAGATTGCGTGTAGATGATGACGCTGAAGTCCAGCCCACCACATATGGAAAGCTCCAGCCCCCTCTTGGCATACATCGATTGAAGGTGGGCACTTGACAGCAGGCCAGATCTCGAGGATTTTCTGCAAGCTTTCTTACTTGGTTGGCATGCAGATTGTGCAGTTTGCCAGTATCCTTCTGCAAACCGGTAGCAAAGTTGTCGCAGCAGAGTTGATGCAGAGAGGAGCGATTGCGAGGATGTTGGAACTGATGCTCACGTACCCATTCAATAACTTCCTTCATCACGAGGTTGAGAACATCATCATGATGATCCTGACCAGCGGCAACGAGGCGCTCATCTTGCATTTGCTGCAAGACTGTGACCTCATTGGCAAGATTATACGCACGGATGGCACACTTCCAACATCAGACTGCTGGGCAAGGGCAGGAGATGGCACATTAAGGGCTGGCTATATGGGACATCTGAGCAATATTGCGAATAAGGTTGTAGACGCGTACAACGCTGTACCAGCGGTGAAACAACTGTTGAGCCAGAATACAGAGTGGCAGGTGCGTACTGCTGTTGTTGACATGTATGTTGTGGCTGGCCATTGGTCTCTTTGCGACCTTGCTGATGTTGGAGACTGCGCTGTTTGCAGGCGTTTGTTGCTGGTCCTTTGCATGAACGCAACGAGCGGAATAATGTATTGAAGTGGAGTTGTGGTCGGCCAGCTGTGCGTTCAGAGCCCACACCCTTGGACAGTGATGGGGATGATGATTTCCGCAATCAGGATTTTGAGCTCTCTAATATGGCAAACAACATCATAAGCAACCGCGTTATCTATCAACGCTACGATATGTTTGATAATGATGAAGCTGATGCCAACGGTGATGGCGACGATCAAGATGTATACTATGCAGGTGATTACATACATCAATCACACTTGCCATGCATTGCGTAGTGCTTTGTGTTCTTGTTGCCGTTGGGATGCAAGGCCGGGGCAGAGGGGTGGCACACTTCACAGGCCACGGTCATTGTGCTCGTCACGTGCACACCATGTACCAAGAGCCACAAGATAGCCATTGATGTGACATGTCATGTAAGCAGAAGTCGTCATGTCAAGCCTTCATTTGGGCAACGACCAAGCTGAAGACGGTGCAAATGCTCTGAGGGTCAAGGAGGTGCCTGCCTCGCTGCAAATGCACAACACATCGTCGTTTGAGTTTGACAGGTGAGATCATGCTCTGTTCATCTGAAATGCGTGTTCCACGCTGATTAAATGGCTTGCAGGCAAAGCGCTTTCGATACGTCGCCCACAGACCGGTCTGGAGATGCACATACGTCGTATGAAGATGCGGCGTCTTCACGGCACGCAGACCATGCCAGCTTTGACGGCGAAGACGACCAGGTCATGGTCGGTGACACTGAGGAAGTGCCAGCAGAGACTGCAGGTGATGCTATTGCTGGCAAAGCACAGCACCAAGGTTTGAGTTCTCCGACAGCGGTCGAGGACAAACCCAACCAGGAAGACTCGTTGTTCAATGACGTCAACTACTGGCGGCGGAGTTACACTATTCCTGATGAAGAGCTTGTTTGATTGGTATGCTGCAAACTTTGGCCGTTTGCAACCTGATGTGCTGCAGCATTGGCTGCCAGCTGTTCTGCAAAGAATGCAAATGAGCAGCTGGCAGTTCTTGCAACAGCCATTAGGAGCAGCATTGTTCTGCTAGCTGCAGTAACCATCATGGTAGTTGCTGCTGCTAGCGTGTTCAGGAAGCATGGTTGTTGTGAGTTATGCAGGTCGTGTTACAAAGCATTAATGCTAGGCGGCTGCTGTCTCATTGGTCGTATTCATTGCATGTCACACTTGTCAACAAAGGTTGCAGGTTACAATGGCACCTTAGCTGTGGACTTCTTTGTTGTATACATATTATTACAGCATTGATAGGCACATGTCATGTAATGCTACCTGTCATGGGTACTGCAAGCACATAATGTGCATGGGCAGTTCCCCCTTGCATTGACTGGACAATTAGAAGGACGGCTTGTTTACCATGACCATAGGGCCAGATGGGGCGAAAAGGCAATTCAACCCCTTGTGGCAGATTACTCACATCACAATGCCATGCAACGACACCACGAAACACTCAATGTATGAACACGCACATTAGACACGATTTGCAGATTCTATTGTTTCTGGCTTTAAGTATAAGTTGACACATATAGCACCCCGTACACATCAGAATTGAGTAGCACCCCATACACATAGCAACTGAACCTTTCAACTTGCAAATATACAAACACCATGATTTTGTGTTGAATGCCCTCTGCATTTTTGTACACGAGTTTTGTGCTACGACTTGCATGCCGCATGAAATATACCAGTATTCACCCCGTGTGTATTACAAGGTGTAGGCCAAGCAGAAAAAGGTACAAATTGCGTACAATAGCAACATCAACCACTGCTGCATGACAAAATACAAGCTTGCTGGGTCACGCCACAAGAGTATGTTTGTTACCAGCTGGCAAAATAGCTAAACATGAAAACACGCAAGTAACTTTGTATATATAGCATATACTTATAAATTACATAACAGACTGATGTATCATAGTGTGTACATAATAAATACTTTGTGTTTTTCATAAAGAGTAACATTTTACATTTACATCGCTACAACATCAGTAACATGACAATATAATCTTCAAGCAAGTTGCATAATCCCACTTTGTTTGGTAGTTGTTGCCAATAACAATTGATATGAACGCATGTGGCGCTCATATCAAATGGCGAAGTCATTGTAATATCGGCGCCTTAATCATTAGGCTATGGCACTAAAAGTCGCTGCCATAGGTAGGAGAACTAAGCATTTATGCAGCCACGCATATGTTACAGTCAATCTGTGTATTGCAATGCACTTTAAAATATATGAAATATAAGTCAAAATACGGGGCTCGAAATGTACATTATCTGACATAATCATAAGCAATCACATTAAATGACATCACTCATCCACGCTAACCACCTAAGCACAACCGAACCAGTTTGGGCTGATTGCTATGTGCAACCATGCACAAGACAGGGTAGACCGAGATCAATAGCACTCGTGCAGTGTTCAGCTGTAACAAAGCAGCGAACTGCACATATTGACCGCTATGTTATTGATTGGTCAATCTGATGCGGCTCCTGCCTGTACTCACCTTCACACCGCTCCCTTGAACGCACTTGGTTTGTGCACATACCATTCCCCCGTATGTGCACAAGATTGAATCATTGCTTCCTACTCTTGTGCTTTGCTTCTTGTGCGTATATCGTCTTGCCGTAACATCTTTGTGCGAAAGAAACGTTTGTGGTAGCAATTCACGATTACATTCATACTTTTGATAATAGTATTCAAGAATGTCATAGTTTGGCATGCATCGTTTGGCGGGGCCTTTGCAAAATGAGTACATGTGAAAATGTATTTCGCCGGCGAATCTAATGCCATAGAATTTGCGGAAGATTTACCATTGCTACGGTAATGGTAGCTTTGCCCCTGCCTGGATCAAAACTGTATTGTGGTGGCATAGGGTCCGAAAAAACGTGTCGTAAAATGCGTGCCCCCGCAGACAGGAATGGCCTTACGCATGCAGCCATCCTGTGCAGTTGTCACGGACTTCACCAAGCACAGCGTCTCCGGCGCAGCGGCATTGGCGTTGCCGGGCGGACCAGGTCAGAGGTGAGGGGCTGACCTTACTGCGCACAACGGCGCATTGGTCTCTTTGTATGCTGTTGTTGCCTGCCCCACAGACACTTCTCCATGCACCTCCAACCTCCGTTGTGTAAGGTGTGTCGCTGGAGGGCGGCGAGTGAGCCGGCAGCATGCTTCTGCTGACCGTGACCTCCGCAAGCACCACCACCTCGTCCTCCTCGTTCTACAAGGTCAGCCCCGCCGTCGCAGCAGCCGCCCCAAGCCGACTGCGCCGCCCGGCCTTGAATGGCAGCAGGAGGGTAGTCGGGCCAGGCTGCGCCACGCCAGTTTGGCCTGGCCTAAAAGTGACTCACAGCAAGCCAAGCAGCAGTAGCCTCAGAGACTACCAGGTCAGGCCTGAACGCATGCACTAGCATGGCATGGCATGGCATGCTTGTGCTTGCTTCACCTACGTCAACTTGACCAACTCGGGTGTTGCTATTTGATGCTCAACTTGTTTGAAACAGAGAAAATTTGAAGGTTTCAAGCACACAGCGAGAAGGAAGAAAGCGGGCAGACTTTGTCATCATTGTCCAGCCATGCGCAATGCCAATGTGGTCAGGGCGGAAGGAGAAGTGGCTTCAGCAGCAGCAGCAGCAGCTGCAATGTCGGACGGGAGGAAGCGAGTGGTGATTGTTGGAGCTGGCCCAGCCGGCCTCCTGCTGGCGCACGAGCTGCTTAATAGAGGGGATCGCTTTGAGGTGTCTGTGTTTGATGCTCGCGGGGATCCGCGTGCCATCTCAGAGGTATGCATGTGTACGTGCGTATTGATGAGTGTGAGGTTGAGCGTAAGTGTGCGTGCGCAAGTGTACGTGTGTGCCACCTTGTCATGATGATGTTGTATGTGTGTGCCAGTCAGTACATACGCAGCTCTTCGCGTGCGCGCGTGCTTGAGTGTGTGCCTGCATGCGCACACATGCGTATGAATAGCAAAATGGTAACGCAAAAGTAACAGGAGAAGGTGCGCCGGTATGGTCTGACTTTGGGGGAGCGCGGCCGGACTGCGATGGAAGGTGTTGACGGGTTATGGCAAGCTGTCATCCAGAAAGGATCCAACGCCAAGCACGTTGTCACGCACCTTGCAGGTGAGGTGAATTTGTTGTGTCGAAGCACTCACCTCATGCTCTGTCCGCACAACAGCATGCAAAACCACGAAAGGCGTGTGCACAATGGTTGATATACCCTCATCAGGTGGCAAGACTAAAGTGACGCCGCGGTCCAATTCGACCCTTGTTGATAGAGTCCAGCTTTGCGCCACGCTGCTGGACGAGCTCGATGCACGCCACAACGGCAAGTTCACACTACACTACAATGCAAGGTGTGAGTTGTGTCAGATGTGCACGTTTGCGGTTGGGATTAGCAGCTTTCATTGTTGAGACAATTTTGCAACAGGTGTACACAAGTGGACTTGCAAAACCACACTGTCACGTTCGACACTGGCGCGAGTTTAACTTATGATATGTTGGTGGGTGCCGATGGCGTGTACTCGGCGGTGCGTGAAGCATTGAAGGCATCCTCTTCAGACCTTAATGTGAACATTAGGGATACGCACGCGTACTGGAAGACCATGCAGCTGGCTAAAGAGCATAGAGGGGGCATCACAGACGCCACGCACAGCTTCCACTTTAGGAGCAAAAGGTGCACATGCCTGAGTATGTGTGCTTGTACGTGTGCTTGTGCTTGTACTTGTGCGTGTGCGTGTGCGTGTGCGCGTTGATGCGTATGCAAGTGCGCGTGCGTGTGTGTGTGTTGGATTGTGGTGATGTTGTGTATGTGTATGTGTGTCAGTCGAAAGGCGTCCACTGGTCTTCAAGAAGAAGCCAGGCTGGCGGTGCTATCACAGTATGGCGGGTCCGCATCGCTGCTGATGTACTACTTCACGTGGTCACGACCGTCGGAGATCCTGGACGCCTCCCCGCAGGAGCTTCGCGACTGGTTTGAACACAATTTCAACGCCGCTGTCCCCACCCTCGAGATGTGCGAGGAGTTTCTCAACGACAAGTCCCGACCCACACTTGAGGTCAGAACAACTTGCTGAACCAACACACACACAGTGCATGCGTGTGCATGTTCTTGTTCACACATGTTCACGTGTTTGCGAGTGCGCGTGCGTGCGTGTATATTGACTCATCATTGACTTTGCTATGATGTGTTTCTTCCCGCCATGGCAGGTGTTTTGCAACCGCTATCACGATGTCCCCGGCGGTGTTGTGCTCGTGGGCGATGCTGCGCACGCGATGCGATCCACCATGAGTCTAGGATGCAACACCGCCTTGCAGGACGTTACCTGCCTCGTACGCCTGCTCGATCTCCACTCAGGTGAGAATCAACAGATCAAGGTCTGTTGTGTTGATGACAGTGACAGCACAACAAGTTGCTTAGAAGACGCTGTGTCCACTGCTTCAGTTGTAGGTACACGTGCACGCGTGCGCGAGTGCATGCTTGCACGCACACACGCTTGCACGCGCAGCCGTGAGTGCACTCATACACACATGCGCGCGCACGCACGAGCACACACATGTCTCCAACGCATGATACCCTGTTGCAGACAACCTTGATCACGTGTTACCCGCCTACTCCGACCAGCGCGTTCCCGAGGCCACCGCAGCCTCACGCATCTCATACGCTGCTTTCCCTTTAGGCAAGCTCGACATGATCCCCTTCATCATGTACACAGTCACCACAACTTTCCTCCATCAGCTCCTGCCCAGCGTGTTCCCCGCGCCGATGTTCACACTCCTCAGAAACCCCAGCCTCCCGTGCACGGATGTTTGGGATAAACATAGGTGGTTCTTTGGATGGTGCCTGGAGAGGAACGAGCGGTTCGTGCAGGATGCAGTACAGCGACAGAAAGCCACGCAGTAGGTAGGGACGGTCAGCAGCATCAGTGCAAGCATAGCCCTGAGGCACGCATTGATTGGGGTACACGTGCATGCATACCGTGTTCTTTTGGATAACAAGATGATGTTGGGATGAGCAGCGTGTGTGGGATGCGACCCATTCTACTAAGCTGTTGACACAAGCAATTCAGCGCTACAACAGCTCTCACTCGCATTGCCACGGCGCTGGTGTCTTTTCCCCTCAATCGGCGCACAAACCAGCACATGTACAATGGATAACATCTTCCAAATATGGTCACTTGGCCAGCAGCAAAACCAATGCTATATGGTGATACCAAACTACATACTGTTGCACACGAGCTGCAGAGTAATGTGTATACACGGCTATGTGCGCACTCCATGCTATGCGTGCACTCTCCTTGGTAGACAGCCTTTCGGTATCTTGCAACTGCATGCGTGTCTACGTCACACGAGTGTGCTTGTGCATAATTCATACATTTTTGCGACCACCATGCTTGGTACCTTGCTAGCCCAGCAAGCAAAAATTTGACAAAGGCAGATATGCAGTGATATTGTGCACTGGTGTCGAGCATGGAGGCCTGCTGACATGGTGCATTTGGTTTCATGCGCACATAGATGCTTGTTGTGCCATAGAATCAGGCGTTAATGCCGTTTTGGCAGGGAGGGAAGGGTTTGCAATGTCGCTACCATTTGCAGTTCAAATCCGTATCAAGATGTTGCTACCGCTTTTGCACAATTAGTCTAGCCAAACTGCCGACACAACCTATAATGTGGGCATTTGGCCATGGCACAGTCTGTCATGCATCCTCACGCAGCCCCTTTTGGGTTTCTATGCCTCTGCACCAGCGAGTGCGCCCTAGGGAGGCCTTGATTGTCATGTTGTCTTCCTCCTACACGCTCGTGCACATGTACATGCATGCGCATCTGCATTTGCGGGCACGCAGACACACACATGCGTGAGCGCACACACGAATGCACCTGGACATATGCACGCATGCGCACACGCACATAGTCCAACTTGGAAGTGAGAGACTCTTGACCTCAGGCTTGTGCTTGCACTTGTCGAGAGCGTCAACATTTGAGTAGTCTGCCATGCTCAGCGGCCGGCCTGAGCCGTATGATGTCACAGTCGGGAGTTATTGCAGAAGATGAGAGAGAGCGTGTGTTGGTATTGTGTTGTGTGAGGTATGCATTGTCATCAAGTGTGAAATGCGTCATGCCTACTTGCTGCTTGGAGAGCAAAGAGAGAGAGAGAGAGAGAGAGAGAGAGAGAGAGAGAGAGAGAGAGAGAGAGAGATGATGAAGTGTTACAGAGTAACATAGATGGTACCTAGAGCGCACAACCATATAACACAACCACAGACGTTGCTGAGCACTGTGATCGTGGCACTTTTAACGTACGAGTTATGAACAGCTGCTACACATTGTGCGCCAAGTGCCACAGAGCATGTCCAATTTTCATGTGGTGCATGCTCAAGGCACGATTATCAGCAGATCAAGCGCCGAGCGTTATGTGACATATTTAGAGTTTGTGCTAAACCAACATGATGCCCAAGTCCATAAACATAAAGATGTTATGCGCATGCAAGCTGCCATATACTTCATAATGACGCACTCATGTGCCGATCTTTACTAACTATGACATCCCAAATCAATCGAAATACACCCTCACTAGTTATACGGCATCTCCTCAGCCGTCACTTTCATTGAAGCGGAGTGGCATGGTAACACATGGCAATTTCCAGTTGACCATGGTTTATGGAATGGACCATGAAGTATTGACAGTATTAACACTTGTTGATATGCAACACTCACGTTATGACCGGCGCATACGCCGCTTTGTAACATCCCCGTACCGTATTCTTGCAAATACAACCCCCCCTATTACAACCCCCCAATTACTTTTTTTTTAAGGGGGGGGGGGGGGGGTGGGGGGGGGTTGTTTGTAGGGGGGTTGTATTTGCATAAATACAGTACATAGATAGCCGATCATGATAGTTGGCCTTGAGTTGTGCTTCATCATGCGAAGCCAGCATGACACTTTTGTTGTCTACATGCCTTGAGGCTTTTGCCCCTAGTCTCTCTTGTGGCTGTGAGTTCTAGCCACTCCTATGCAGCATGCAATGATACTGCTCTCAAGCTCATGTTGTTCTGCAGTATCAGCCAAGAGGTGTGCGGTACCAAGCTCACCAACACACAAGGCTAGGTTTGGGTTGACTGCTGCAAGTTGATGGCCGGCATCGCTTTCGACCTCTTCGGAGTCATGCAAGACCATTGCAAGCTGTATTTGGCGTCTGCCACGCTCCAAGGACCCATGCAACATCACGCTTGCACCTGCTAGTACATCCCAGCATGAACCAGAAACCTTACCATCGTCCTCAAGCACCTCTGGCTGCGAGGATGCTGTCTACGGCAGCGGCCCAGGTGCGTGATGCCATTGTCGTAATTGCTGAGATCAGCATGCTAAAAGCTTGATGTCAAGTTGCTGAGCCCGTGCTCACTAGAGCTTGCCCTTTAACTGCAGAATAATGCTACATCTACTATAGGCTGCACTATAACACCGATCAAGAGCCGTTGGTCTCTGTACGGCATGTATGTGTAAGGTTTCTATACAAGTTTTTGTGCACTCGCGTTCTGCGTGTGGCAGCTGTGGCAATGTTGCTTAATGATCGCAAGAGACATCCGCGTAAGGCTCCCACTGCTTCCTTGTGCTCATAAATGCAATGGCTTGCCGTGTTGAAGCAATTGATTGAGCTACAAGTTCATGCAGGATACATGGACCATATTTGGAAAGGGCGTATATGTCGAAGGATGGGTATCCATTCTTTATCATGTCAGTACTATGGTTTGTGCTAGCACCGGGTAAACTTTGTAACTATTGGCGGGTCCCTTTGGCACAGGCACATCACACGCCATCATGAATACCACTACGTAGACAATGGGCTACCATTTCCTGCTAGCGACCCCAATAATCCTTTGGTGGCAACCATTGGACCCCCTGACGGTCTGTGGTGGAAGTGGTAGCACATATACTGCATCGTGCAATCAATGCGAGGTCTGCTATGGCAATGTCAATCTCATGTAGTAATGGCATTGCAGAGTTGATTCCTCGGAGAACGTGGCCCCGCAAGCATCTTCCGCCTAAGTGGCTGTGCCTGCTTTTCCTGTCTGACCTGGCGTGGGATTACGATACTCCTTGGTATATCCATTCGCCCTTTAGGAGTGCGGATCCGCAGCAGCAGCAGGAGGCATTGACAGAAGCCAAAGTGGTCAAACAGCGCTAAGGCGTGACCCACATCTCACAAAGCCTCGAGCAAGGAAACAGACCCAAAGCCTGTGCATGTGCAGCGAGAGCTGTGCAAGACATGCTATGTGACGGCATAACTCAAGTCAAGGAAGTGTGCTAGGGTACTGCGTGGCGAGATAGACGAGCGCTTAGCCCGGAGGTGGCTGTGTACTGAGGTGAGCGTTCTGCTGCATGTCATTGCTGACTGCACGGCGCCATGCATGCCCTCAATTCCCCCCAGTACACCTACTTCTGTACATGAACTGCTGCATGCCCTGGTCTACATGCTACTTGCATGGCGAGTACGCTGTCTGGGCGCGCCGAGTGCCCGTGCATCTGCAAGCACATGAGGTTGTGCTCGTCTCCAAACGAGTTGCTCGATATCCGTGATTGCACCTCGTTGGAAATATCGTGGCCTGGTATGTGGTGCAAGCCGAATGTATCTTCTTTGAGTGCACGCCCTTATCCAATTGTACTACAGTGAGAGCTGAGTTAAATGTACTTCAAGAGATCATGCACGCACTTATCCACGCACATACCACGGTTTCCACCCTACTTGTGCAACATGCATGTCGCCATGTGACCACACTCCTTACCTGCACTTGATCATTCTCAATCCTCCCGCGCACGATCAGCATCTTGCAGCACTCTTTGCCAAAATCCGGTGGCGTTGTACATGCGGGTGATGTAGCCAACCAAGGAGTTGCTGACGTCCTGTTACTGATACAGGTTCGTGTGGTCCTGCTGTGTGGTTGACACATTTACAAGTCCAGTCTCACCTCCTCGGACTTGTTGATGCGTGCTGCTCCATAATCACTTGGGTGCCTTTTGCACAGTCTCATGTCTGATGTAAGACATTGAGCAAGTCACATGCCAAGGTGAACACACGCACTGCGCGCGCGTACACAATCTGGGCGTGCATGGACGAGGATGGTGACAAAAGGATGTGCCAGCATGCTTGTGCGCACCTGCACATATGTGCACGGACATCCTGTTGACAGACTCATTTACACGCGTGCACGGACATCAACATACACGTGCGCTCACGCGCACACCGATACATGCATACGCGTGCGCACGCACACAGGCATGGGCACACACCTGCAAGATACTTTTGAGCTGCTGGCGCAACCTTGAGAAGCTCAAGGTTGCGCCAGCAGCATGGCCTTCTTCAGCAGCGGCCGCCACAACCATGACCACCCTTGCAGGTCATCATCCCCCTTGGCACCTTGCAATACCTGATCGCGATGGCTGTACGAGTGTGCGTGCGCGCGAGTATGTGTGCGCCGGTACGTGTGCGCGTGCATGGGCTCGTGTGCGTATGCGTGACACATGCAACTCTCAACTGTCTCACCAGTCCCCAAAGATTTGAAACATATGCTCATCTCCACCGCATAGTTGAATGGGAGTGCCGGCATCGACCGACTGCATCAGCCTGAAGCCCAGCCCTTTACCAACAGTACTTTGTGGCATACAGTAAAGCGTGCATCAAGTCCTCAACACACGTCTGCGCAACGTTGCGCGTATGCACACTTCACAGTGAGGCTGATGGGACTGCGGGACAAACACCCATGACGGCACAACACGACACCATGAGTGGTGCTACGTGAATGCATGCATTCTTTTTTGTGCGCGTTTACGTGAAGCTGCATCACTGTCTGCGTGTGTGCGCGTGCCACACGCTTGTGCATGCGAGGCCTGCGTGCATGCGCGGACGATCTGCAGGCATGCCACAGCACTTCACATCACCACTACTGCAAGCTCTCGCTCACTCGCTGGCTTACTGTCGTGGCGAGGTGAGATGGCGCGAGCTTGTGACTTGTTGACGACGACGACGACGACGATGATGCCATCATCGTTTTTGAGGTCGTCCTTGAAAGCAAGGGCGTCGTGGTTCACAACGATGACGCGGTTGAAGTGTGTTCGATAGCGCACGCGCAGCAGCCATGCCAGCGATGCCTGGAACCTCAAACACAAAGCGTGCATCCAAGCGGACAGCCACGAGACATGCAGTGCAGCGGACCCAGCGCACTGTCTCTGATTGTCGTTGGTGTTGTTATTGTTGGTGGTGGTGGATGGGTTTACCTGCGCCGATGACGATGGTGTGTGCACCGTTGTTGCGCGTGACGTGACGTGGATGCAGCCCAAGGCATGCATGCATGCTTGCTGCTGTTGCCGCATGACGCTGCGACACAGGCCTTCTTGCACGCCGACGAGAGGGCAGTATCATTCATCAACACCATCGTGCGCCAGGCCAGGTTGGGACTCACATTGCACCAAGGGATGCAAAACAGACTCTGCACAGGGACAGCCCACCATCTCCAGGCCAGTGGCAGCTGGCCTGGAGATGGTGGCAGATGCAGCCACCACCAGGAGCTGCAATATCGACGACGACGACGACCACCTCGCTGTGGTCGCCGCCGCCATGTGGCGTCGCAGCACAAAGCAGAACCAACTTGCGGTACGGCAAACGACGCAAACAGTACAGTACACTGCGCGCGTACAGCAGTACGGCCGTGAGTACGAATGTACCGACGTACATTCCGTCCGTCAGCACAGGCATTGCGTCGTCGCCGGGCACCTTGTCGTTGCCATTGACGCCGTCGTCGTCGTCACTGCTTAGGCGGACCTGCATACGGGGAAGGAAAGGGGCTGGCATTGGGTCGAGTCCTGTCGTGAGTTTAAAAGGCAGGAGCGAGTTGCAAGTGCAACCCACCCGCATTGGCCTGGTCTGGTGGAGAGGCGGTCTGGCAGTGTGAAGAGCTAGGCGTGTGAGAGTTGCACACCCAGTCACCATGAGGAAGGCCGCGCACATGGGGCTGCTGCTGCGCTGCCCAGCAGCAGCAGCATTGTCGGCAGTGTCGCCAGCCTCATGGACGTCGCTGTCAACCTCCTCCTTGTCATCGTCGCCGTGGCTCAACACCGGTGGCGGCAGCAGCAGCACCAGAGGCTTCACCACAGGCACAGGCAGCGGCAGCCACGCCGTCGTCGTAGGCGCAGGCAAGACTCAGACTTCGCACTCCCAAACTCTCACACGTTCACCCTCTCAATGCTTGCATGCACGATGTTGTTGTCATTGTCATTGTTATCTTTGTTGTTGTCATTGTGTGTGGCACTGTCCTTTCCTGTCCCATCCCAGGTATGGCCGGCATGGCCGCCGCCCGCGCACTTTCCGACCACTTCGACCGCGTCACCATCGTGGAGCGGGACGCCGTCAACGCCGGGACGGGACTCAACGACAATGCGCACAACGCCAAAGCAACCCCCCGAAAGGTAAGAGAGACAGGAGTTGATAAGATGGTATGGTATCTCTCTTTTCTCCTAACACCAACCACACCGTCCCAACAGGGCGTCCCCCAATCCCGCCAACCCCACAGTAAGTGACTGCTTCAATGACTCACACCATTGAATGCCTCCTCCCTCCCCACGGATTCACCCCTCTTCACCCTCACTCTCTCACTCCCCACAGTTCTTCTGGTCAAGGGTCTGCGCGCCATGGCGTCCTTCTACCCCGGCCTCGACGCGCGTCTCCGCCTCGCCGGGGCGGTGAGCGTCAACTACTCGGCCGACCTGCGCATGTTCAACCACGGGGAGTGGTACTGCCGGGTGCCGAGGGACGAGGAGCTGCAGGGGTGGTCGTGCTCGAGACCGATGCTGGAGAAGGTCACGAGGGAGACGCTAATCGCGAACTTTGGGGATAAGATACGGTTCAGAGGTATGTGCACGCACGTACAGATACACACGTGCACGCGCGCTTGCGCACACACACACACACACATATGGGCACATGCCGCGCACACACGCACACATGCGCTCGCACGCGCAAAAGCGCGTGCGTGCGTGCGTGCGTGCGTGTCTATGCATGCAAACACACCCATGCGAATGTGGTAAGTATTGTCAACACACACTCCAACTGTCACCCACCTACCCGCAGACCGCACGGAGGTGTCTAGTCTCCTGATGGACAATAAGAAGGGCCGCGTGGAGGGCGTCCACCTGAAGGACGCCGGTGCGGAAGAGACGGCCAACGGGGAGGATGTCAGCGTGGACATGCTCGTGGATGCCGGAGGCCGACGCTCTCAGGTAGAGACAGCGTCGAAACAGTGTCCGGATCGTCGCAAGGTGGGTGCGTGGGTGGCTCATGTGGTTGCTTGTGTCATTGCGCGTGCGAGCAGGTGCCAAAGTGGCTGGAAGAGCACGGCTATGACAAGCCGGAGGAGGTGAGGGCTCCGTAACATGCTGCTGTTGTTGTTGTGTCGACATGCATCAGTGGCTTTTTGTCGCGTTACTGTGTGTGTTTTTGCGTGTGTTTGGTCAACACACTGTTAACCCATTGATCTCCCCGCAGAAAGTCATCAACTCCTACATTGGCTACTCCACTCGCCTCTACGACGTCCCTCCTGACTTCGGCAAGGACTGGAAGATCATGATGGTGCGCGGGGTACCGCCGGAAGGCAAGCGCATCGGCGCCGTATTCCCCATCGAGAATAACCAAGTGCAGGTATGGGCGCGTGCGTGCGTGCGTGCGTGTGAACGCGAGTGTCTGAGTGCATGTTGAGCAATTGGCAGCGTGCTTGGCCACAGCGTGCGAGTGCAAGCGTTTGTCGGTCTGTGTACAAGCGCAAGCACGCACGCACAGGCACGCGCGCGCGTTTGTATGCATGCGTGTCGTATCAACCACCCTTGCAACGTCTCACAACCAGTGCATTGCACACCCCAACAACTCCAACACTCTCCCCCCCTTCCCCCT
>RHPI01001202.1:121579-154348 GCA_009103225.1 Chlorokybus atmophyticus | reverse complement strand
CTCTTCGGCTACTCCAAGGACCACCCACCCACCTCCCCCCCCGCCTGGGAGTCCTGGGCCGCCTCCCTCCCCTCCCCCGCCCTCGCCGACTTCATCACCAAGAGCGCCACGCCCGCCGGACCGATCCTGGAATACAAACGGACCGAAAACTACCGGCGGTTGTATGGCAACCTAACGCGCATGCCGGACGGGTAACGGGAGGGAGTACGGTTACGTTATCAACAGTGTTGGTTGCGTTCCACTGCTACTACTAACATCATCACTGTCATCCTTGGCAGTAGTAGCAGTAGTAGTAGTCGTTTTATATTAGTAGTGATGACACTACGACTACGACTATGACTACGACTGGTAGTAGTGTCATCATTCATGTTGCTATTACTACCATTATTACTTCTGTTATGAGTAAAAGCAGCAGTAGCAGTAGTAGTGTCGTCTCACTGCTATCACAACTACTACTACTACTATCAGACACATGTTGGGGGATGTTGTGAACCGCTGTCTCACGTGTTGTTGTGTGTGTGTGTCTCCAGGTTGGTTGTGATGGGTGATGCGGCGTGCAGCTTCAACCCGGTCTACGGGCAAGGGATGACGGTGGGGGTGCTGTCGGCGCAGCTGCTGGCGGACATGCTAACGAAAGTTAAGAGGGACGATGCGAAAGGTGCGGAGCACCTGGAGGGGTTCTCGCTCAAGTTCCAGAAGAGACTAGGGAAGCTGCAGGTGGGTGTGACGTGTGTGTGCGTGTGCGCTTGTGCGTGTGTGGGCGTGTGTGTACTGCGTGCTGTGCGTGCGCGCATGCATGCAATCACACGCATGCGTACCCACACCCATACCCACACCAGCACACTTGCGTGCATGCGCGCGTATGTGGGTTACTGCGCATGCATGTGGTTTTGTCATCCATGCGCGCGCCGCAATGCAACAACAACCATCGTAGGAGTTGCCCTGGGCTCTTTCGACGGGCGAGGACCTGCGCTACCCGATGACGACGGGCGGGTCGGGCGTGCCGCTGTCCATGCGACTGATGAACAAGTACTTCCTCGCTCTCATGGACAAGTGCAAACACGAACCAGAGGTAAGAAAACCGCCCTTGTCGCATGTATGTTACCACTCACCACTCACCATTCCCACTCACACACTCCTTCTTGGGCAGTACACCCGTGTGCTCAACCGCATGATGCACATGATCGACCCACCGACGGCAATCTTCCGTCCCGACATCGCCATGGGCGTCCTCAAACACATGATCGTTGGGAGCAGCAAGGCAAAGAGTCCCAAGACCGAACAACAACAACAGCAACAGCAACCATCTGCAACCGCGTGAGAGTGAAGATGTCGACAAAGCCAGTAAAGATGTTGGATTTGGCGATATCTTCATTCGTTGGTTGTACGGTTGTGAGACTTTGTGCGTGCGTGTACGCGCGGTTGATGTTGTGTTGTCCTTTTGTCATGTGGTGCCTGCGTTGGGCATTGAGGCGAGCAACTGCCGGATGTGCCTAGCATGGCACGTAGTAGTAGTAGTGAATATGAATATGTATAGACAGACTGGGCGGTTGGAGGGGTGCAGAATGCCACTCAGCCACTACGTGTGTATAATGTGAATACTGTGTGACTGCTCACCACATGTGACTGCTCGAAACCCACAAACCCAAGCGCTATGTGCTGCGTACACGACATCTCCTGCAACCTGAGTGCACTTGAAAGCAACACAACCCTCGCTTTGAGAAACCTTCGTCACATTGTGCAGCGCACGATGAAATGACCTCTCCCTTGTGAGATGTGTGTTGGCGCTGTGTGTGCGCGCAAAGTCTGTATGTGTTGTTTCACTACAAAAAGGCTTGCGTGATGCGTTACCATGCAATCCACCAACAGCGACATGTACGCATTCGTCACACACTGCCTCAACAACACTGTCATTATTGTACACGCTCATTTTGTACTCAAAGCGAGTAGCAGCATGTGCATCAACGGTCGCACCGACAATCTCATTAAAGCGGCCGACCCGACCATCGCCACTGCAAGCGTCGTGGACGCGTGCAGGAAAACTGTTTCTCGGACACGAGGCACAACAAACACACATGATGTGTGAGGGATAGTAGTGACAATCAACAACAAGGATAATTAACAACAACAATATGTAGTCACCTTTGACGGCCACCACGTTGGATGTGAGCACCAGCGCGTTGACGACCAGCTCCGTGCCTTCCTCAAAGTCCCAAATCTGCGGGCAACAACGGCGCTGATGGTAATCATCATGTTGGATTGCAGTTTTTTGGTCCAGCTGTTGCTGCTTGCTGGGTGCGACCCAATCGTATTGACACTGATCGCACACATGTGACATTACGTCACACAACATGACAAAGACAAGCTTACTGCCATCAACGGGAACAGAAACTTGAAGAAGGAAGACGTTAGCAGGGCGCTCGCCACCCCGGGCAAACTGAAGCAAAAGACAACAATAACAATTGTGATGATGATGTAGAGAATTGTGAGATATATTACAGCAACAACTGGTAGGAGCATAATTGCATGTTATGCATCAACCCGTACGCTGCTTGTCCGCTGTTCAGTTTGAAGAGGCGCCCTTGCATCAGGATGCTCGCGATGAACAGGGCCCACTCGCATAGCGCTGTTGCAAAATGCTGCGCACACAAAAGCACGCCAGCATGTCAGAGATTATGTGTAGAACTTGCGCGCAAGCAGAATAGGCGCGTGTGCCTGCGCTTGTGTTTGTGCATGTGCATATACATGCGCATGTGCCTGCGCACGTGTGTGTGTCTACGCGCACGTGTGTGTGTGTGTGTGTGTGCGTGTGCTAGCGTACTCTTGCATGCGCGTGTGCACCTGTGATTGTGCATGCGCATATGCACGCGTGCAAGTGTGCATACGTGCGTGCGTGCGTATCTTGCTTACTTGAATGTAATGGTACAGGTGCGTGGACTCATCATCCCAGTTGATCTCCCGCGACTTGTTGGCGCGACTGAGTTGAAGGCTTGTATGCATGCAAACAGTCAAGGAGGAGCACGCAAACCAACCTGTTGGTCAACTTCCTGCTTTATACTGCAAGGCATTGCGATCAACGTGCATGGCAATCAAGTTGGATATAACCATCAACGATAACGTAGAACGCGCCCAGCCACCATAGCCTCCACTGCACACATAACAGGTGTCCACATTATCAGCAAGTGTGCATGCATGCAGATTGTCATCACAAACACACGCGTACGCACATCCACCTACGCACACGCACGCACGCGCACGCACGCATGCAAGCGCACGCACGCACACACACTCTCTCTCTCTCGCTCACACATGCACGCGCGCATGCGGTCATGCGCACACAACTATGCTTGCCACTCACTTCGATTGCGGATCCACCATTGCAGCGCGTAGAGTTGAAGAGCACGTGTCGGTACGCTTGCGGCTTGTGCAGGATGAGATCGATGGCTATCAGCTAAGAGCAGGCAAAGGTTAAGCGGCCGGGGGCACGGGTAAGAGACATGCAATGCAGTTATGTAAGTAAGCAGCGCTTCTTGCCGCTACCATAAAGCCAATGCACTGAAGAGTGTGAACGTCGAAAGCCCTTACCATGGGCTCGTACTCCACGTACTTGTCGGCATAGCGGTGGCAATACGCCTGCCCAATGCAACGAGTCGAACCCCACGTAAAACTTCCTTTTCACAATCACAAACTCACATGCGCACACTCTTACGCATCGCGTGAGTCGGATGTTCCCTCCTCCTCCTCCTCCTCCTCCTCCTCCTGCTGCTGCTGCACCCGCGCCGGCTGCACTGGCGCTTCCGTGCTGCGAGTAGTCCTTGTACAGGTCGCTCACAGCGCTGCCGCACTCGACGCAGATGGCCATGCTGCCCCCTGCCCACCACCCCGGCAGCTGGCGACGACGGCCACCGCTACGACGACCACGAGGACAGCGACAGCGACGGCAGTAGCAGTCCGCAGCAAGCCAGCTTAGCTTGGGAGCTAGCTGCACGTTGTCGTTGGTGTAGTCGTCCCCCCCCCCGTCAATAGCACAACCGCCGCCGCCGTCTGTGCTTTCTGCTGCAGCAGGGCAGCCGTGTGGGCGTACGGTGGTGTGAGCAAGCGTGCCGGCAGCGGCGGCGGCGGCGGCGGCAACGTCGCGTTCACATATAGGAGTTGCGGTTTGCGGCTGCAACCGCAGGGCTAGCAGTCACAACTATCCGGTTGGGGCTGCTGTTGATGCATGCTGCTGAAGAGAGCGCAGCCTATGTAGATGCCACGCTGCCATCGGGTTGGACTGGTGGACAGGTGGAACGATAGGCTCCTCCCTGTTCTCTATCCTCCTTCTCTGCCTGTGCCCCACCCGGTAGGCGCGGGAAGCGGCTGCATTTCCATATCACTGTAGACACAGCACAAGAGCGACAATGAAGAAGCCCATGGTTTCCAGCGTGGTTTGCATCTTGCTGCATTGCATACGTTTTGTAGATGTATTTTGCGTTGGCGCTCATGCGCTGAACTGAAACAAAGACCTGTTGCACAGAACGGCATTGAGCAGTGGTTGTAGTTGGCTGGAGGTCGAGTGCGTCGAGAGTGTCCAAGATCTGCACCTGATTCGAGCGTACTGGACGTTTACGCGCTGGTCGACTTCGAGCAATCTCAGGTGGAGGACATCATTACGCAACTTGAAGGAGGAGACGGAGAGGAAGAAGTAGACGGAAGGCTCGTGGAAAGCATGTACATGGCCAAATACGTCGAGGATGACATCCCGCATCTATTCTACAATTACAACGAAGATTGCAAGATGCACGAGCTCAAATTCTTCTTCATGGGCGGCGTCAGGCTCGACGACAGGTTCCACAACTCGAGGTACCACCGGTTGGTGGAGCAGAAGACGGGAGTGCCCTTCCCGCAATGTCTCAAGGACTGAGTTGAGTTACATGTCCACAAGAGACGACGCCCTGCAAGTGTCCGCTGCGCTGAAGGCCTTCTTCCCGGGGGACAGGAGATTGCGGTTCTTTGCAGACTGGCTGCGCAAGACCTCCAAGTACTGCAGCCAGTACGAGACCTCGTGGTGACGGCCACCCGTGCAGCATCAGTCCCTGTGCGTCCGACGACACCACCACAATGATCGTCTCGCGCGAGTCCCTGGCCGCGGCCAAGATCAGAACACCACCGCTGCTATCAAGGGCAGCAGCGCGGTGTTCTTCTCTTACAAGAGAGAGCCATAGCGCCGCGGGCCACCACCTGGCGCCAGCGCGATGGACCAGACGTGCGGCATGAAGGTTCAGCCGCGCGTGCCTGCTTCTGGCAGAGTGGACGGCATCACCGCGCTGTCCGACGCCGCGCGCAAAGGACCTGGAAGGCATTCTAAGACCGCAGGGGATTCAGCTCCCGGGTAGGGAGAGTTAGAGCGGACATGCACTTTTGCTGGTGCTGTATATGATGCTGTGGTTGTGAGGGTCTAGTGGGGGAACTACGCGGTGTGTGTGTGTGTGTGTGTGTGTGTGTGTGTGTGTGTGTGTGTGTGTGTGTGTGTGTGTGTGTGTGTGTGGTAGCATGCAATGGTGTCAAGCACACGCAATGGCATGCTATAGCATCAAGCACACAGCAAATGCAGCCTCATGCCAACACTTCCTACCACTAACTCACCACCGGGCTGTTCCTAACTCTGCCTAACACGCCAACTCCCTACCCCGATAGTCACCGGCATGCATATTATCAATCAGTCACCTGTCCACACGGGAGAGAGAGTGAGAAGGAGAGAGAGAGAGAGAGAGAGAGCCCGCTCCCTGTTTGATACAAAGCAGACACTACTCAGTTGAGAGGGTCGTGTGCAAGCCAGTGTGGCTTCTACTAGGCAACAGCGGGATGCACACTACCACATAGACACACCTGAAGCATCTGATTTGTCGTCGTGACCATCAGGCCACGCGCATGTTGTCATCGGGTATTTGTGCAATGATAGAGGGGTGCGCCCCGCAGGACATGATGTCGTACGCGCAGCAAAGGCTGCAAGCGTCCAACCAGTTGTTACTGAGTGCCAACAGGAGACTTGCTATGGCAAGCAGCAGCACCTGCACTTAGCCCTAGCCCATTATCGCCGTATGACACTACACTACACAGTACTGTACGTGTTGTGCACTACAGACAGCACCCATCTGCGCGTGCACGCGAATGTTGTGTTCACTGCCAATTCACATGCACGCCATGCGAGCAACGCACAGCCGATAGCTTCTTTTGTTCGCTGTGCTTTCCTCCCAACAGTATCCATCGCCCTCACGCCCCTTCCGCTCGTGTGGCTGTGCCCGTGGCTGCAGCTGCGGCCGCCACCGCCGCCGCTTCCTTGCTGGCTCTCTCCTTTGGCGTCTCGAACACCGGTTCCCTCCTCAGCACCTCTGCCAGCGTCCAGTGCTTGTTTTTGGAAAGCGGCCGCGACGACGCGATGCGGACCAGGTCGCCCGAGTTGCAGGAGTCGTGCTCGTCGTGGGCCATGAACTTCTTAGTCCACCTGGGGACGGCGAGGAGGGAAAAGGGGGGTATGAGCAACAGTGATGAGTGAGTTTCTCTTCCTCAGAAACTCACTCCTGAAGTGCCTAAGCCTTTGAAAAGGGTTCGTTATGGTCACGCTTGTTTTGAGTATTTTGCACTAGCAAAGCGCACGAGTTCGATGCTTCATCAATAGCATAGTTGTACTGCGAGTTCGTTTTGTTGACCAGGTCAAATGTGTGTTCATTTTGCTTGATACGTTTCCTGCTTACTATGACAGTAGTCACTCGCTGAGCATGTTTGGGTTTGTTCAAAAGAAGCCAAGAGCATCTTAGCAAGTCAATACCGAGTCAGTACTGTTGTACAGGCTCACCGCGTAGGCTGGGACTGATACTGCTCAGTGAGTGCTAGTCAGTGCTTTTCCTCACAGGGCCAGCATGAATGAACCACACCAATGCTGTCTCTAGAACAGAACTACCCTGACCTGCCCCAACCGCACTGACCACTGCGCACAGGGCTTGGCTGACCCCAACAAGATTAGAGCGGCAACGGGCATTGTTTAAGAAACAGTTTTTGACCCCGAGGCGTGCGTGTGCATGACAGTGCGTGCCCATCAATCTACTTGATGCTTAGGGCCAGAGCACCATGCAGAATGACAGTTAGGATTCTCTTATGTGTTTATACAATATTCTATCTCGTGCTACTAGAGTTTGAGCACAGCAGGTACGCTGCTGCTGAAACATAACTGCATAAAACTGAGCATGACAGATGACCTCCTAAACAGTGCTATCACTCACCGTCCACATGATTTAACTTACTTTGTTGGATTCACTTGTTGCATGCGTTCTTCTATGTTTCAAATTTTCCTAATTCCCTTGCTTGGTCATGCTTCTCCCGTCAATGGATCCAGCACTGACCTGTAGACCTTCTTGAGGCGTGGGTGTCGGCTATAGCGATCCACCGCGACGACGATGCTCTTCTGCATGCGGTTGGAGACCACCTTCCCGACAAGCTCCTTCATGCCCCCGCCCATCCCTACGCCCACACCTCAACCCACAGCCGCTACCCTGCCGCCCCGCCTCACATGCCTGCCCAAATTGTCACTCCTCGTCTCATCGCACAGGCAATGGCTCCCTTGCTGTGCCAACCTCCTGTCACTACAAAGCCTGCACAGACCGCCTCCCACGCCAACACCCACGCTGACGCCGCCAAGGTCGCCGCCGCCCGAGCCTCGCACAGAGCGACTACCAGTGCCAGGCAGTGAATCAAAGGCAGAACTGGCTGTGAACTAATTGATTGATTGATTGATTCACTCAAGAACTGCTTCTTTCATGCACTGCTGAGCGAGAGAGAGTCGGCGGCGGCGGCGGTGTCGGCGGCGGCGGTGTTGTGGTTGGTGGTGGCGGTGGTCGTAGTGAAGGTGGTGGCAGTGGGTTTGTTTGAGATTGAGGCTTGCGAGCTCACTTTTGCCTGTGTTGGAGCTGATAGTGGACGCTTTGCTGGGCATGGTGGCGATGGCCACCAGTACAGCCACTAAGCCTGCCGCCGCCGCCCCTGCGGCGAGCAGGCTTTCAGAGGATCAGGTTTGTAGGGCGGTGGAGGCGCTGCTAAAGCACGCTCAGAACGAGAAGAGGAAGGGGAAGCCTCAGCTGATAGAGCAGGACGAATTCCTCTACTTGGTGAGCCCTGCGTGTGTGTTGATGTTGTTTTGTTTGAACTCTCATGCTACCTTGTTGTTTCTTGTTGTCGTGTTCACAGTGTCTATTACTCGCTTTGCTGGGATCGTATTTGCTTGTTTGCTGTCCACTTCAACAAGCGTTCCAACGCTGCATGTCTCGCCACTTATCTGTCGCTGCCAATGACACATTCTGCTCGCACTTTGCATATCTGTAGTATACATGCACTACCACTCTGCCTTGGTAACTGTTCAACAAATAGTCCTAGTATGTATACGCAAGCATATCATGCTCGCAATGCCTGATGGCTTTCTCGGTTTGCACGCAGGTTGTGGCTTTAAAACGAACGCCAGAAGCACCGAGGACAAAGCCGTACCGAATGTGCGTCGCACTTGCATGCAATAGCAGTAATGGGCTCAGTGTTATTCACAGAATGCACTGTTGGTGCACTGTTGACGACTTTGCAATGTGTGTGCATGCAGACCCATCCCTCACAGCATCTACCCCATCGACTCCTCGGAAGTGTGCCTGTTCGTCAAAGACAAGGCCGGTGAGGGGCACAAAGAGGCGAAGCTGAAGATCAGACAGACCGAAGGCACGGGCGTGGCTAAGGTGTGTGTGAATGACGATGTCATTGCGACTGGTTGACATTAGGTGTAAGTGCTTGGGTGCGTGGGAAGTGAGGCGGTGTTGGTGTTGTTGACAGGTTTTGGGCGTGTCAAAGTTGAAGAGCAAGTTTAAGCCTCATGAAGCAAAGAGGAGACTGTGTGACTCGTAAGTGAAGCTAAGAATGCAATGTGACACACACGCACTCACACACGCACGCGCGCACGCGCACACGCAATGACATGCACGCGTGCACTTACACACACATGTAATCTTCGCTCATCGGCGAAGAGTGCACTTCTCTGTTTGACAGCTGTGTTTGTTCGACACACAGGTACGATCTGTTCCTTGCCGACGAAAGGATACTGCCCGTGCTGCCGAAGTTGTTAGGCAAGACCTTCTTCAGGAAAAAGAGGTACTGTTGATTGTGTTCTCCCGGTGTGTATGTGAACAGCTGATGGATTGGAGTTGTTGCTTTCTATCCCTTTCAGACAGCCTATACCGGTGCATTTGCAAGGAGCCAACTGGAAAACTCCAATTCGACAAGCGTGCGACGCGACGTACCTGTTCATCAGCGGGGGAGCGTGCAGGTGAGGAGTTGACTGAAGTGTGTGTGTGCACATCCACAAGGATGTGTATGCGCGTGCACGCGGTGTATTGTATTCGTAACCCCGTGTGGCGCTGCAGTGTTATAAGGGTCGGCAAGACATCTCAGAGCGCGCGTGAGATCGCGGACAACGTGCTGGCTGCGTCTCAGGGCGTCGCGGGCATCGTGTCCAAGGGGTGGTCCAACATCCAGGCTCTGCACCTCAAAACCGCAGTAAGTGTTAGAGAATCATCACCGTTTGCCTAATACTCAGCTGTCCCTCTTGTTGAAGCTCATTGATTGCAATGTTGTTACGATGAGACTTGGTATCAACATAACAATATCTCCTCTTCACAGGAGTCTGTGGCGCTTCCCATCTACAATTCTGTCCCGCAGCTGCCGACCAAGATTGATGGCGGCACGGGGAAGGTTGTTGGGTCGGGTGTCAGCGTGGAGGCGCTTAAAGTGTGATGATGACGTGGTGATGGCATCTTGGTAGAGTGAGCCTATCCTCTCGTTGTGTATAGTAACAAAGGGGATTGGTTGGTAAACGTGGAATACACAACGATTCGAGTTGTCCTCAAGATAGATGGCACGCTCGCAAGCCTTGTGTGGGCTCTCAAGCCTTGCGGGCTATAGCTGCATGAGGCGCTTCTTGCTTAAACGTAATGCACTATGCTGAGACAGATGACCCTGATGCACATTCCGCGCCTATTACATGGCATCAAAGAATGAGGCATTCAAGAATACTGGCAAGCATGGTTGAAGCGCCAGCATTCTACTACAACTCATCCATGTGCCTTTTTGGGTTGGTTTCTATGGTTGTGCTAGATTGAGTGTAGCTATGGCGAGCGATGGTTCATTCATACTCATTTGTGTAGGCAAAGCCTATGGAAAGACAAGTGACATGGTCTATGCTAGCAAGCAAGCAAAGCAACATGTACGTACGGCCGGGGGTGTAATAGTTGTGTTGGTGGTTTGTGCTTGTGCTTGTGCTTGTGTGCTGGCTACTTGCAAATGAGCATGCTGTGGGATAACTACGATGCACACCCTACGTATCCCCAAGGCAGCTGGCTCATTGTGGCACTTCTGCGTAGGTGAGGCGCCATTGTTGCTGCTTCCTTGCATCCTTGCCCAAGTTGCTGAGGGGCCCGTCCAGATAATGTATTTGCTTTGCACTGCCCGTTGCTTGCGCTCGCCCAACATCAACTCCGCTGTCGTACACCACAACAACGCAACACACGGCTTGCACTGTATGAGTACCATGCACTGAGTCAGTCACTCAATCTAACCCATTTACAAACAATGCGGGGCGTGCTTGCTCAAGCCTCGTGTCATGCATATGTCATCACGCAGACAGCAACCAGCAGGCGCACGCTCTCACATATATTCAACCACCGGGCTACACTACTACATCTAGGCCAACAACTACACCACCACCCCGTTAGTCATGCAAGCATGCATGCAGCAAAATGCATCACCTGTACAAGCACGAGCTGTGTGGCTGGAGGTGCGCACAGTTTGCCAGTTATTTATTAGGCATATAACACCTTGCATGTGGCTATGACTGTTGAGATTTATGTACACGCTGAGGTGCATTGCATTGTGTGTGATTTGATTGTGTTTGACAATCTAGTTGTTAGCATGCACAGGTTTTGTGCGATGCAAAGCATGTATTATGCTCTGCAAGCGTGGCATGGTGGCGGTGGTGTCCTAATATGCATGCACCAAAAGTATATTACTCATTATTACTATTACATACACATGGGTTATACTGCATGTCACGCTACCCAATGGCAACACATCACGCGGTCGGTCCTATGCGCACATACTCCGCCGCATGCACGCACACTCCAGTCACGCACGCGCTGCAATCCGCGCCCGCCCAAGCACACTGCGTTGGTTGGCTGGCATGCATGACTGACTGACTGAGGTGGCAGCAATAGTGGTTATAGGTGTAGAGTCCGTCGCGTAGTGTCCGAGGTGATAAGGCAATCCAATGGTGTCCTATCGACCGAGGGGTGCCGTATGCCATGCGATTGGTATGCATGTCGTGCATGTGTGTTGTGTGTGACATGCGTTACACGGAGTCAACACCTCCGGCGCTCTTTTGCACAAATGCGCGCGCGTGCGTGAGGTCGTCGCTCAGCACTCGGGCACTGTCAAAGCCCTTGCTTGTTGCCTCAAAGCATTGCCCCTATGATTGTCATTCCCCCGCATCACCTCCCCGCGGGTCAAACCACGCAATGCGGATGTGATCCGACCGTCGCGAGAAGTGCATGCATAGTTCACGGACGCTCACCTGAGAGCGGAAGATCAAACATATGGACGTCATGGGCTTCGTGCCTGGCTGTGACTTGCAAGATTTGCTCAATGTCATGTCACGCCGTCGCGGTGACGCCAAGCAGGGTTCGTCCATAGCACAACCAAACCACTGCAAGTTCAAGAATTAGAACTACTGTCTAAGAGACCAAATAAAAACCCGCTCCGCAAACACATCGCCTCCATACTCATTAAGCGTATAGCCTCCTGCAAGCCATTGGGGGGTTTGCCATCTGCATCCGTTCCATACAGAACGGCCTGGACTATATACATATTCTGGAGGGCTTCTACTCCTCTCTGCATGCAGCTCTGGCAACCGTGAAGCGATGCCCTGGTGATTGAACCAGATCACACCATGACCGGGTGTGATTCATTCTGAGTTTGCCACGCTTAGCGAGGTCGTCGAGCAACTGTAACGTGGACGGGGACAGCGCTTGCTCCCAATCCTGTTCACCGCTATCGGCGACGCGGCTGATGAGCAGCTCACCGCTGTGGGGCATGAAGGCGACACCGCCGCCCATGACGCCACTCCGCTCAACCACTTGCCCTCTGACCTCCTCTTGCCGACCCCCGCCGCCGCCGCCGCCGCCGCTCCAGCAGTGCCACCAATGCTGGTATGGGCGTGGGTGTGGGTGTGGGTGTGGGTGTGGGTGTCAGTAGACTAGTGTGTGCGTGAGCGGCGATGTGGCGGCGGCGGCGGTGATGGCGGCAGCGGCGGCGGCGGCGGCGGCGGCCGAGGTTGGGGCGGCGCTCGCGGCTGCTGTGCGGTCTGGCAGCCGCTCGGCGCTGAGCCGGGCGATCACGATGGTGGAGAGCCGACGACAAGACCACCAGATGCAGGTGTGCTCTGCTGTGAGAAGCGAGGGACAGAGAAACACATGTGTTGTGTATGGTTTCTAAGGCTTCACATCTTGGCATTCATGCCATATACCATCATTGGTGTTTTCCGTGCTATCTGGACGGTTAAGCAAGTGTCATGGCAGGAGGGTTCTTTTGTTGTTTCTCTCCTTGTGCTTGATCAGTGTAGTTGAAAGACTTCAGAAGGTGAAGGCGAATTGGGCTGTGGTTAACTGCTCTGCCTGCTGGCTTCTGGGATCGGGTGCTCAAGCGTGTATGTCGTATGAATAGTGGTGCCAGTACGAATGAATAAGTTCACCGTGTGGGATTGAAGCTGTTTGACGAGTACATCTGCATGCTCATACTCGCGCATGCATGCACGCATGCACACACATGCACGCGCACAGCAACGCATACGCTCGCACGCCGTTGCGCAAGCACGCATGCAGTTGCACGCACGCACTCTGCGAGCACTCACTTACGTACACACGCACACACAGCGACTCCACACTCACCGCCACCGCTCCCTCACAGGCTACGGCCCTCCTGCAGCACCTGGTGCAGACAACCTCCCAACCCAAACCCCGATCACCTTCGGCCTCGTCGTCTCCCTCTCCTTCGATGCGCGTGGGGTTCGCTGGGCCACCGGGCGCAGGAAAGAGCTCACTCATCGAAGGCGAGTGGGGGAACAGTGTTGGTACAGAGCTGCGGGCTTGTTGTTGTGTTGTGAGATGTGCACGTGCGCACCTACACGCACGCATGTACACAACAGTCTGCCGCGAGTGCATCGAGTGATGCCTGTTTTGTCCTTTGCAGCGATCGGGATGCAGGTAGTGGAGGGCAGCGGCCGCGTGGCAGTCTTGGCAGGTGGGTTGTGTGGCACATGCTTCGCATACGGTTCGAAAGGCATCAACACAGCGTGTCACGTCAACCACCTTGTGTTGTGTGACAAAGTCCAACATGAGCAGTTGATCCGTCGAGCAAGGCGAGCGGGGGTTCGATACTGGGCGACAAGACGCGGATGACGCGGCTGGCGTTCCACGCCAACGCGTACGTGCGCGCAACACCCACGCGCGGCGTGCTTGGCGGCGTCGCGCGCAACACCGCCGACGCCATACTCCTATGCGAGGTACTGCTACGCATGAAGCATACACGTATGCATACGCCCGCACGCGCGCGCACACTCTGACGGGCGCTTTGCACGCGCGCACGCACGCTTGAACAGCAGCGTCCAGTACTGGAGCAATATGTTGGCACTCTGCTTACTGCTCAAAGAGAGATCAAGTAAATAACCACAAGTGTGTCCCCTTTCCATGCGCTGGGTTTAGGCCGCCGGCTACGAGACGGTGATCGTCGAGACGGTCGGCGTGGGCCAGAGCGAGGACGCCGTCGCGGACCTCACCGACCTCATGGTGCTCGTGCTCTCGCCGCAGGGAGGAGACGAGCTGCAGGGAATCAAGCGCGGTGAGCGTCGATCATGCGTGTGTGGGTAGATGTGCGCGCGTGTGTGTGTGTGTGCGCATGCGCGCAAGCACAAGCGTGCGCGTGCGCGAGCGCGAGTGCATGTGAGTGTGCGAGTGAGTGAGATACAGGTGGTCGAGTCCTATGTTTGCAGTGCAGGGATTGTGGAGGTAGCGGACATACTTGTCGTGAACAAGGCGGACGACGCCACGCACAAGCTTGAGGTCAACCGCATGGTGCACGAGTACTCGCAGGCGCTGCGACACATGCGCCCGCGATCACGAGCCTGGGCTCCAAAGGTACAGAGTGCCCATGTTGGTTGCCCGTGTGCATTACACACAACTCGTCACACTTGCGCCAGGTGTTGGCGTGTAGCGCGCGCACGGGCATGGGCGTAGAGGCAGTGTGGCAGACCGCAAAGGACTGTCATGCTGCGCTGGCAGAGTCAAGTGAACTCGCACGAAGGCGGGCGCAGCAGCGGCGAAGCCAGATGTGGGCCGCGGTTCAGGCGCTCATTGCCGATCGGTGAGACGTTACATTCCCTATGCTGTGTGCGCGCACATGCGTACATGCGCGTGCGTGTGCGCGCACATGCGTACATGTGCGTGTGTGAGTACATGAGCCTGGGCGTGTTTGTTGGTTTGTGGGTATGTGCGCGTGAGCGCTTACCCACGTACGCGAGCCTGATGTGGTTGTTCGCTATACAGGTTGCAGAGCGACAAGGGTGTGCGGGAGCTGCTTCTGAAGTTGGAAGACGATGTGGCAGGCGGTACGATAGCTAGCAGGACAGCGGCGAACCAGATTGCAGAGTGCTTTCAACGATTGTCTCCTTCGATGTCATGAGCATTGCAGGGTGTGTAATGATAGATAACAAGAACACAATTGTTCACATACAACATGACAGATTGTTCATAGCGTTAGCGCAACATCAGTAGCGTAGCAAGACTGAGGCACAATTTGCAAACAGCATGATAGCTAGGGCTGGCAGCGAGCAACTTGCATGGCTGCAGGAATAACTTCGGCAATCATCTTGGAGCCACTGCTATCAGACACACCTGTGCCGCACACCATGGACATACATGGTTATTACAGATGCACATGGTTGCAATGCTGCAGTCCAGCGCTGCAAGGTGACCCTTTTGTGCAGTGGACCACCAGAGTTCTTTCACCGTAACAGCAGGTTGTGATAAGTATATAGCCAGGAGATTGTTCTGTTCTTATTCTGGTT
Organism: Chlorokybus atmophyticus; assembly: GCA_009103225.1. Lineage (NCBI taxonomy): Eukaryota > Viridiplantae > Streptophyta > Chlorokybophyceae > Chlorokybales > Chlorokybaceae > Chlorokybus > Chlorokybus atmophyticus. The sequence goes on along the minus strand of RHPI01001202.1, from coordinate 139,170 downwards.
ATTAGTGCTGCTGCCCAACCCAACCTGCCACACGCGTGCACCCACAGCGCCGCCCCGCGCACAACACCACACCTCACTTGGCTCCGCCCTTCTCCGCCTTGCTCTCATCGGCCTTCCCTCCCTCCACGCGCGCCCACGACGGTGCTCTCTCCTTCTCATATCTATAATCATAGAACAACTCCTCCCCAGGCGCGATGGCACTCTTTGCAAAGATGCCCACGCGGTAGTCTCCCGACACAAGAAGCACGCGTGCGAAGCAGTTGGGCGACGTGGAGTGGTTGGCAAACTTGAGCTTGTCGCCTTTCGGGCAGGCGTCGAGAACCTGCTGGTCGTTGAGGTTGAAGAGGAAGGAGGAGTTGACCTTGTCGTAGAGCTTCCCGCGACGGTCGGCCTCAGCCTGACTAACAAGCTCGCCGGTGTACTCGCCGATGCACTCATTCTTCTTGATCTCGTCACGGCTGAACACGCCCCAACCTTCTATGTCCGAGATGCCAAACAGCACGTGCTGCAGAGCAAGAAAGAGTAGGTAGCAAGTTACAGAAACCTTGATGCGTGCATGGCTGCAGATGTCATAAACAGCACACATGCATGCGCGTACAAGTACGTACGTGTACAAGGTACTGCGCACTATGGGTATGTGTGCAGAGCTGCAGAGGTGCACAAGCACATACGAGTAATACACTGGGACCCCTTTTGCAAATGTCGTGCACATTGTCGGTAAGATGCCATACTGCGCATACCTTGTGCAAGCGCAGGCGAAGTTGCATGTTTCCGCAGATGTGTTCATGCGGCTGCTGCTCGTCTTCGCTGCTGTCTTTCCCTCCGTTGCTTCTCGACTCCCCCACCGCCGCAGCGGCACCACCACCAACAACAGCATCCGCAGCGTTGTTGATGTCCCCTGCGACTTCCGCTCCGGGCAGTGTGCCTCCAGCTGCGATGACGTCGCATGTCTTGTTGCAGCGGTGGCATAGGTCCGGGTCGCACTCGCGCGCGGCGGCCACGCACGGGCACGTGCGCGTGCGGCAGCTGCTGCGGTTGCAGTTGCAGCCTTGAAAACGATTTGCGCAGTTGTCGGAGCACGCGCAGTACTTCTCGCAGAAGTTGCCCGACTTGACGCAAGAACAGTGCTGGTCACAACGCTTCCCGGGGTGGCTGCACGGGTAGTACGCTTTCCATGCCTGAGACAAGGGAGCATGCATCACTGTCATTTTACTTGCACAGTACCGTATGCCAACACTCCAGACGTGCGGACACTGCCTGTGTGTGCGCATGTGAGCACGTGAACATGCACGTGCCTCTGCGTGTGCGCGTGCGCATGCACGTGCTCTTATGTGTATGAGAACCTCTGCACGCACGCGCACACAGAGCCACCTGTGCATGCTCACAGGTAATCTACTACCTGATCCGGTGGATGCTCCAGCCGTTTGCGCACGGTGAGGCTCATCTTCATGCGTCCGCTTTTGCCACCCTTCTTGATGACCTCGGCCTTGGGCTCTGCTGCTGCTGCGCTGCTCTGCTCGACCGTCTGGTCCTTGCGCGACGACCTGTCGCTGCTCCCGCTGCTCGGGCGCACCGCGCTCAGGAGGTTGTCCGCCATGTCCTTGTGCTGCTGCAGCCTCTGCGCTACCGCCGCGCACGTGCGGAGACCGTTCAACAGACGCGCTACTTGGCAACTGTGCAGAGAAGACTCGTGAGAGCCGTGCCATGCATCTGCTGTGGGTTTGCAAGCGCACGCTTGTCTGTGTGTGCGTGTCACTTACTTGTTGTAAGAGTATATGGCTAATCCCTTCTGTAGTATGTCCAACTCAAACGGCTGCCAGTCTGAGCTGCTGCTGGCAGCACCCGGCGCCGATGCTACGGTGCTCGTCTCACACGGCCCTCCCTTCAACTCTTCAGTAAGCGGACTTGAGACAGCCTGGGCACCGTGATGATGTCCTTGTTGTTCAATTTACACGGCGCACATGTCACAAGCCAAGTGTCCGGCAATCCTCGCAGCCGGTGACTTACCATGCTGTGGGACATGAAGCAATCCGAGCTGCAAGGCTCTGAGCTCTGTGGCGGCAGTGCTGTCGAGTGTTTTCTACTCTGCAAACAGTGACAAAATGTTGGGAGAAGATACATATAAGAAAGGCCAATGCAGTCAGGCTTTACTGAGTAGTTCATCAGGAGCCCACCTTGCAAGGAGAGGGCCGGTCAACGCCATGCACACTGCAGTTGAACATCTGCATTCAAAAGGAAATGTGAAATGGTTGCGTCATGATGCCTTGCAAGTGGTTTGCATGGCATCATGGCAGCTTGAGCCAAACTCACGTGGCAGCGCCGGCAGTAAAGCTCCTGCATCGGCTCGAGCGCATCGGCTAGCGAGAGATGCTGCACAAAATGGGAGCACGGCTTTGCTACGCTCAAGGGTGAAGTGTGCCAACTGACACAACGACTTGGCACCGCATGGTGCAATGAGAACGGATACTACATTGTTGAAAAGGCAATACCTGATGCACGTGGCTTTTTTGTTCCTTGGACTCTTTATCAGCGCATAAAGCTGCATACCGGTCCTGCACCACAACAAGGATGATGAGCGTACACACACCACAGAAGCACCAACAGACACTGCTAGTGAGGCAATAGATTACCTTGAGTGATGCAATGCTACACGAGAATCTGTCTGCAATAGCTGCAAAAACTCCCTCGCCTGTGCCGTGGGCCTCGATGCAACCGCTGGCAAGTATGATGATAAGCAAGGTGGAACAAGTTGAACGTGTAAGCAGAGACACGGACTTCAATAATTGCTTACGTTAGCACGAAATCACGCAGGTCATGCCAGCCCGGGTTCTGCGCAACATCCATGTCAAGCTCGTCCTCACTGTCGCTGCACATGATGGTCTCGTCCTTGAGGCTGTCATAGTACACTCTCCTCACCGCAGCCGGCTGCACAGATTTGCATACCATTTATACACAATCCCACGTACGAGTGTCCAGAAGAAAGCAAAAGGAGGGGGAAAGCTAAGGTACAGCGCAGTGTACCTTCGGTCTTTCAAGCACGTTACACTTGCTGTAGATCCATGAAGCAAAGTTGGGTATTGATAATTGCTTTGGTAACAGGGTTGGATGCATGGCAAAGTCCTCTGAAGGGTCTTTGTCATTCTGTAACTTGAGCACCTGAACAGAAAACAGTATGCTTCAGTCCACAAGTCCTATCGTTGAGTGCAACAAACAATGTGTGTGCTTGCGTGCATGTGCACGTGTGTGCATGTATGCATGCACACAAATGTGCGCGCACGCACACGTATGCACAATAACCCACTCACCACTCGCTTGGTTGTTCTCTGTGCGGAGCAGTTGTTCTTGCACGCGCGGCCTTTATTGCAGTACCCGGTGCTCGGGAGGCAAAGGCCCGACTCCTGCTTGGGCACTTGCTCCGAAGCGGCTGCTCCCGCCGCCCTCGACCTCGCAATGCGTTCAAGATTCTCTGTGACCTCGCGCAGTGCCGCCTCATTCTGCTGCATGAGCTCCTAGCGGGGGGAAGCAACCGTTACGGCAACAACTCGCAAAATAGTCGCCATGCCTTCTAAGAGGAACACAAATGTGTGCAGGCGTGTGCGCAAGCACGCACATGCGTTTGTGCATACACGTGCACATACACGTGCGCATGCCTGTGTGCGAGCGCACGCACACGCGCGCATACGCATGCGAACAAAGGCTATTTGCAGCGGTTAACCTGCTCATCTTTGTTTTGGTTGTTGCGGTACGTGCGCCTCAGCTTGTTGACAGTCTTCACAACCGAGTGATCGCTTCGGTTGGAAAACACGTCCGACGATCCCGCAGCCTTGCTGGAGGTTTTGGTCCTGCGCAGCTTTTTCGGCGCGGGGAGTGCTGCATTTGCCGGGCGCTGCAAACCAATCACACTTTACTAGCAAACACACGCATACACATCTGCACATGTACGCACACAAGCAAACGCTGATCGCTTCACGTGAACAAGTCAAGACCATGCTGTTAAACCACACATCGAATGATACGCAATGCATACAGCTACTGCACAGCGTACAATTGCTAAATACAACAACTACTGACGCATTCACTGTGCCGTCCATTTGAAACTAACAGTTTCTTCACGATTGTCTATGTCATAGACAGGTTACCACTTGATGGGGACGAAGTGCAAGCCGTTTAACTTTGAACTCCTACCGCAATCTGCTATCGACTCAGATTAAAACAAGCTAATTGCTACGCGTGCAAATGCCAGCTGTAGCTACACAACTCTAGTGGCAGCACCCAAGACCACAAAGCGAATTGCCACGCTGACAAGCACAGGCACAAGTTGTGCTGTTGAAATTAAGCCCAAATAAGCAAATCAAGGCTTGCTTGCTGACTTTCCAACAAGCAAGCTCGCCAGCTTGTGTTTGTATGGAGCTTCGTTCCAGCTGCAGACCACAGTTGCTAGCTTGTCGCAAATGTTCCACCGCCGCAGTAAGCAAGCAGTCAGCAAGCGCTGACCTTGGTTCCAGGCCGGGGCGGCAGCCCGCCCAGCCGGCCACCGGACGACCCGCCTCCCGCGCTTGAGGCATCTTTCCTGCTGATGACCCTGCCCCCACCGCCACCGCCGCCGCCCCCGCCCATACCGCCGCCACCACCGCCCATGCTGCTGCCAGTCATAGCCGTTGTCGGCCTTCCTGGCATTGAGCATGTTGTCCTTGTGCTTGTTGCTGGCGGGGCGGCGCAGGTGAGGTGACCTAAGCTAAGCTGAGCTGAGCTGAGCTGAGCCATGCTGCTTCATTATGAGGCGGGCGCCCGTGCTGCTCAGGCCTCTCCGCGTGGCGGTCCTCGCCGGGGAGCCTTCTGGCGATGCCCTCGCGGGCAGACTCGTCGCCGCCGTCCGGGCGGAGCGCCCGGACACGCATTTCGCCGGCGTGGCAGGGTGAGATGAGTTTAGCAGCTTTGAGCACAAGCATTGAAGCTTGCCTGCCTGTTTGCTGTATAATATGTAATTCAGCGAACTTGGCCACAGCAGCATGTCCACAATGCAGAAGCAGCTTCTGGGAAGCACAGTACAGTAGCAGCATAACGACTCAGGGTTTTGCGTTGAGCTCTATGCAAACTGTGTGCTATGTGTGCCAAAAGGTATACAACATTAATTCGACATGGACTTGATTGTGGCGTCTCCTGCATCGATCACCAGGCCTGAGATGGTTGCGCAAGGAGTAGAGTCGTTCTTCCCGCTCGAGGACATCAGCGTCATGGGCTTGGCAGAAGTTCTTCCCCGCATCCCGCTGATACAGGCAAGCCCCAGCTTTTGTTTCGTTGCGCAATGCACACAACCCGTTGCTTTTATTGCTGAGAGTCGATTCGCTGAAATTGTGTAATTGTCTCTGTTCAGCGCCGCATCCATGAGGCCGCCGCGGCTGTAAGGCGGTTGGCACCAGACGCAGTTGTGACGGTTGACGCAAAGGGGTTCAACCTTCGCATGTTGCATCAACTGAAAGGTGTGTGTATGCGAGTAGTAGTTGCTGTTTCATCATGCTCTGTCCTTCTCTGCTTGTGGTTGTGTTCAACACACCTTGTGTTTGTTGCAATGCAGGGCTGTACACAGCAGAAGGATTGGCTGCACCTCCGTGCGTCCATTATGTTCCGCCATCAGTATGGGCATATAGGGAGCTGTTGGGACTCACGCATGCAGCAAGGTGAGCTTAGTGAATAACATTATACTACTGATGCTGATAGGTGGAGGGGGTACATGTGTTATGCACATACACGCATCCACATGCAAGCACGCATGTTGTGACGGGGGAGTAGCTGAGCTTCATACAATAAAGTTGCATGCAACACTTACATGTACAATGCAGTATAGGCGGCGTGCTGCATTGAGCCGTCTGGTGGATCATTTCCTGTGCATTCTGCCGTTTGAGCCGGACATATGGCACAAAGCGGGACTGCGTGCTACATTTGTCGGTCACATGGTGGTTGAAGATCGTCTGCAGGTACCATATAGCTATTCATGGCAGTTCCAAGCATGTTGGGGGTTTCTTTTCCATCATACTGGTCACCTTTTCTGTTGCTTGACAGGGCAAGATAAAGAACAGGACAGCAGAGCACAGGCAACTCTTCTGTGAGCGTCATGGCATATCAACAGAGTGAGTTTGAGTACATACTTATCATGGCAGCTTTGTGCACACGCATGTCCTCGGCTCAGCCACCTCCACTGCATCACAGCACAACACGCATAGTTGACGCTCAGGACAACGTAGCAGTAATTGCTATGCCACGTTGAGTGCTACTTTTGTACAGTTGTTTACAAGTGTTGCATGAGAGCTAAATACTTGGTCGTTGTGCAGCAGGGGCTGTCTACTTGCCTTTCTGCCAGGCAGCCGCCGGCAAGAGGCCGAGCGTCTCCTACCGATATATGCGCAGGCTTGCGCAATGCTGTCAACACGCGAACATGCATCCTTGCGTGTTGTCGTGCCGGCAGTGCCTTCTCTCATCAACTCTATCACGGCCGCAACCGCCCAATGGAGCGTACCCGTCCATGTGGTGCCCTCCTTTGAGCTATACGACGTGTTTGCTGTAAGTGTGTCATGTGTACGTGTCAAGCTTGGCGTTGAGTATCCAGTTGCAGATGTTGGCGTTGAGTAATACTGAGTCATAACATGCAGGCGTGTGATGCCGCGCTTGTTACTTCCGGCACAGCTGTTGTGCAAGCCTTGGTTGCAGGCATCCCTCTCGCTGGTGAGGCCTTCCTGCTGGTTACATGTGGCCCTTCCTGCGTACATTGGTTGCACAAGTATTTGGGTCACATCAATCATGTTTGCAGTTGCGTACAAGGCGCACCCCTTGACGGAGCTGGCAGCGAGGTGGCTCGCTGCTGTAAAGCATGTTTCTATCCCAAACATTCTCTTGCAACGAGAGGTTGTGCCCGAAGCCATATTTGGCAAATGCACTCCCGACAACTTGTACGATGTTGTGAGGTGAGCTGTGTGATATGCGTGCTGCACATGCGAGCACACAACAAGCGTAGATAGGTTGCCATTGCTGACATGAACCGTCCTCAACACTGATGCCGCATTTGCTCTCCAATCCAGGAAGCTGCTGGAGAATCCGCAAGAGAGAGCTTTACAATGGCAAGCTGCGCTTAAAGTAGCAAACATGCTCACCGCCAGCGTGTCAACTACACCACAACATTTGCTGCCAAGCCAAATAGCTGCCAGAGTTGTGCTCGATGAGATCAATGGCTTCAGGCGAACGCGCATTTGATGCTTGTAAGTCCGGTGTGTAGAAATTGGTGTGGTTGCTTTGATTGTGTGCGTGCAGCATGTCGTGGAGCATGCTTGTGTGCTGCACCAGGATGTGCATACCGCTCCACATACAATACCACACAACCGATGGCGGGTTGTCAATTTGGCACCACCAGCCCCTCACGGCCACCACTCCCCAAAGGTGCGTGGTTGGGTTTGAGTGAGTTGTGGGCATGCACATGCCTTGTTATTGCCTTTTGCTAACAAATCCCGTCCACATGTACAACTTGTATGCATCTGTGTGCGTTGTGTGTTCATTGATTGAGCTCAAACTTAATAGTAACGCTGCACATTGTGTAGCATTCGTGTCGATTTTGCTAACAGTTATGTCAAAGCTGAATGTGTGGCGCATCTGTATAAGGCCAGGCAGAGGTTTGGCATCGTTTGTCGCATGTCTGATGTTGGTTGTTGTTGACATTTGACATTGCTTTGGCAACCGGCTCCCTCGCAGCCGCGCCAGTAACTGTTGTCACTGCTCACAAAGTGCCAGCAGTGCCGGCGGTCGCGCTGCTGAAAGTCTGTACGCTGCCGTTCCGCCGAACTGAGCTCAATATGTCGAACCTGACGCACCTGTCAAGTTGATGACGCGAGCAATGCAGCAACCCGCTGGGCAAGCAGCCGCCGACGCCCATACCCTGCAGCTGCATGATGTGCTTGAGAAGTCGGTGGACGCTTCCTGCTATGCAACAGGCGTCACATTAGTTTCCATTCCCGTTTGAAGGCGCGAGTTCGAACCTTCAGAGCCCAACCCGGATTCAGGGCCCGAGGCCGGACCTGCAATGAGGACTACTTGGTTGGACTACAAGGGGCATGTCCGCGGCTGGAGTGCTTTTGCAATGCAATAACCTAACCGTGATTCCACGTATTGGTGCGCAACAAGTGGCCGGCAACCAGTCATTTGACGATCAGCATGTCTGGGTGTCGAAATGAAGACCAGTTATAAACCGTTGCATCAATCTTGTCCGCTATGGAGCGTTGAAGACCTTTTCCCCTACGTTAGGCGTGGGGTCATACCCTCGCATTAACGCTTAGCTCAGAGGGGTAGGTCTTGATTAGTAGATAAAGCTTGATTTGGGGGTTTGTGGCTGGTCTACACTTCAATAACTAGTTGCACTGTCAGTGGAGAGTTGTGTTTCATGGTTGTACATCATACGAGAATGAATAAATTTGGTGCCGCGTCGCTCAATAGCCCAACATAGCCATAGGTGTTGATTCATCCCACTATTTTTGCACGTGTGCGTGTTTGTCATTGCTGACCAACCACATCTTATGTATGCGTTCTTTTCCCATGGATCAATGTGAAATTAGGAAAACCATGTCAATTATGATGAAGGATCCTCCACGTCAAAGGCATGGACATGCTTCACCTCCTCGTTTGGCTCGCGTGATTAGATAGGGGGTCTAAGATTTGGGAATATGAGAGCTGCAACAAGCTCGCCAGCCTATTGTATTGTATTGGTTAAGTCATTGGTTGGTTAGGGGCTTGGGACAGCCCATGTGCTTAACCTTGTGTTGGATTTCGTGTTCCACTTGACTATCACCACCTTTGCTAGTAGTGTGATTGTTACTGATCGATGATCTTTAACTAACAGCAAAATTGTCACACCAAGCTATGCACTGTCATCCCTGCCTATCATTGCACAAACATACTCACACGCCTGTCAGCGGCATGCAAGCACGCCTAAACAACTACACTGCCGCAGCTGCCAGCACAGCGTCCGCTTCCGCCGTTGGCGCCGCCGTCTGGACCGGACCCCAGCCTGGTACTGCCGCAACGACTGCCGCCCCCCGCTCCAGGATGGTGATGCCCTGGGCGCGCTGCAGCGCGCAAGACACGCGCTGCCGGTACAGAGCCAAGTAGCCCGATAGCCTGCGCAATGGCAGGTCACGTGCAGCCAGTGCCCTCCTAGCGCATGTGTCGATGACGTTGTCAAAACTCTAGCCCAAGGTGCCGTGCGTCTCGGCGGCGAGGGGATGGTGGTATTTTCGCCGCTTCGCCTGCTCCGCCGCCTTCGCTGCGCCTCCCGGTTGCTCGCCACATGCGGTGATTGTGACATCCAAGAGCATGCGCGTATCTCGACCGGGTTCGGAGGCCACCAAGTCCACCCGCCTCCCCCTCGTCTCACCCGGCAGTATCGGCATAAAACCGCTCTGCTCCCTGATTGAAAACCCTGCGTCACGCATCACACCATATACCTCGTCGCGCAACGCGTCATGCGTTGCCGTGCGGCACCTCCCCAAGGGGCAGTGAGCGGCCCCCCGCACAAGCAGTGCTCGACGTTGACCAACAGTGGGTGCGGTAGTCCTAGCAGCGTCCTGAGTGCGGTCCGGAAGATGTTGGCGGAAATGCGTAGTGCCGGGAAAAGTGGCAAGGCCGACAGCCACGCGCCAGCACCGACACCCGAAGCTGATTGACGCCGCGCCCTGTCGGCGGTAGTCGCGGTGGCATTGAATCGGTCGACCAACGCGGCGTCGACGGTGGCGGAGATGTCCTCCTGCAGCTTCCGCTGTTACTAGTAAAAAAGAGAGGTCAGGTGACATGCTAGTGGCGGATTGTATGATTGCGTTGTCAGGCACATAGAGTAATAGTATCACACGCAATATGTGCATTGCATTGTGATGTCTACATACATGACTTGGCACGGGTCTTTTTGCCTGCAGCCGTATTGCCACTGATTGTGGCAGGTAATAAGTTGCTGGCGGCGGCCATTCGGCAGACGGGGGGCTGGTCAAGCACAACTTCACTGCGTGGTCGTCCGTGTCAAGGGCTAACCAATCTTCTACTTCTTCCCTTGCCCTCCTACCGTGCTGCGCAGGTAGCTAAGCTGCGCTGCTATCGCTACAACACCTTGCCTGCCTGCTTGCTACTGCACGCACATAGCAAGCACATAGCCCCCAGCCCCTCTGCTTGTAGTTGTACATAAATCTCCAAGACTATGTGCTTGTGTTGTCTTGGGCTTGGTGCTAGCTCACCTTAATGTAATGCTTGTGCTATACTTTGCTGTGCTGTACTGCGCTGCTTGCTCTAATTGGCCCCGTTGCTATACCATTACATGTGCACATACAGAGGGTGCCAAGGGGGTGCCAACGGGGTGCTCTAGTCTAGGACACGCATGCCATCACATGGATGCGCCATATGTCAACGCAAGTCAATGCGTATTGTTGTCCGGTATTGTGATGTTTGCTGCTATACGCACTAGTACCATGCGCGAGTCCAATCATGCACTGACCAGCAAGTTCTCGCTCAGACAGCCTAACTGTCCGCATGGTCCAACACTTCGCTGCCATTGTGAGAGACACACAAACAGGTGGCTCAAGACAGCTTGTAGTCACGCCAGCCGTCCCTTTCGAGTGCAGCAGCCTTCCGCTCCACCATGTCTTCCATGCCTTCCTGGTAGCTCTGCATCTTCTCCATGAGGGCGCCGCCATCTTCATCAGAAGACGCAGTGGCGAGGATGCGTACGGCGAGTAGGCCGGCGTTGGTGGCGTTGTTGATGGCGACGGTGGCGACGGGGACGCCTCGCGGCATCTGCACTATGGAGAGCAGCGAGTCGAGGCCGTCGAGGTGCGTGGCGCGCACGGGGACGCCGATCACGGGAAGCGGCGTCATCGCCGCCACCATGCCAGGGAGATGCGCCGCACCGCCCGCGCCCGCGATGATCACCCTCACGCCACGCGAGTGCGCGCTTTGGGCGTAATCGAACATCCTCTGCGGCGTGCGATGAGCTGCCAAACACACATACAGAGACTGTTAATCAACACCACTTGACCAATCAATGACATGCGCAACAACACAGGACACAGTTGTCAACGCACCTGAAACTACTGTAAGCTCAAACTCGATCCCAAACTCTTCGAGCACTTCAGCCGCTGCACTCATGACTTTGAGGTCGCTATCGCTGCCCATGATGATACCTACAGGAGGTCCTGTCGGAGGCGCTTCCCGCGCACGTTCCTCCTCTTCGCGTGAACTTTGCTTTGTCGACGACGACGATGACGTTGCCGTTGCCCCGCCGTCGTCGCGCTGGCTGAGGTCGACGTCCATCCCGGCGTATCGAGCGACGAGGGCGAGGCGCTCCCGCCCGACGGCCCGCGTGGGAGCCACCACGGTGGCGTGGCCCATCTTGCGTTGGTCCTGGACTTGGGACTTGCCGTACCAGTGCACGCGTGCCCCCGGCACGTCCAGCGCCTTGTTGACGGCTGTGTTCAGCGCCTCCATCGCATCTGGACCCTCACCCTCACCCAAGTAGTTCAGCATCGCAGCGTAAGGCACCGTCATGGAAGTGTCGCCCAGCGGCCAACCCAACACCGCGCGCAACACCTGCGCACACAAGTCCACAACAATGTCACATTCTCTCACAGCCATCCATGTGTGCGCGCACCCACGCACGCGTACACGCACCACGCGTACGCGCACACGGGCACACGGGTACATGCATGCACGCACATGATGTCCACTACCACCCGTACCTGTTCAAACTGGCTGGTTGCGCACGCTTCGATGGTGTAGTGTCCGCTGTTGTGCGGCCGCGGCGCCACCTCGTTAAGAAGGACCCTCCCGTCCGCGAGCAGGAAGAGCTCCACGCCGAACACGCCCGCGCCGCGCAGGGACCCGATCGCCTTCTCCGCCACCGCCATCGCCGCCTTGGCCACCTTGCCTGGGATATCCGCCGGAGCCTCCACAGTGTGACAGATGTTTCTCCTGTGATGTGATGGCGATGTGAGTGTGTGTTTCATTATTCATTACTTCCTTACCCACCTGCTGACACAGAGCGACAACCACAAACACGCGCTATGTGCTTTTTAGAGCGTCTCACAATGCACATACAATCATGCACAAGTGTTGGGAGTGTCACCCGCAGTTGTAAAGTTTGCAATTGGTATGTGCAACATAATTATATGTGTTAACGGTGACTATGCACGGCACGCAGGCACGCACGCACGCAAACAACCAAACACTGTAAGACGTGTGGCAACAAGCACATTGGTGCACCCGACAGTGGACTACACCATATTCTTCATGTTGTGTCGTCTGACCTGTGTCGTGTTTCTACGACGGGGTACGACCTCAGTTCCCCGTCCTTCCCTCTGGCGACCATGACGGCGAGCTCCTTGATGTACGGCGCCCACTGCTCCACGTAGAGCCCGTGTCCGAACCCCCCGAGACCCTCGACCGCCGAAGCCAGGTCGCGATCGCTGCGCGCCACGCTGTTGCCGCGACCGTCGTAAGCGAGGCGACGGGACTTGACCATGAGAGGGTAGCCAAAGGCTTCGCCGGCGGCAAAGGCATCCTGTGGTTGAGATGTTTGGTGTGCGTTCTCCTTACAAGCAAGCACATAGTTGTGCGCGCGCGCGTGTGGCTGTATGCTTCTGTCGGCATGTGTGTGTGTGGCGTGCGTGCGTGCGTTTGTACATAAACACGCGTGCTCACACGCATACATATGCTGACACAAGCATGCGCGTGTGCGCGTATGTGCAGTGTGCGCATGCATAAGTCCGTGCGCATGGCTATGTGCGCGTCTGCATGTGTATGTGATGAAATGTGCACTTACCTCCATGCTCTCTATGGACCTAAAAGCCGACAGCGGCACGCCGGCCGCAGCAAAATGCTCCTTCTGCAGGTACTTGTCTTGTATCGTGCGCAGAGTGGAGGGCGCCGGCTGCACACACATCGACTGACGCAGTCAGCACACACAGCACAGGACGAACCAACCACACTTTATGTACGTCAATGCACAGAGTCAGACAGAACGACATTATCAAACTGTGTCCCCACTTTGTCCAACACACCATCCACTCGTGTCCCCTCTCCCAATACCTGCACATCCACGCCTCGTGCCGCGAGCTCGTCCAACACGTCCACGTTGACGTGCTCAATCTCAACAGTGACTACAGTCGACCTGGACAAAGGGGTACACACAATCACATAACCATTCTGCAGCACGTTGAAAAAGCAACATGATGATCTCCTAATCGTAAGAGCGTGTGTCTGTGTGCGTGTGTGCAGTGGCGTACCCACACTTACTGCTCAGCTAGCCTGCGCACCGCATCGGCATCTCGGAACGAGCCCACGATGAAGGTGTCCGCCAGACCCGAGGCGGGCGCGTCAGGTGTTGGGTCCAACACGGCCACCTTCACGCCCAACTGCGACGCCGCCTGGCGAGGGCGTTCGACATGCGTCAAGTCACGCACATGCATGCATGCATGCAAAGTACGCACACTAGCAAGGATGCGATCATGTTGGCGTGTGTTGGGAAAACGGAAACGAAGGTAGTGTCGTATATACAGACACCACGCACAAGCCAAGTGGATGCGAGTGGGTGTGATTGGGTTGACAATCTCTGTAACAACAAAATAAACAAACAATAGCAGCAACGTTGGAGTGATCGGAAACACCATGCCATGGCAGCACAACAGTGGACAATACCAGCTTTATGCTCAGAGTTTGCTTTTGCGATGACCAAGGGACAATGCGCAGTACCATAGTACCAGTGTCATCGCGTGCTGAAGGTAGGTATCAACTCGATTCTAAGTCTTGAAACCAGATGCAAAATGACTAATCAACAATTCTGCAATGGTCCTCAATGCGGATGTATGCGTGGACTGCCAGCCCTCGCCAATCTGAGCAACGACTATGCAAGCTCTGGAAGATGCGCGACCGACATGATGGGTCTACAGTCTGTAAGCACTCATGTGGCTTGCATGCTAACGACATGAACAGATAGCAAATCCTGTTCACTCTGTTGAATTTGCTCTCAAGCCATGCATGCAATGCATGCGTGCGTGCAGATCCCCACGGCCGAAGTGAAGAGAGCTGTGCTCCAAATGACCTGTGCAATCATGCGGCCCAGCTGGCCGCCTCCGAGCAGCCCGACCACAGCCGTGCGAGGCAGCGGCTGTACGCTGCTGCCGGCCGGACCAGGGGCGGCGACAGTATCGCCGTCATCGCCGTCATCGCTTTCCCTGGCTGATGGCATTGCCGCGGACGAGGCGGCAGCGGAGGACGAGCTTGCGCTGGTGTTCACCGCCGCCTGGCACCGGACGGAAACCCTAGCTGAGGTAGCGGCGGCGGAGAAGGATATAGCTGGGGCGGCCGCCGCCGCCGCCTCCCCGCTGGGGCGGCGCTTGCCGCCTCTCCGCCTTGCCCGCGGCTGTGACAGAGCGGGCTTTTTGGCTGAGACGACGGCGCTGTTTCCGCTCCAGCATGCCGGCGACGCTGCCGTACCTACTGCCGCCGCCGCCGTCGCCGCCGCCGCCATGCTGGTTCGGTATGGGTGTGGTGCACGTGAGCGACGGCGGCCGTGGCGTCGCCGCCGTCATTGCGTTACGTACGGCGACTAGATACCAAAGGTATCTAGTGACGCGTACACTGTACTTGGGCGAGCAAAAGCGCGCATCCCATCAGTGTACAAAAGCGCAATGTGTGCACTGCACTGATGTCTGGGGCCATGGCCCATGGCGCCTAATGCAATGAGTTTGAGTGATAGTATTACGTACCAGTGTATCCGAAACTGCTCCATACATGGCACGTTAACAATACGTATTGGTAACATAGACTCTGACACCTAGAGTCAAGGCCCTTTAAGAACTCAATTTGTAAGTCGATGAAATACAGCAAATAGTAGCAAGCAACCATATGCATACAAAAATTATAGCTTTAAGAATTTATATGTGCATACGATATGTACACATGAGTATTAAGGGACTGCTGTTTTTGTTGATCCCGATGCATCTCGATTAGTTGGTTAACTGCTAATTGAGTCATGTGTAACCCGTAATTTAGCTGATTTGATTGCGGGCTTTACGTGTGGGCTAACGTGTAGCAACGAGCAACGAAACAAAATTATTAGCTTGTAATTGTTTTGTGTGTTGTGCTCTACGTATAAGAACTGCAAGGCAACACAGTGGCGGGAGAGCCAAGTCAGTCGTCTGCGTCGTGGTTATCGGCCAAGTCCTTCATGTGGTGCTACTCGGACGCAGCCTAATTCCCACATCTCTGCTGCGCTCGTTTGTCAACGCTGCTCCCTCTTTGCCTGACCTCTGAACTGCATCATGCATGATGCTATCAGCCATGCCTTGCCTGTGTTAGTCATAGTATAGTCTAGCTCATGCAACTACGCTAGCTCTGGTCTTGGCGCCCTTACACTTTGTTAACGCAACTGTTGCTGTGTGTGTGCTTGCACCTTATTTACTTTGCATCAATTTACTATAGATATGTACAATGCTGGCAACATGTGCGAAATGGCATGCCTGCATATTAATGTAATGACAACTTAAGAGAACTTTGCTTGCATACATCACACAAAATAATGAATGCAGATGCGCACTTATCTACCAACATAAAAATAAAAAAGCCAAAAAGACCTTGGTGGATTTCAACCCTTGTTGTGATTTCAATCTGCATTTTTAATGATGTATTTAATTGACAAAGTGCCGCCCTCAAACACATAGATGACTTGTTGCTATCTATGCACGCAATAATTTGTTACCTTCTGTACCGATATGTCAAAATCTGGCTAAAAACTTGGTATATACGCATATTAAGTTGTCATCCATGCTCGTGGTGCATGTTTAAAACAGATATAACTTTTGCTCTTGTCTAATGATAAGTTAACATAAAGTTATTATGTTTGCTGTCATTGATAGTCAGTGGCAATCATAGTAGCTGGCAACCTGTTACACTATTTGGGTTGAAATCTTGCAAGATATTATCAGACGCCAACAATACAGCAATCTAGTAATTTGTTACAGCTGAAGCGGTCGTATAAACATGCTGTGGTTGTGCATATTGTGGCATTTTAATGTGCACATTCTATCATCATGCTTTCATGATGATCACAATTGCATGTATTGCTGTGCTTTCAAAGCCTTCTCTATGTAAGACCTCAATTAACCTACGTAAGGAAATACTACTATTACTGCGTAGGGTAATTTTTAAAAATGAGTACAAATGCTCGTTAAATTTAAAGAGTTTTCTATAGCGACAACAAATACCTATTGAGTGACGGCAGTGGGTATGGCCGGTTCTTTGGTATCGTTTGCACTCTTTATTAACAATGATTTTGCAAGTGCGATGCGATCGCGACGCGCTTGAAGCTTTAAAAGTTGGTATTTTGTAAGAGGTCGGCATCAAGTTGCGTAGAGCTGATTATAATTGTCATCCCAGCTACTAACAGCTTGTCTCTTGTAGCTCAATATATAGCTCAAATGCAACTTTTTAAATAATCAAGGTGTGAGTTGTACGACGTACATGTGCGTTTAGTGTACGCATGTCATCAACACATGCATAGAACACGCATCGCGCTTCATTCAATAATTAATGCACAACAACCTCGAAATAAAATGCCGCGGAAGGTGCTTGCCACTATGAGGTGTAAGATGAGATTGTTAATGATCGTTTTGAGTTTATCATTGAATGAAGCGCGACTAACAATCCCATCTTACGTCCCAAAGTGGCGAGCACCTTCCGCATCATTTTACTTCAAGTGCGCATTTTAAAAACAATGTCGCGTAGATGCAAAGGACAAGACATTTATCCGACAATGAACACAAATACGGTAGACATTGATACATGCATAATACAAGCATCCTGCTTCGTTTTATGCTCAAGTTCAAAACGACTACTTGCAATCTCATTTAACCAAGTGATCGTATCAAAACATGCAGCAACACTAACGATTGGGATGCGCAAACGTACCTATTGCACAAAATTGGTGCCTCAAGAGTCTATGTCAAGTTTTTGATAAGCGTGCGTTTTTTTAAATATGCTTTAGATCATTGGGTCTTCTTTACACCTACTAAAGAGAACAACCTCGGCGGTGACGTTAGGCACCAAGTTTGTGTAATAGGTATGTTTGCGCATCCCAATCGTTAGTGTTGCTGCATGTTTTGATACGATCACTTGGTTAAATGAGATTGCAAGTAGTCGTTTTGAACTTGAGCATAAAACGAAGCAGGATGCTTGTATTATGCATGTATCAATGTCATCCATATTTGTGTTCATTGTCGGATAAATGTCTTGTCCTTTGCATCTACGCGACATTGTTTTTATAATGCGCACTTGAAGTAAAATGATGCGGAAGGTGCTCGCCACTTCGGGGCAAAAGATGGGATTATCAGTCGCGCTTCATTCAGTGATAAACTAACGTCACCGCCGAGGTTGTTCTCTTTAGTACGTGTAAAGAAGACCCAATGATCTAAAGCATATTTAAAAAACGCACGCTTAACAAAAGCTTGACATAGAATCTTGATACGACCCAACCATTGGCTTGATTGGCCTCGCCGGAATTTAAGGGTGTGTGGGGG
>RHPI01001202.1:76120-121564 GCA_009103225.1 Chlorokybus atmophyticus | reverse complement strand
GGGGGCGTTATACATCTTTAACACCCTTTTTGTTGCTCAACGCTCGCTCAAAGTTTTACGCGTTCCTCCTGACCGTAAGCGTTTGTCAAATTTAGCGCTGCAATAGTTTCGACAGCAATTGACCCTTCACCTCAACTAGTTTAAACTACATATATGAATATAATCTGCACTGGCATGCTAGTGTCCTGTGCTGCCGCTTTTTTGGAGGCATTGACAAATGCAGTATAGGGGAGTCCGTACAGCTAAGTTGGCCAAGTGCCGTAAGTACAGTAGCTATGCGCACGGAGAATGATTAATCCCTCTCGCGACCGAGACGTTTGGCACCCTGAGGCTCCTTCCATTTTAATGAGCTCATTATCGACTGCGCGCGTGGCGGACAAAACATGGCATTGCTTGCGACCCGCATGTTAGGTTTGGTGTCCATGCACACGTAGCGGATTGCTTGTGCGTTGAGACCTTCCGCCGCACTTGGGAAGTGACTCATAATATAGATGAGAGTACCGTAGTTGACCCTATACATAGACCCACCTACATGCATAATAAGTGTTTACACTAGGAGAGTATAAAGAGCGTAGCAAGGTCAGCACATGCGTGTAACAGGCAGCATGCAACGAGTAATATAGCAGTCAACACCATCATGTAGGCAAATTTCACGCACACCCAACCTGGTGTATAAAGATCTAAAGCACAATTGTGCTTACAAGTAGATGGCAGACACAGATGCAAAATGTCGCCACATACTGGAGCATATGCATCTTGGAACGCAATCAGAATTGTAACATTGAAGACAGCCCCATTCACAGGTTGTATGTGAATGCTGCGTGCACAAAATGCAGCACATGCATCATTGCGGTCATGGTACAAAATGTCTTCCAAGTGGAGGCCTGTATACGCAATCTGACATGCAGTAATCGTCCCAATCTTCACAGCTCGTTACTCGTGTACATTACATTACCATGAAACCAAATCTAAACATGGGAGCCCGAGTAAACGTACCCAGCGGCCACACCAGCAATGGTCAGCAGCAGCAGTACAACAACAACAATCACTTGCATGATCGCCTACGCCATGTCATTTTGCTGCCACACGCAGCGCATTGTCCAAATCATCTATCAAATCCTCAACGTCCTCAATACCAATCTGCAGCATACACAAGCAATCAGTCAGTGGTTGCGGCGTATTAGGCCACTTAGCGTATGAAGCGTTCTCCCTCAGAGACAGCAACAGCAGCAGCATCAACCACACTTACAGAGAGGCGCACGAGGTCTTGGGACAGGCCTCGCGCCTCGCGGTTCTGCGCGCTGACGGCGGCGTGCGACATAAAGCACGGCAGCGACACCAGCGAGGTCACGCTCCCGAACGACACGGTGATCTTGAACAGCCGCAGCGCCTCTGCTGCTCGCTTGCTCACATCCAACTGCAATTGGGAACAACCATTCGCGTTAAGGTACATTTGGATGGGTCAAGTCAAGAGAACATACTTGGTAGGCATGCAAACAAACAAGTTGGTCCCACTTACATCGCCTGTGGTGAAGGAGAGCACCGAGCCAGCACCAGAACACTGCACATTGATGTGGCATTAGTAACGCCACGCAATGCGCCCGTGTGCGTGTGCATGCAAGAGTGCCTGTACTTGTGCACGCGTCTGCATGCTTGCGTTTTGCTTTTACCTTGAAATTACACTGCCATTCTGCCATGTAGTCAAAACGAGCATGCACACATGCTGGCTTCGCACTTAAACACCTGTCTGAAGTGCAGGTCGTAACCGGAGTGGGATCGGAGGCCCGGGTAGTTCACGCGCTTGATCAAGGGGTGAGAGGCCAGAAACTCCGCCACCTTCTGCGCATTCTCCTGGACATGACAACCAACTTACATCAAGTCCCCTTTGCATGCAAACCAACAGGACGTCACAACAAGTCTCCAACCCACTTCACCCTCCCCTCACACCTGCTGTTGTCTGACTCTCAACCACATTGTCTTCAGCCCTCTCAGCAGCAGCCAGCAGTCGAAAGGCCCGAGCGCTGACCCTTCAGCGTTTTGATGGAAGTATATCCGCCTCGCCAACCTGCGCACACAAAGAGAAGACACACTCAATGCTTGTGGTCAACAACAACAGCTACAACAATAACACTCACTCGGGTTCTTTGACAGCCAACACGCCCGCGGTGACGTCGCTGTGTCCGGATATGAACTTCGTGGCGGAGTGCATGACAATGTCTGCACCCCAAATTACCGCCAACAATCAGCATTGTTGTTGTGAGGACACCACATTAACACTCTCTCTCGCAACATGTACCTGCGCCGAGGGCGAGGGGTTGGCAGAGGGCGGGGGACATTATGGAGTTGTCGAACAGGAGGAGGGCGCCGGCGGCGTGGGCGGCGTCCGCGAGGGCGCGCACGTCCGTCACGCGCATCTGCGGATTCGTCGGGGACTCCGCCACCACCATCGCGCACCTCCCCGATGCCAACGACAGCGCCGCCTCCACCGCCCGCACATCTGTCGTGTCAACCCTCCTGCATGTGTGTGATGGCGTGTGGGTGGCTAAGTGGGCACGCTTGAATGTGTGCCTGACGGCGTATGCAGCTAGGGTGTATGTATCGTAGGACCAGCACGGACCTGCGCATGAGAGAGTATTCAAGCACACATGCTTACGTCACCGTGATGCCGGAGTTGGGAACGATGTGCGTGAGCAGCCTGTCCGTGCCGCCGTAGATGTCATCACCGGCAATGATCTCCTGACCTGTTGAAAGTATACAGCTTCATTACACACGAATATACCGTCATCTGCGACACGCAGTTCGAGACTTTCTGCTCCATCGAGCAGAAAGTCTTAACGGACAGTGTGACACAACAACATGAAGATTGCCTGAGGACACGAGACGGGTGGCCGCGGCAATGGCAGCCATGCCGCTGGAGAATGCAAATGCCCTATGCGCACCGTCCAACCTTGCCAGCTGCCTGCGCATTGCGGAAAAATTAATCATCATTTACGCCCAACATGTGTTGCGTACACACTGTGTAAAGCTCGCACCCTCTACACGGCAAGCGCATACATGGCACAACAGCAACAACAGACACTAAGCAATCAGTCATGACGTACTGTTCCAGCTCCGTCCTCGTGGGATTCCCACTCCTTGAATAGTCATAAGGTCCCATCTCAGTCGCTGAAGGCTACAGCCAGAGACGTGTCAACGAGGCAAAGTGCTCATGTCGGCACGCACGTCCACATTGGCACGCATGATACTGCATGCACGCACGACAACCACTCCCGTATTTATGTTGTCTACCTGGGCGAAGGTGGCCGTCTGGTACAGAGGCGGTGACACGGCGTTGAAGGGGTTGTTGTTCCCGTCCATGGTCGAGTCCGCGGATGAGGTGTGCAGCAGACGTGTGGCAAAGCCCCACTCCCGCCTTGCATTAGTGTCAGGGGCAGCCGCGCCGCTTAAGCTCTCTGTTGAGGGAGACATTACCAATGCGATTGCAAACAATATGTGTCAACATGCATGCATGGATTACTGCATGACAACCAACGGAATTTTTAGAAGGACAGGCGCAGCTACATGCACGCGCCCACTGTGTGCATGCATGCGCATGCACACGGTGTACACAAACACGGATATCCACACGCAAACACGCAACCATGCACACTCGCACGCAAGCCGACTCATACACAAACACACACGCACGCATATGCACCATTCTGTGTGCCATGTCTCCGTGTGGCTATACAAGTCAGTAAGGCGTCTGTGCATCCCGTGCATGCTGCATGTGCGTACACACTGTGCATGTACCTGTGGTGCGGTCTTTAGCGGCTGTTGCGGTTACTGGAGGCATTTGTGGTTGCCGGCTCTGCCACACGCAGCACGGACCAAACAGCAAGTATAAGCCGCATGCCCAGGCCAAAATTAAGAGCATGTGAATGCTCAGTCAAAGCTTGTCTTGTCCATGCTTGTATGCAACACAGACAAGAGCCAAGCGCGCAAGCTTCAGACTGCATTACTGTTGTTGCTGTAGTAGTTCTGATCTGTGCGATTGTTGCTGCTGCTGCTGCTGCTGCTGCTGCTGTTATTTGCAGTCCAAACGCAATGAGCATCCGTTCAACAGACTTGCTACAGAAAAGGCACACAACCAAGCTGGTACTAACTCATACCACAGCTGCTGGCATTCCCCTGAATCAGCATCACACACTCAGAAGCACAGCCATTCACCACCTTGGTGCCACCCGGCGTGCCCTTTCCGCCCCCGACCGTAGAGCGAGCCTTGCCCGCTGCGGACGACGCCCGTCGCACAGAGCTCAGCTGCGGCTGCGTTCCCAGGCCGCCGAAGGCCGAGGACCACGCCACACCCGCCGCCGCCGCCGCCGCCATGACCGCCGCGGAGTGACGAGGTTGCAGTATTGGGAGTGAGCGAGTTGGTTGAAGCATGCGTCGCTGTTGGCGTTCAGTCACTCAACTTAAGTGATGGCACTGCCCATCATGCCGCCAGAGCGGTTGTTTTGCATACTTTCATGCAAACGGTGTCCCCGTGCGTTGTTGAGTGCTGTGGCAAGCGTTATAATTGACATGTGCGCAAGGTATGCAGCAACGCAGCACACCTTGCTATGTGCGCCGCTGCAACGCTTCCCCTGAGAAAAACTACCACAGGGTGCGCTTTATCGATGCATGTCATGTGCATGCATTGCACAAAGGCACCCATTATCATGTGAGAAGACTCCGACAATACAACCTCAGCCAGTGGCCACAACTGCTTGTTTTGCCCGTGTCCAGAGTAGTTGGACACAGACGCACCAAACTGACACGGATAGTGTACAGTAAAGCAAGTGCAAGTAATCATGATACATGCAACATGCATGACACATGCATTGTTCACCAAGCTCATCATCATACAATGATTATTTACCACCGGGGTCTACCTACACTAGCCACACGTAATCATTGTAACTACTTCAACCCCCATCAGACATACATGCATGCATTTGCATTACCTGCACACGTGTGCGGTCAGTTAGTCTTGCAGTTAGTCTTGCAGTTTGCAGCCAGATGCATGAGCAGCAGACGGACTCCCATTCTCCCTCTCTCGTTCTCCTTCACCCACAGCCTCCCTCCCGCCATTCCCACGCAGCTCTGCATGTTGTAACCCTGGCTGAGGGCCCCTCAGCCCCGCCCCTCAGCCCCGCCCCTCTGCCTCGCCCCTGCGCCCTGCCCTGTCGGCAGCGGTGCTGTCATACTAGCAGCTGTTGTAAGTGCCGGTTAGGCGCTGCGCACAATATAGTTGCAGCTCTGCTTGCAGTAGCACCCGAACAAGCACCCCTAAACTGACTACGGATTGAATGAATCTGACAAACAAGTCGAGCAAAGCGGGCTAACTATATACTCTATCGCAACAACGCGCGCGCTAGCAGCTGCTCATCAAACCAATATGTGTTCACTGCAATCCAAGAAATAGCGAGCGTCTTTTACTACTTTTCAGTGAGCTCACGGAAACCCGCCCATGCCGCGGGTGCGACAAATCCGTGCTCGGCCATGGCATTGAGCAGAGTGAGAGTCGGCCCATCACACAAGGGCTGCGCTTTCGCGTCGCGTCGCATATACTGCGCATGCAGGCGAGTCAACAACGCTGCATCAGCCATGTGCTGCACGTCATGCAACTTGAGCATGTACAGCATGGCACTTACTTCACATTCGCGCAACACCTCGCGGGCAACCGACCAGTCTCCAGCCAAGTAGGCTTGAAGTCTGTTACGTGCCAACATGCTAGTGAGCTTGGCAGAGATGCTTGAGGGGACGATGTCTGAAGACGGGGCTGAAAGCGAATGTTTATTCAACACCACTCACCCTTGTCGGAACCTGAGGTAAAACTCTGGATGGATTACATTCATGCGCACGAGGTCGGGATGCTCGCTGAACTCGTCCTTGAACTCAGCAAAGCTGGGGCTGTCTATTAGGCGCGCGCCAGTGGGTGTCATGACATCATCTTTGTGGTCCAGCACTCGGATGGCATCCACGTTCACATCGTAGGTGAACAGCCCCATAGGTTGATGACTCCCTGCGAGGTGCAACACACGTGTTGGTGTAGCTGTGCCATGTATAGTTGTTAGTTTGCATGCATGGAGGGTGGACTTGCCTTTGACAGTGACGCGGTCGATCTGTCGGCAACGGGCCTGGCCATTCACGGACAGTATCTTGTAAAAGTCCTCGCTCATGAGAAGCGGTGTTCCAAACTGTGACAAGACTGTCAACTGACTTGCCCCAGTGCACCAGGACACAAACATGCTCAAGTGGGTGTGACACACAGTACCTGCTTAGTTGCAGCTTCAAGTCTTGACGCCATGTTGACGTTTGGTGACAAGTAGGACGCGTCGATCTTGTACTCAGAACCAATGGCTCCCTCGATGGCCCAACTGCATAACCTCCAGATTGTAAGCACGCAGCAATGGCGAAGCAGCATCTGCTAGAGCAACAGCACTTACCCAACGTGCAAGCCAAATCCCATCTTGGCTTCCCAAGAATCTGTTTCGAAACGCGAGCGCATGCCTGGATGCAAAGCGTACTGTTTCAACCTTACTGATTTCCTTAATGACGCCATGATGACCAAAAAAGATGCCAGGGCGTTGTCTGCAACCTGTGCGTTGCAGACACAGTCATAAGGCTATTTGGCACATGCTGCGCGACCAATGACCGGAGTCACAGCGGAATGCTCACCTTCTCCATAAGGCGGCGCTCAGCAAGTGATGGTTGCGCCAAGGCTTCCGCGTCGATGGTCTTGGGAAACTTCCACACAAGGAGGAATGCATCACCGATGTTCTTGTTTGCTGAACCGCCGTGCAAATGCACCTCCATGTGCACAATGCGCGCAATAGAGTTCACAAACTCCATAATCTGTGTTATCACACAAGTAAACAGGTGTGCCATATGCCTCGAGAAGGTCCCAGACTCCAATGCATGCACAGAACACAAGGTTCATCATGCACTGTCGCCAAGCATTGTATCAAGCAGCATGCATGCAGTCAGCACACTCACATCAGCCTGCAACACTTCGGTAGTATCTGTGAATTGCCGGATGTCGCAGAAGCCAAAGATGGCTACCATCTTCTTGCCAGGAACCATTGGGTTCAAGTCACCGCCGTTCTTCATGTTCTCTCCTACAATCTCTGCACCCGCATCACCAAACCCAATGGCCAGCAAGCTGCAAATCTTGTTGATGCTTCTCTCCAGTACGGTTGTCTGTTTGGACAGATGTGAGCGACATTACACAATTCTGTGACGCGGTCTGCTTGACTCGCCACGCTTACTGAATGAACATGAACATTAGACTGTTGACTGCTTCTTTCTTTAACAAGTGATGGCAAACTAGAGCAACACCATGCTAACCTCCAAGTCAAACACTCCTGGCTCCCCGCTCTGCTCCTTTACGCGCTGGGCCTCAGCCTCCAAAAACGTCTTGGCCAAAGGATTTTCCGCCATGTCTCTCACCTGTCAACATTGACGTGCATGTTGACAGGTGAGAGACATGGTCAACACGTTGCCCTGATACTTCAGCGATACTTGCATTGACCTTAAACAGCTCTAGTCAAAGAATGTGCCTTTTACCTTCTTGACCATGCGCTCAATCGGCATCAACACCAGGTTGTTCGCATCCTTGCTGAACAGCAAAGCTCCTCCTCCAAGCAGAAGGCAGATGAAGAACGTTCTGAGCAATGGATGGGAAACCAGATCAGCAGGCGACAATATCAGCGAGTACACGCTGTTCTGGCTATTAAGTAGGCATATCAGGGGTGGTCAATAAGCATGGACCACAACTACAGTCGCCTGGCAAGCATCACCATGGAGCATGCCACGCTCATACCTGGCCATGTCCAGCCCTGATGTTAGCTGACTTGTGCTTCGCATATCAAGTACTGATGTACTCGTCAGATAAATCGCCTTCTGCACTTCCTGCACACACATGACCGATTGTTGTGTGGTTGCGCAAGTGCAATACTGTGCGGACAATCTGCACGAGTGCAACAAGGTCTCATATTGCGTCCGCTATTTACGGGTATACCTGTGGTCGAAGGTGATTCAGATAAGGATCTGAAAACACTGTGTAGCCGTCAACAACGAGCAGTAACAGGTTGGGGTTCTGCCCTTCAAACTCCAGCTGTGCCGTCTGGTAGGTAGAACCAGCAGGGGATTGCATAAACTCAGCGTACGTAGCGTTGGCAGGTTTATGGCGCACAT
Source organism: Chlorokybus atmophyticus (assembly GCA_009103225.1). Taxonomy (NCBI): domain Eukaryota; kingdom Viridiplantae; phylum Streptophyta; class Chlorokybophyceae; order Chlorokybales; family Chlorokybaceae; genus Chlorokybus; species Chlorokybus atmophyticus. The sequence continues at coordinate 113,344 of RHPI01001202.1, read as the reverse complement.
ACACTTCATGTAGCAGCTGCTCATGAAGACCAATGTGAGCATCGGCACACACCACGACCAGTTGAATAACAAATGTCACGTACAAGCAGCACTTTACTAACTGGACGGTCAACTGTACTGCTTTACCTGTAAGCCACCAGCATTTGCGTCTGGTGTCGCCCAGTACAGGTCAGGCCGAAACAACGGGATGGCAAACAGCATCATCAGCACGCCAATGACGACACGCCTAGTTGTCAAGTCAGAAAGCTTCCTGCCCACACGTGTCTGCTGTGATCGCTCAATTCGCTCCACTTCCTGAGTGACCAATGTTTCAAGTTGGACACTGACAGGGATGCATGTCAGGCTTGTGGTTGTGACGACAAAGATACAACGCACCTTGAAGCTTCTAACGTCACCTTTGCGTTGCCGAGCAAAGTATAGTCGGTACAGCTGGACGACCCGTACCAACCTGTCAGCAATAACCAAAACCATCACATGCTGCACCAAGAAAGCAGCAAGAGGCATGCTGTCGTCCGAGACAACACTCAGCGTACTGGATGAGGCGCACAAGCCGGCCAGCGCGTGTCCCAGCTCGAGATGCTCGTGCCGCTCGCGCAAGGGTGGTGGAGCTATCATTCGAGCCGTCTGCAAACAACAGTGTGAACACGCATGTTGACCTACCATAGCAGCAGTCGCAGAAGGTACCAACGTACTAGTTAGCGCATTGTTAACTTGTGGAAAATCCAAAACCAAGGATGCAGTGGCTACCACGTCAAGCCAGAAGAAGAAGCGCCCAAAGTACTTTGGCCGGGCTAAAGACGCAAGCGCTGCACGTGACAGGGATGGATCAGGCAGGCATGTTGCGATGACATGCTTGATGCTTTATGACAACAAGATACAAGCCTTGGGGTGCACGCTTACTAATCTCAATAGCGAAGAGAACCATACACGTGCCAGAGAGCACAAGGAAGTAAATGTCAGTATCCTTGTAAGTTGTAACAAACTTGAGGTCGTCACCAAACAGTGCCCAGATTGTAACCAACGTCATAAATGACGCGCCCCAGACACCATCCACGACTAGCAAAATTCTCCTCTTCCATGGCGGTAAAGCCTGCAGAGGTCAGAACAGAATTGAGTTGCCAGAACTTCATGCAGGTAGAACAAACCGAGTTGCAGGAACGACATACGCATTGCTGGATCGTCCTAACCTTTATTGGGTCAATGTTGTCAGACAAGCTCGTCAAACTAGAACGCACTGACGCGCTCGCATCGCTGGCTGTGCCTGAGGTAGCATGTTGATTGGAACACACGTAAGACATCGCTCTACCATCGTTGATTACTTTAACGTTGCATGCCAGCAGCCCAGAGTTTCAAAGTTGGTTCTAGAGGAGAAGCTGCTTACTTCCTCTGCGCGGCAATCTGTCTCTGAAGTCATGAGTGCGCCGTCTATGCAAAACTCCAAGCGAGCTCCAAGTTGCTTTCAGCGGTCTCTTGGGGGAGTCAGGCTTCAAGGGCTGGTGAGCAGCTTGCGCATGAGTGCCAAGCATACGCGGGCTAGGAGGGTGCTGTGCCAAACTGACCTCAGGGGTGCCAAGCGCTAAGTGAGCAACAGGCGCCAGAAGAATGGCTCGTTGCGGCTCTGCACTGCTGGCGTTGGCTGTTGATCCCGGGCCGGGGCCGGCTGGAGTCTGTATTCGTGAGGGCTGTGCAACTTCCACATCCTTCTGGTCAGTGGTGGGTTTCTCTAGAGGAGGTGGCAGCGGCAGTGCCAGCGGCGCCTCCTCTTGCCACTCAGTTTGCGGACTATCTCCCCAGCCTTGGTAGTCGTGCATCCTTGGTGTGACAGGCAGGGGTGCAACCTGCACAGAGCTGGTCAGCTTGACAGGCCTTGCTATAGGTGTCTGCCAGCTATGGACGCGTGTCTGTACCTGTATGCGACTGAGGTTGGGGCGCTCCCGAGCGGGTACGAAACCGGCCATCAGCCAATCTGCTGGAATGTTGGTGTTGGAAGTGTTGACGGCTAGTGCACGATTGGGAGCCATCGTCGCTCTTTATGGCAAGTACCAATAGTCCTTCCTGTGGTACTCGTATACTCACGCACCCCTGCATCGGCAGAGGCAGCATGAAACAACACAAACAGTAAGCACCGACTCGCAATTCGTCAATGTGACTACCAGATTGTTGAGTTGGTTCGCAGGTGTGTTGAACGCTGTGCCTCTCAGTAGCTAAGTGGTTACACGACCACACGCACGTATGTGTATCCTACATGGACCTACACATGTTGAGACAAGAAGATGACTTTTACTGCGCTATGCATCAGTGCTTGACACAACTCTCNGAGAGAGAGAGAGAGAGAGAGAGAGAGAGAGAGAGAGAGAGAGAGAGAGAGAGAGAGAGAGAGAGAGAGAGAGAGAGAGAGAGAGAGAGAGAGAGAGAGAGAGAGAGAGAGAGAGAGAGAGAGAGAGAGAGAGAGAGAGAGAGAGAGAGAGAGAGAGAGAGAGAGAGAGAGAGAGAGAGAGAGAGAGAGAGAGAGAGAGAGAGAGAGAGAGAGAGAGAGAGAGAGAGAGAGAGAGAGAGAGAGAGAGAGAGAGAGAGAGAGAGAGAGAGAGAGAGAGAGAGAGAGAGAGAGAGAGAGAGAGAGAGAGAGAGAGAGAGAGAGAGAGAGAGAGAGAGAGAGAGAGAGAGAGAGAGAGAGAGAGAGAGAGAGAGAGAGAGAGAGAGAGAGAGAGAGAGAGAGAGGATTGGTTGGGCAGCACTCTCAGTCCCTAGTTCACTGCTTTGCCTTAATGCCATACGTACATCAAACCCTACCTCAGCGCTATCGCTCCGCGCTGCCGAGTGTCACCAGCGCGCTCCACATTGCCCATCCTTTGTCCGCAACGCGAGGTCCAGCATTGTCATGAGGACAGCTAGCTGACTTCCACGCAGTATGCAGTTGCTCAATGCTACTCAGGCCATCTTTCTAACCTAATTCCAGCTTGCAAGCATAGGTACTGAAGCTGTGCAAGCTGCTGCCGCTGCTGTCTCCTGTAAGCAGCAGCTTGACTAGCAAATTGTTGCTGCCAAGCTTGTGCTTGACAAGCACCGGGGTACAGCTTACAGCGTTTGGACTATCCTTGCAATATCTGATAGCTGGCATGTCAATGCTGCATTCTGACAGCCAGCATGAGCGTTCTGTTGTTTTGAGCGTTGAGCTCCACATTGCCGAGCAGTAGCAGGAGGTAAAGGCACCCATGGCTATGCTCAGGAAATGATGTTGACCGTCGCCTGCTTGCGTGCCGTCACCCAGCTGCTTCAGGCAACAGCGCCGTATCAAGGCATGCAGCCTCAACGCTGCCGACGCCCGGCTGGTGACGCTTCGAACCCTCCACCCAGCCACCGCCCCGTGCATGCCACCGCCCACTTCAGCCCAAAGCTGCACATAGCCTAAACTCCCAGAAAACAGCCCCAGGATATCGGAAACGTTTTGAACTCGCTGCGCGCAAGTTCAAGGAAATCCCGCAAACCTGGCGTAAGTTCGAGAGCTTGTCTGCCGTTTACTCTGATGCTTTTGGCGGCAAGCGAGGAGATTCCACGACAAGTTTTATGGATTGGGCGGAGCTGCCAACAGTCGTGCGAATTGAACCCGGTTTGCAAATGCTCCGTGTCTTGACCGCGATCGGCTGATCGGGAAGAGCAGAAACCAGCGGCGTCAGGGACTGCGGCGCCGGCGGCGGTGGTGGGCGCGGCATGCAGGAGGTTTGACGGGAGGTTTGGCATTCGTCCTGATATGGCTGTCAGCGAGGATGGCGTTCAGCAGAAGGTAGACATTTAGAAAGCAAGCTGCAGAGCTCAGTGCAAGCAGCAACACACTGCACACTTCACGGTATAATTTAACTTGCGTTTGATATTGAGACCGGCTTGCAAGCTGTTCTTCGAGCAGTGATTTGGTTTCTCCCTGTCAGCAATTATATATGAGTGACATACGCTTGCGACCACAGCCAAGCAGCAAGCAGAAGAAGCACAAGAAACAATCTCGTGTTGTACCGGGGACTCACGAGGTGATGGAAGCTAACATGCTGCCCAGCACAATCAATGGCAATCAGGTACGCTTGCATCAAGCCATATCTGATTATCGCCACTTGCGGCCGTGGTGCTCATGCAAGTTCCATGCATGCTGGCAGCATGAGGAACGACACAGAAGCTCAGCTGTCCTACAAGAAGGCCACCTTCCAGAACAACCAAAGGTGCTGTTCAGAGCTTTTGCGTGGTGGGCGTCAAAGCTGCTGCCTTATCGCGAGAAGTCGTTCTCTGCTGTTACATCAAACTTACAGTGTGCTTGAAACGTGCTGTGGCTTGCTGTTGCTCAGTAAGAGTTGTGCTACTGTCCATTCGCATGTATACTGGCTTGTCTTTTGCCAGGAGGAGCCAAAGAAGCGGAAGAGAAAGGTTGCCGACGAGCCTGAAGCCACGGAACAGGTTTGTTGGGACCTGTCTGTGAGACACCAGCAAGGCAGGTGCAAGTGGTGTACTGAGCACTGTTTGTTGCCCTCTTGCAGATGATGGCACCGGAAACCACGCAAGAACGTCGTAAGTCTAAGCACAAGCATTCGGTTGTGGAGGAAAGCGGCAATTTGGATGGCAAGGTGAGTTGCTGTGGTTTTGCTTTCATCGGTTTGTGTCAAATTGGCATGATGTACAACCCAACTACTTGATGGTTATGTGCCTGAGCTTAGCTTGCCAATCCTTTGCTGTTTTTCGCCAGAGTAAAACGGCAACGAAAGAAAATGAGTTCTGGATTGCTGAACCTACAAACCTACAAATTCAGGTACATGTATGGGTCTACGCACATAATGTGTCAATCAGCGCCTTCGCACTGTCCTTAGTTATCTGCACGCAGTGGCAGTGTGTAGCTGCTTGAAATGCTGCCTGCGATCACCGCATGGTGACGCTGGCATCAACAATCAGCATTGTGGCGTTGACGTACATCTGTCGTTGTTGCCTGCGTATTCAAGCCAGCTGTGTAGCTGATGTTAGGCTTGCCATCAGCTAGAAAGCATTGCCAAAGCTGGGTATACAAACTCTTCTGAGACGCATACATGTACAGACTGTGGCAGATGGTGCTCAGCCTCGAGAGCATCGCAAGAAGCAAAAGCGGAAGCGAGCTGTTGACAATGCCACTGCCTCATATGACAACACTAACAGCTCATTGGTAAGCGAATCCCTGCTTCTGCTTGCTTCGGCAGTTGTACGTGTGTGTGAGAGAATTATTGATGTGCCATACACAAGCATGCAGAATGCAGGCTTGCAAGTGAACATGCCCATTTCGCATTAGCTTCTCTTCGCATGATTTTTGCTGCTTGCACAGCCGATTGACTTGCCCTGCATGCAGCAGCGTCACATTGAGTCAGCAGTCGCAGAGGTGCCAACGACAACTGAGACACAGCAGGTGTGTTTCTACTGGTGACAGTTTGTCTCTCATGTAGTGTGCGCTAATCTTTTATGTAATTCAGCAAAAGCGGGAGAAGCAGAGGCAGACACGGCAAGCGCTGGTCAGCTCGGGCAATGACGTGATTGTGCCTGCTCGGAAAAAGGTACATTGGACATCATGTCCAATGATGATGATCAAGCACCATTTTCTAGTCGCTCCACCAACATGAAGTTCTACAGGCAACTCAAAATAGCAGTTACCGGGCTGCTTTAGCAAGTCATTGCCTCGCTTGTCTTGCTGCGTTGTTTGTGCAAGGTGGCACGGTGTTCGTTTCTGGCATGCTTGTGTCTTGCAACGTGTCAGCAGTTCCAATTGTGGTCACCTTATGCTTGCTTTGCGTGGTCGACGACGCCCTTACCCTGCATTGTCGTGATACCGGTAGTGCTGGCATGTTTGCCATCATGCTGCTGCTGACCACTGCCGTGACAAGACCAACAGTCTGGTCATGATCAGGGGTTGGGTGCGCGGCTAACTGTCCGGCGACAGACTGGGTGTGTTGCGTGCCAACGAGCTTACGCTCTGTGACGCTGTGCAGCGGCAACCCAGCACATTACAGAGCGCTTGGCTTGCGGACCTCCACCGCAAGGACGCGAAGCACGGGAGGTTTAGCAAAGAGGAAGACAAGAAGTTGGCTGCTGCCCTCCAACAATACGTAATGGTAAGTGTCCGCATGCAAGCGTTGTAGGAATGCCTCAGCAAGGGCTGGTCCTGCTGGTGTGCGACAGCTTATTATATATGGGAACCACATCATGTGGAGTTTTACCCTAAAGATTCAAGCGTGGCCAAAGGCTTACAACCGTGTGACAATCATCAGACGTTGTGCTAGTTACTGGTCAAAGTTTTTAAATATGAAGATATGCATGTTTGCTCCGTCTGCACTTCACACGTCTTTCTGCAGGATCGGGAGTTGGGTGCAGAAGGTTATGAAGCAGTCTTGAAGACAAGAAGCAATACAAAGTATCGCGGAGCTTGGCTGGAGATTGGTATGACGTTACTACTTCAAACAGGCTCGCTGTTGCAATCTATGTACTGGCTTCTGCCGTTGATGCGTGACTTTATGTTTGTTGTGTGGTGGCAGCTAAGGCGCTTCCGCGCAGAACCGCAAAGGCCTGCTGGGCGCATGCAAGGCGAGCGTACGACCCTGGCAATTATCAAGGCAAATGGACCCAGGAACAGGATGGACAGCTTCTGGCGTACGTGCTGTTGGAAGTATGCGTTGCATGACACATGTATGCATGCACTGCCGCTTGGACATCACCCTGAAACAGCACACTGACCTCTCTGTGTCATTCTTGCTGCAGGTTGTTTGAACAACATGGCAACGCATGGTTGAAGATTGGTCAGGAGCTCGGTCGTGCCGCTCCTAATTGCCGTGATAGATGGAGGGACATACGCGTTGGGGGCAAGAAGCTCAGTGAGTCACCATATGCAGTGACTTGGGTTGCTATTTGGACTTCCTCGCAAGCGCACATAGGGTCAATCTTGTATGTTGTACAGGCAAGTGGACGCATGAAGAGGATGTGCTGCTTACGCAGCTGGTGAAGCAGTCCATCAGAGCGCAGCGCACGGTACAGGGGGAGGAGCTGGCTGACGATGCGGACATCAATTGGAAAGAACTGTCCGCAGCAACAAACATTAACTGGGATGCCATAGCAGCCAGGCTTGGCAGTCGTACCCATGGCCAGTGTCTTAGGCATTGGTAAATTGACTTGCGTTTTGTGTGCTTGGACTTGCTCGTACATGCTGCCTTGCCAAACTGAACTTTTGCAATGAGGCAGTTCTGCAAGTTGATCATGCGTTGGGCAGGTACCGGCAGCTTATGCCCAACAGGAGTGTGGGAGAATCAGCATGGAGCGACGAGACAGATCTGCAATTACTTCAAAGGCATGACATATTCAAAACTGTCACAACTTGCCAAAGCATGATTATGAGTGCGTGGTGTTGTTGCAGTTTGATGCAATCTGGCGCGGACGATGAAGGAGAAGTTCCTTGGGATACACTACTACCCAACATGTCAGCCGCACTTGCCGAGGTTTCTACTGACTGCCGATCTGCCTGAAGCATAATACATTGGTTGTATGGCAGGAGTGGCGGAGAGTGTCGCAACAGATGGAGGACGCTGAAACAACGGTCTGGAACGTACACACTGTCGGACTCCTTAGATGTTCTGCTTCCTCATTATGTACCCGCATTGCAGCAGGACCTTGTTGAGGCTGTTGTGGTAGTCTGAAGTTGCAACACCTGTACTGCTGGTCTGTATGTGGCCATTTCTACTCTAATGTGGAGCCAATGTGCTGATTGGAACTGTCACACCTGCTGGTGCACAGCGACACAACCTTGCCTTGGTGGCGTAATGGCCGTGTGGAAGATAAACCACCAGTTTAAGCCATTTCACAAAGTCACTACCAAGAGTACTGCTGGCGCAGGTACTGGTATTTTTGGTTACAACATGGATCGTGCTGTGAGTGCGTTATGTTGAAGACTTCCACACCAGCCCGTAGCAGTGGGCATCCATTGTTGGCAGTAATGCGCATTACGTGTGCCTGGTTGGGACCTTGCACGTAGCCAGCCCTGGGCAGACGCAACATGGGCATCTGTGTTGGCATAACACCTGCTCTAGGCTGATCAACACCAACACCATACAGCACCAGCAAAGTCCCATAGCGCTGCAATGACCAGACCTGCACAAGGTTGATCAAGTCAAGCATGCTGATCACGAGCTGCAGTAGGTGTGCAGCTCGTAATCAGCATGCTTGACCACGAGCTGCACACCTACTTTTGGAGCTAGAGCATCACAGCTGCATTTCAGGTGGAGTTGGTGCATGAAATTTGTGGTGCAGTGAATCCGAACAGGGATACTGTAGACTCGGATTGCATGTTTGCTTCACCGCAACTCTTATGTGAGTTATGTTACTTCACCATCCTTCCTCAGCACGACGCTTGCGCATGTTGACTCACCCATGCCGTTTCTGCGGCATGCAGTGCAGTGGTGGACGCCATGTTGGGCAGCACCTGTTGGTCACCCCTCTCACTTCACACATCCCCAACCAAAAGCAACCAAGGTTACGGCGTCTAGAAGCGTTGTAAAGCGATGTACTTTTTGCAACCTGCACGTGCATAGGCTTCCCAGAAGTTGACACAACGCATGCACAGGCAGCACAAGCACCAGCAAGCACACGGGCAATGGCAGCTCAATAAAAAGGGCAAGGGCACTAAGTAACCTATGTGCACTAGCTAAGTGCTGGTGCAAGGCGGAGGGAGGGGAGGGCAGAGGCAGCAGGGCAGGGCAAGTAGTGTCGAGTTTGCAAAGCAGACCTGTGCAACAGGCGGTAGAGGTAAGGACGCAGGCTTTGCAGGCCGAGGGCAAGACAATGGATAGCGCGTAGCAGCAGCAGCAAGCGCAGGCAGTTTAGGCAGGGCGGAGGTTGGGGATGCTTGCAGTGCTGTGCATATGAGCGCCAGCGATGGCGGCTGAGGCTGTGTAGCAGGTCTTGTAAGTTGTGTGGTAAGACCGAAGCCATGGCTGCAGGGGATCGGCAGGTGCCAGCGCGAATGCCGTTGAGAATGATGTCCACACAGTCATTGAGTTAGCAGTTAGTAAGGCAGTCAGTCAAGCAATCAGTCAAGTTGTCAAGTGGGCAGTCACTGAACTGTGCACCAAGCCAACAACGAATGCGTACATGCGCGGGCAGACACTCTGCTCCCCACACATGCGTAACCACTTACCAAACTTACCTCACTCACTTATGTCGAGGTGGTACACCGTGTAGCCACCATGACGTACAGCTGCTGGTAAGACATATCGTACACCTTCCCTTGCATTTGGTACATCTTTGCCCGCAACTTTCCCAGCAAAGCCCGCATGTGATAGCCCTCAGCCACCATACCCCATAACAGCTGCACCATCTCCCACATGAAATGTTCCCGAACCTGATGAACTGGGAGATCACCACCCCCAACTTGCATCTGTGAAGCATTGCATGCACTCCTGTGATGAGCACAAGTGCAAGCAAACCACAACCAATGATGCTTAGCGGAGCTCACTGCTGTATTGCTGATGCCAAGCCATCTGCATGACACTTGAGTGACACAGCGACACGGCCGTGCACTCATATGCGTGCTGCGCGCCGGTAGGCGTAAACGTAACAAAGCGACGGCAGTCGCAGGGTGGAGGAGAGAGCGTGGCGGCGAGAGTGTGGGGGGAGGGAGGGGAGGGGTCGTCCACGTCCTCCTGCTGCTGTCGTTGTCGCCGCTGCTGCGATGAAGCCGTGAACCACAACGCATGCAGTTAGCCAAGGCTGCAGTGCATGCATGACTGACAGAGGCGCGGTTTGGTAGGGTTAGAGGTAGAGGGTAGATAGCACGTCAGGTGCGCGCTTGAACTCGATGGTTGTATACGTGGCGTTGAGGTGACTTGTTGCACATACTACACGCGCAGTGACACCCCGCATGAAGGAGAGGAGAAGTTAACAAACATAACTTACATGACAGCAAGCTGCACGCCACTGAACATGTGAGCCAACACCTAACTACAATTTACAGCAACAGCGCTAAATACTGTTGCAGATTGAGCACGTGCTTAATATTATGCACTGCGTGCTTCCATGGCTGCTTCTGGTAGACTCAAAGCAACCACAACCAGCCACATGCAGCGCCAATTGTCAGGCCAACAATCAAAAACAGCACCATGGCTGTTCCTGCGACCTCAGAGTCGTGCGGTGGCACCCGTTTAGGCCCTTCCATCATGCACAAACTGCACAAGCACGTCATAGATCAGTCCTCAGCGGCATTGTCAGCAATCTCTCTGCGCCGGTTGTCATACAAAAAACACGGAGCAGCACCAACTCCCACAGAATGTTCACAGGCATACCTGCTAGTGTAACCGGATGTCAATCCAAGAGCACCAGTCAGCAACAAGATGGGTGTCTCTGTGCGCATCCACATCGGTCCGCGCGTACATGACAGGAAGGCTGGCACAAACAGCAGCCTACTCAAAGTCATGACCTGCACTTGACAAGAGCTTCAGTTGACTGCGCGTGTGTACCAGCCCCCTTCCCCAAGCCGACAAAGGTTGGCGTATAGAAGCACACTAGCTGCATGGCACATGCAAGCCATGCTTGGCGGCACACTTGATTTCTGCACACTGCGGTGAAGTGTGTGCACTTGGCGGACTAACGTGACAGTCAAGGCATACCCAAAGAACTGCGCGGTTTTCAATAACCAGGCGCTGTGAGCAGGGCATCATCTTGCCCACCAGGTCAAACGCATTGAACACCAATATCTGCAGCAAGAGAGAGTCGCTTTTGAGACAAATTGATTTGCAACGCGGATCTCATAAGGGTTTTTACACGTGCTTACCAGTAACACGGAGTACCAGTCACCAAGCGCTTGCGAGGAGACATCCTCAGCGAGAAAACCCGGAAAGATACTCAACGTAATCTGTTCCGAAGAACAACATTGCACCAGACACGTCAGCAGCTACATCACGCTAAGTGCACAAGGTATCTATATAGAAGGTAAACCCCATGAACATACCATGTAAATCAAGGCCACCATTGTGCCATACTCCCAGATGTTGCGTAGCACTCCTAGGTGGCTTGTAGGCGCTGAAGCATAGCGCGCACTATCCACGATGCTCTCTGCAACGACAAGATCACTCACAATATGAACCTGTACATCATGACAACCACATGTTACCACCGTATGTCACCTTTTAGGGAATGGGCCTCCTCCTCAGCGGCAGTGTCTTGCAAACGCTGCCAGCGCACAGGCCCACAGTGCACCTGCAATATACAGGTTGCTTACAATGTAACACTCGTGGGAACTGAGACCACTTTTGACGGCATACCTGCAGCTCTGTCAAAGAATGAAAATGCCGCATGACGGGTAGCGAAGCCAAGGCAATGGAGCACAAGATGCAGAAGGCAACCATAGCAGCGCTCATGCCAAAGTAAAGCATTGCGCCCGCTCGTAATCCTTCAGGGGTGTCAGGCGCCAGCACCTGTGAGATGTCTTTTAGCTCATACAGAAGTGAGACAGTTGTGCATGCTGTTGCGCAATTATTGCAGGGCACAGCTCTGCAGACTACCAGTAACAGGTGGCATGGTAAGTGCTCACCTTTGTCAGCACTCGCAAAAGTGACACAACAAGCCCTGCGCCACTGGTTCCGCCCATCACCGCCTGCGTGTAGCGCATGGGCATGTTGCCGGCGAGGCCATAAATACTACCTGCATTGCATGCAGGCAGTGAAGCTGCGTCAGGGCTTGAAACAACTTTGACAGTCACCAGCAGCATGTTGACTTACCTTGCGCGATGGCATCAGCAGTGCCGGTTAAACTGACCGCAGTAATAACCAGTGTGCGTCCAGTACTACTACCGGGGCCTCCTCGGCTCAGTGCATCTGTCAGTGGCACAACCTGCAAGGCAAGCGCTGGCTTATTGTAGCATGTGTGGGTACAGTAAACCAGCTGGCGTGCAATGGGCTAATCTTGTAGCTGTCTTCAACACAACACATGCTTACCAGCAGCAGCACGAGAAACAGTGAGAAGCCCAACAGGAGTCGGTTGGCGGGTGGGAACCTATTGCCATACTTGAAAACGAGTACTATGCTCAATAAGTTGGTAATCATGTAGGACACGGGGAACACTCGGCTGCAAGCACATGGTCACGCAGGTCATTCTTTGCATAACACCGGTGCTGGAAGCAGCTACTTGTCTACGTTACGCTGGGGTCAGCAGCAACTTACTCAACGTGTTGGTGGGGGTAGAGTAACTCAAAGTAGTCAACAGCGGTAATGAAGGCGTTCCACGGGAATAAGATCTGACAAACACATGCAGGACTTAGCTTTGCCACCTGGCCATGCCACTACTGCAGACACGAGGTTCATAACACTGAGACGCTGCGGGTATTATACAGCAGGAGGCGGGTGGTAGACACTCACCCCGGCGCCAAGGCAGAAGAAGACAATGTAGGCAAAATGGTACTGCACACATAACACACCGTGAGCATCAGAGCAGGACTTACGGTCCTTGCAATGGCTGCATGCTTGCACTTACATGGTCCGGTGGCTCATCTGTCTCCATTGGTTCGTGACTTTCTTCAGTTTTATGCATTGGATTATCGTCACGCCGTACATTGCATCCACTTGCATGCAGGACCCCAGCTTCAGCAGATGGGGCCATTTACTTAGTGCAGCATAGGAAGACGCATTGGCCTGCATGGCGCACATAGTTTGCTGTACGACGCATGACAGGCGCAACCACTGGTAAGTATCTGCAGCTGTAACACTCTGACATGCACACAACTGCCAGTGCTAGCAAGCGTGGCAGGTCTCCCTCGCAACGCACTGCACACCAGACCAGTTTTGGCAATAGAATGGTTCTTGGTGCACATCATCATCAGTATCTGCTAACCCAGCCAATGCAGTGTTGTCTAGATATGTCAACGTGTTGCACAGTATGACAACATGTGCACAACACTCTGTGGCGTGCATGCATTCCGCGAGTGCTGGCTGCACAACAGTCTGTGGAGCACAGTCTGTTTTGTGCAGTGCAGCACCCGGGAAACTGCTTGATGTGTGCTTACTATCAACGTTCCCGGTTGCCATGCGGTGAGCAACACGCAAACGGGACGGCGCACAGCAGAAGAAGACGCTACCTCAAGGACATCTCTAGTCTAGCGGCGCCTTGCCTCCAACAAGCTCCAGACTCCATCCATCAGCCAGTGACTCTGACACACACGCTCGATAACCACAACCTTCACACTATTCACTTCTTCCAGCTGCACACAACCACCGTCACCGCTAGCACAGCTGTCAAGTGTGCCTGACAGCGACAGCAGCGAAGCCCAACGCCTCCTACGCCGCCGCTCCAACTGTGATTTGCGCTGGCCACACCAACAAGCTCAACACTGTAAAGGACACGCTGAGACTAGCAGCCAGCTGCTCAATGCACCAAAGCCAACCCAGCAGCCGTCCCCAGCTCACCGCTCACGCACACGCACACGCTGGCGCTTCACCCAAAGCTCAAAGCCAGCTGGCATAGACCAATTGCGACTTGCATGCGGTCGCTGTACCGGCCGTTGTTGCCCTGTGACCGAAAGCTCCTGGCGGCTAACGCACCCGCGGACCGACTTGTCTCACAGCTTTCCGTAAAGTGATGCCTGGCTCTTCGGTCCGCCGCCGGTCGCAGGTCACATCACTCGCTCAAGTCACGCACGTGCGGCCCACGGTGGCACACTGCAAGGCGTCACATTGGCGTGACGGTGGCGTTACGTAATGCACTGAGGCGTTGCCACTAGCAACTTGCTAGGGAGGTCTAGGAAGTTAATCGTCATGGAAGGTCTGTCCGTCCGACGGTGCAGTGACGCAATGCTTCCTGGAATAGGGCAAGTGCTGCTGATCCCGTCGCTTCCGATGTACTTATCGGAAGTGCTGTCAGGTCCAGCGAGCTGACGTCAGCATGTCTTCAACAGAGTGCGTAGCAGGATAAGCATTAAGGCGTCGCTTTATTAAGAAGGAGGCGGCGGCGGCGGCGGTACTGTCGATGACGTAGCTGCGGATAGGTGGACAGAGGAGTTGGGGAATGGAGGGTGCGCAGAGGCGTCTGTCGCAGCTGGCCTCCCATCTTGGAGGGAGCAGTAGTGAAGAAGTTGTTGCAGGTGGCATGGAGCGCCAGCACACCAGCGCTGCTTCTCAGTCTGTGTGGGACGCTGTTCCGCAGGCGCCTGAAGACCCCATTCTTGGGGTAGGTGGCACTGTGGTTGATTGCACCAGTAATCAGTTTGTGGAATGGTATCTTGGCTGTTCCAAGCTTATATGCTTTCAGTAGGAATTTGCTTGAGCTGTTCGGCTTTGATGCCATGAACTCCACAGCACATGGTTGCTACAGGTTACAGTAGCGTACAACAAGGATTCAGATTCTCACAAGTTGAACTTGGGCGTTGGGGCGTACCGTACTGAGGTAAACATCTGTGGAATGCGCTGCCGCAGCTCACAGCTCCATATGTCGCTGGTGCTGATGCCCTTTCGTTTGTGCAGGAGGGGAAGCCCTTGGTGTTGAATGTCGTCCGCAAAGTCGAGCAGCACCTTGTGAATGACAGGTAGCTTTATGAACAAATTCGCCATTTGATTTTACTACTACTCCAATGCCGATTGCCGTGCGTTAGCATTCCTGGCTTGTACTGCGGTAATTGAGTAATGCCTGGTGCAGGAGCCGCAACAAGGAGTACATGCCTATTGCAGGGCTCGCAGCTTTTAACAAGCTGACGGCGCAGCTTATGCTTGGCGCCGATAGGTGCCACTGCATGTGTTGCGCATGCCTGTCATTTTATTGCAGTGTTCCACATATCTACGTGACAAACTCCAATCGGAGTGCATGCTTGGCTGACTCTGTTGGTCTCTGCGTGCTTACAGTCCAGCATTGCGTGAAGGGCTTGTTGTCACCATGCAGTGCCTATCAGGCACTGGATCGCTGCGTGTCGGTGCTGAGTTTCTACGCGGCTTCCACCGAAATGTACGTAGTCATAGTCGACCTGACTGCTGTCGTAATGGTTGATGGATATCACCACAACAGCTCATGCGACCTTGACTGGATATGCAGCCCGTGGTGTACCTGCCGGATCCTACTTGGGGCAACCACAAGAAGATTTTTCCTGCCGCTGGCTGCCAGATCAGGAGCTATCGTTACTATGATCCCAAAACGCGGGGTGTGGACTTCCATGGTAAAGTTTCTGTCATGTGACATACACGCTGCATGCCTTCTGTTTTCACTTGGCTGGCTTGCCATGGGAGCAATCTGGTGTGTTCCAATTGCATGCTAGACAGTGGTTGCAAGTATGTAACCTAAGCGCTTTAACAACAGGCATGTGCGAAGACATAAAAAATGCTCCAGATGGCTCCGTCATTCTGTTGCACGCCTGTGCACACAACCCAACCGGAGCAGACCCAACACTTGACCAGTGGCGGACGCTGTGTGATGTGATTCAAACTAAGCGCCACCTTCCATTCTTTGACTCAGCTTATCAGGTTCGCATACATGAACATTCATAATGAGCCATGGCGAGTGTTCCATAACATATGCGTTGGGAATGTGGTTGGTTGAGCAACTGACGGCAGTGTAATGGCAGGGGTTTGCTACTGGCGATTTGGACAAAGATGCAGCAGCTGTGCGCTTATTCGTAGCCAGCGGACAGGAGCTCTTGCTGGCGCAGAGTTACGCCAAGAACATGGGACTTTATGGGGAACGCATTGGGGCACTTTCCCTTGTGTGCAGCAACTCAAAGGCTGCTTCTCTTGCGGAAAGCCAGTTGAAGCAAGTTATCCGTCAAATGTACAGTTCACCACCTATTCATGGCGCTGCCATCGTTGCTGCCATCCTGGGTGATCCGTAAGTCGAGCTTGAAGTGTACACATGCACAACATGCAGATCGATGACCTCATGCAACTCAGCTGTACTCTACATTGGCATGAATTTGTTGAGTTGATATTAAGCCTAAAGCCGCGTGATGCATTGCTTTGCAGTGGCCTGTTCTGTGAATGGACTGTTGAGCTCAAAGGAATGGCAGACCGCATCATCAGCATGCGCCACCAGCTCTTTGATGCTTTGAAGGCAAAAGGTGCGGCTTTTACACACATTCCCTTCACCCCACACGCAAACGCATGCGCACATTTGCATGCACACATGCAGCATGCACACCCACCCTGTGAACTGAGGGATGCTGGAGGTCAAATTGTGTGCTGCCCATGCTTATAATGAGGAGGCCAAGACCTTTGTTGGTCATTTTAGCGAGCTGCACTGAAACACGATTGATGCAGGAACTCCAGGTGATTGGAGTCACATATTGAAGCAGATTGGCATGTTCACTTTTACCGGTCTCAATGCTCAACAGGTACGCTCAGTTCACATGGCGGGTAACGTCCAATGTAACTTGCATAGCGGGGCTTAGTGGTGGCTCTTGACAGGTGCAATTCATGCGGGACCGGTTCCATGTGTATATGACGGGTGACGGACGAATCAGCATGGCGGGGCTCAGCTCGCCCACTGTGCCTCATCTTGCGAATGCCATCCATGCCGCTGTAACACAAGCGTAGCCTCACAGCCAGCCAGCGTCAAGTCCACAGTCTTTGGCTGTCGACATGACAGCAGCATGTAGATCATGTACCAGTACCACAGAATTCTTACCTGTTGTACGTGGCAGATTGCAGTGGCATGGCATGAGGATATGCAGTTGTCACCATAACGTAGTTGTTTGTTGCAAGGCTGTTGCGCTTGTTGTTTGTCAACTGTAGCTATTTGTAGCATCATTTGCATTGTCGCTCGCATCGTGAGCAGGGGCGAGNGGGGGGGGGGGGGGGGGGGGGGGGGGGGGGGGGGGGGGGGGGGGGGGGGGGGGGGGGGGGGGGGGGGGGGGGGGGGGGGGGGGGGGGGGGGGGGGGGGGGGGGGGGGGGGGGGGGGGGGGGGGGGGGGGGGGGGGGGGGGGGGGGGGGGGGGGGGGGGGGGGGGGGGGGGGGGGGGGGGGGGGGGGGGGGGGGGGGGGGGGGGGGGGGGGGGGGGGGGGGGGGGGGGGGGGGGGGGGGGGGGGACCAAAATATGCAATGCAGAATTCATGCGTGCATGACACATGCAACTACCACCAGCATATACACATAGAATTCCGTCAATATTCTTGTACACAGTCAAGTACATCACCCGGCTATGCACTTGTTAGTATACTACCTACTTATCTACCTTCACTACAGCCCAACACCCCGTTAGTCACACACGAACACATGTTTACCTGCCCACAAGGGTTGTTGTTAGTGGTTGGTAGCAGGTATAGCGCCAACATGCATAGCAGCGACGATGACTCCCTGGTCCTCCTCCTCTGCCTTCCTGCGTGTTGGCTGGCCGCGAGGCAGCGGGTGGCTGTCTTGTGCAATAAGCACTGCAATGTCAGCAGTGCTTAGTATGTGACCGCCGTCGCTGCCTATGTATACAGGATATGCTGCCAATAGTTGTAGATGCATGATATCACTCACATCATGCCAAACAGCATGCAAGCACATTGTGACACAACCACTGGGCTATACACACTATTTGTTCCAACCTCGCTACTCCACACTAGTATATGCTCATGTCTATTGTACCCACCTTGTAGTTTCGTGCAAGCTGTTGTTGCAGAACCAACATCATGTCCCCCCCCCGCCCCAACCCCACCCCGTGCGCCGCGCCGTGGGCAAAGTCCCCTTTCAACCAGGGCAGTCAGTTCATTTCTCAATCATTGAAGATAGGCAACAATATTGGAATGAGGATAATTCAATCACCTATGTCATTTATGAGATAAATGCATGGTTTATTAAATTGTCAAGCTGCGAACAATGAAATGGTATTCAGTCGGGTTAAGGTGAAATGTGAGCGTAATATAATGCGCATTGTGCATGAACTTAAGCTATGTTGGGGTCAGGTAGGATTGTGCAATGCAATGTTAGTAAACTACTCCCACATATAACAGCCTCGTGCTTATCCTGTACATATGCAACATACCTCTTTGTACACATTATACGCGTTAAAATTACGTACACAAGAACAAACTACACGCGTGTGTGTGCGCGCACGAGCACACACAATGTGTTACAAACATGTTTACAACATCACTAGGGGCAAGGGGTCACATGCTAGCAACTCTCGCAAAGTGAATGCAAGCAATAGCATCAAAGCTACACGACTTTAGAGGCTAGTAAGCAACGACCACCCTTGTCCATGCGATAGTATAGGCCCGCATGCGGTAACACTTATATGATAGCATGCAAGTTAGTATATTGGCATTGCCGAGGGAAGATGCGGAAATGGATCCATAATTATATATGGTAATGGGCCTGAGCTGTTGACATTAAGTTTTCGTACACAACTTCTTGCTTTTGCAACACATGCTATTAAGGCTTGCATCGAACTCATCTGGACTTGCAGCTGATGATGCTTTTAAGATCTGCATCACAATATTATTAATAATCATCTTAATTAATTGTTACTTGAATACCATAATCTGGTTACAGATTTCAAGCATGTGAATT
Organism: Chlorokybus atmophyticus; assembly: GCA_009103225.1. NCBI lineage: Eukaryota > Viridiplantae > Streptophyta > Chlorokybophyceae > Chlorokybales > Chlorokybaceae > Chlorokybus > Chlorokybus atmophyticus. The sequence goes on along the minus strand of RHPI01001202.1, from coordinate 94,846 downwards.
GTAGCCAACATGGGCGCGCATGTGAATTGTATGTTATGCAACAATTAAACCGTTAACATATCAACATACCGCTTTCATTGCTGTTTTTAAACGTAATATCTGGCTTTACTCCAACAACGCGAGAAGCTTGCATTAAGGACTCCTAGTCAGCCATTAGTAATTGAACTTAACGACGTTAAAGTTTACGCTTCATTGGGCTTTCATAGGCTAGGAAATTCCTAGTAGGAATGCTAAGCAGCTTTCATGACCGTGGCTTATGACCTGATCAGGCCTACCTTAGGGTACCTTAGGGCCTGACTTGAGGCTGTCAGTGCCTGAAAGGTTCAGACTTTGGCAACTTCGAACCTGTTTACTTCTCGCCACCTTGTCACGGAGACGCGCTATCCCCTCGCTGATGATCTCGCGGCAATTGATCTGCCACACAGATCGCCTAGACGCCGCCAAACCACGCATCCTTCCCGCGGTGGGAAAATTCCGCCGTTGACAGGAATCCGTTCAAAGGCGTAGGCGTCCGTTCAACGGATGTGCAGATTGTGGGGCGCGCAGCGTCCCCGTAACGAACGGTCGCAGCTCATGATGAACGGTCGCAGTGCCAGCCCTGTCCCGTCACCGCTGAACCACAACAAGGCCTGTACCGTACAGGCTGTACTTTCCTAGCGATCAGGTGCTAGAGAGACATTCTGTCACGAAAGCCTATTGCGCGTCAGTCCCGGGCAGCGCGCTCATCCTCTCTGTCACCGCGGTAGAGATTCGTGGCAGGTACTGACAGGGGCCGCGCTTTCCCGCGACTTCCTTGGCGCTACTTGTCGTAGCAGTGGTAGGTGTCCCGCCGAGACCGGTCGCCGAGCCTAAACACAGCAGCTTCGCCGGTTGCACGCAACAATGGTAAGCGACGTGAGTCCGACAAGCGCCGGTCCGAATCCATCCAAGGCGCCGCGGCAGATGAGGACGAAAGATTGGGACATTGCGCATTGCCATCATCATGGTCTGCAGCGCATGAGGATAGGCTTGTGACGAGCGACCCGCGTACCCTAGGAGAACGTTACTGTTAACTCTGTTTCTCACTAACTAATACGGTACTTTGCTGCGCATGAGGAAGATATTAACGTTAGTTATTTGCTGGAGCTTTGCGCGTGGTGGTACCAGTGCGTCGGTTAGGGCTCAGCCGCGGCGGCGTACTGTAGGTGAAAGGGTAGGTTTTGCATTTTGAGTGTTTTGAATGCCCGCCGCTATATAGTTAGGATGTGACCCTTGCGGTTGAGGAAACGGAGGCAGTGGCGGCGGAGGCGGCGGTGGGGTAGGTGAGGGTCATCACTAGGGTAGCCGTGTCGTTTGTAGGAGTGCATAAGGCACGGTGTGCCACGCTCTCTGTGGGGTCAGCGGCGCCTTGGAGCTAAGAGACGACAATAGCTTGCTGCCAATTTGCAGCTCTGTGGAGTTGTGTGGACAGTTGAAGCTTGGAAAGCGCAACTGCGCTTTTGCTTTCCAGCGCAGCAGTTTGTGCTTCTTACTCTTATCACCGGCCTGCACTAGAAGAAAGGTACTTGGGCAGTCCCTGCGGCCTGCTTAGTTGTGTGCGAGTGTGTAGTAGTTGCCTGTGTCACGGACTGTCCCCCCAGCCCACACCCCTCTCCGCTTGTGCTGCTCATCCTGTGCTCTGCTTACCATTCTGCTCAACGCCACTGTACTGCCCTCTGCAGCAGCTGCTAAGCCAGTCCAGTTACCACCGTTGCGTCCCACCTTACCAATGGCTGCCAGAAGCACAGGTGCGTGGTTTGCAGCACTTCGAGTCTTGGAGTTAAGCTGGTTGCTAGTTGATGCTTGCATGCATGCAACCTTGCTGACCTGCATGTTTTGTGATTGCAGTGTGGTGGAAGCTTTTTGTCTTGCAGCTATGCTGCTTGGCAGCAAGCGCCCGCGACCTTCACTTTCTGGAGGTGCGACATATCTGCTGGCTCTTGTGAACGTGCATGTTGCCTTGCAGTGAAGAGTGTTCTAACCTGGCGTTGTGCTGTTGCAGAGTCTTGAAGACAGCCACGCGTTTGACATTGACTGGCAGAAGCATCCCAGCGTTGAGCAGTACTCAGGACTACCTGAACGGAGCCTCAGCGTCATTGACGAAGCAACGCTTGACTTGGCAGCTGCGGTCGCGGAAGCAGGTAACGGTTGCTGAAGTGTGCATTTCTCATCCCCCCCGGGGGGGGGGGGGGGGGGGGCACCCCTGGCAAGCTCTTATTGGCTTCGTGTTTGTTGGCCGCATGCTTGTTCTGAAATAGTCTCACTGTGCCGCTACCTGAATTGGTGGACTTATCACTTTGTGTTGGCAGGGCTTGATATCGCCGAGCTAGGTGACGAGATCAATGAAGAACTTGCACGCCTACCAGTTGTCCCTGATGCAAGCGCAGCAGGGTGCCGTGTGTACACCTATGTTGAGGATGTGCCTAGCAGAAAGTCACAGGTGAGACACAAGCCACCCGTGTTTTGGCACTGCATGCAGACCATGCAGGTCGCTCACCCGAATGTGTTTGCAGCATGACTTCAAACAGCAAGCGCGACTGCTGACCGCAGCTTGGAAGGCAAGCTGGGAGGCGCAAGGTTGGCGCGCGCAGATTCTGACCCATGCTGATGCTGCGGTACAGCGTGCTGTTTGCCTGCAAGGCTGAGGTGCAGTTTCTCAGTTGTCTTGCTTGGTGCTAGTGCTGAACAACTGTGTGCATGCAGAAACATCCAAAGTATGCTGAATGGAGGAAGGCGCTGTCTCAGCTCCCTACTGTGAATAACAAGCAGTACGAACTCGCCTGTTTCATGCGATGGATTGCGATGGCATCCATTGGTGGCGGTCTGATGGCGGATTTTGACGTGCTCAATGTTGGTCTCAAGCCCATGCCTGGTTGCCAGTTGCCCAACAATGGCAACCTGACCACTCATCAGAACAAGGTGCCTTGCTTGGTGAGCGGTTCGGCCTCAGAGTATGAGCGCATGGTGGCGTCCTTTGCCGGCATCAACTTAGAGCAAGAGCCAGCGAAGACCAGCTTCATCCGAACGCGCAAGCATGATGGAACACCTGTCATGCATGTGTCTGACCAAGACGCGCTGCACTACTTTTACACCGTTCGCGCAGCCAATGTTTCCTACCACATAGATATGAACGCGGCCCCACCCTTCATCACAGCCCCTCTGAAATGCACATTCCGGAAGAAACCCGTCGCCACAGTGCATTACTCCCATGCAGACATGAAGAAGATGGGCCAGAAAGCCAGCACAACCCGCGAAGGGCTTGCCTACATCTTGCGCACAACAAAGATGGTGATGACGCAGTGCCGCACCTCCAGGACCTTGGCAGACAAATAAATCTGAGAGGTCCCTCCCTGTTGCTTCCTGTCACTCCAGTTGCCCCTCGCCAACGAGATTGTTGGCAGGCACCTTCCACTACCGTTTATTCACAACAGCACGGTTTTTGGAGTATATACGCTGTACATTGCTTGTTTGTAAAATTGAACGCTTTCTATTTGCCTGCTTCACCTGGCTGTGTATGGGGTGCTCTATTATCATACACTTGCTGGCACACGCAATGTTGACATGCGCTCTCTGTTGCATGCATGCACACGATTATCATCACATACACGCACACTATTACATGCATGACATGATGCATGAGCAAGCACGCCCCGCATTGTTTGTACATTACACCTACTGCCATGTTATGTGCCTATGCTAAGTCAGCTAACCCGAGCATGCACATCCCCACAATGAGCAGTTGCTGTAAGTACCTGTGCACACGGCGTGTACTGTCAGTGCCGAGACGCCAGCAGTTCACACACGCACAAGCAGCCCAACAGCACTCCCCCTCCGCCTTTCCCCCCTGCCTCTCCGCCACCACTTATTGTTTGTTGCGCACACCATCTTCAATCCTCCTCAACCCAAACAGCCTGGCAGCTCTGGTCAGAGTTGCTCAGTGCGCCAGGCCCACCAGTGCCATATGTAGAATATAGCCAATGCTGTAATTGTGACCAACATGAGTGTCTGAGTAACAACTCAAACACTTGTGCTGCGCATACCAGTTACTGTTGGCAAGTTGTAAGCCAGCCTCGTCGGAATGGTATGCCTACAGGGAGTTACAAAACGCTCGCGAAGTGCTGCCTGGCATTGCACAGCAGCGCAGCTATTCATGCGAGCTTACTGGGTAACACTGTTTGGCTGATAGTCATGAGCACGAGTGCACCCAGTGCACATGCTGCTGCCAACTGCAGGTGACTATGCAACATACATGCATGCATGACTAACGGGGTAGCCAAGTAGTGGTAGCTTAGTGCGTTAGAAGTACTTGACCTGGTGGTGAAATAGAACTGTGACTGCTGGTGACTGTTTTCTTGCAGTGTGTGCATGACAGCATGCATGTCTCTGCTGATTACCCCATGCATGCAGTCCTACCAGCACTCCATCTTTTGTACACCCATGTTTGCTTGGACACTTGGATCAGCATTGAGTAAGGTGTGCTGGCTTGGTTGTTGGTTAATGAACCTGCATCCTTTACAACGTAAAATATCCTTGCACGGCATCCTGAGAATGCGGAGGCATGTGTGAGTGCATGCCCATTCGCAGTTGTTTTTCTAATACTTCAGGACTTCACTGACTTCATGGGCGTTGTTGTGCTGTGAGTGTTGCCTGCTGTGGACACGCTTGACCGTATTGCAGACCACGCAAAGAAGTGAACGACCCCGGGTCTGATAAAGAATGTTCATAACAGTTTTACACGAAAAGCAGGCTCGTAGCTAGGCCCACCACGAACGGCTCCATCACAAACCGAGTCAAAAAGTATAGTACAATGCCAAGCGCAATTGATATGGGCAACGCTGGCAACGCCTTATGATACACGCTTAGCAGGAACAAAGTGGCCCCTGCATGGCAGCCAAGATTACATTTGCACACGCAAGCACGATTCAACATCAGCAGTTCAAGGCAAAGCAGCTTTCTCACCTAAACCTGCGATGATGCCAAGATAACAAACGTAAACGGTCATCATGTCGTACATGGCCGCCCGTCCCACAAGCACCGAGTAGAAAATGAAGTCTCCGAGGCCCAGCTGCGTGCAGTACACAGCACAATCATCCTCAGGAGAATCATGCATACCGCCAACTAGAGCAAAACAGGACCAAGCTGCCCACTCACCTTGATGGAGTCTGGCAAGCTGTACTCGCTGCCATCCTCACTACGGGGTGAGCCGCTCTCGTGCATGTGTGGGTGGGGTGCTCTGCTGCTCGACTGCACACACAGTCACAAGCAACATGTGTTATTGGGCAAGACATGGCACATTGGATGGATCATGAGCAGCGGTTCCGCAACTGGATTTGCCTGTGTCGACTCACCGAAGCACGGTCAATTAGTGGGTGGGAAGACTCTTCTTCAGCCCCGTCCCCGCCCACTTCGTTAGTATTTGTGCCATTTGCTTCGGAGGCGATGGGGTGCAACACAACGCCGCGATGAAGCTCATCGAACCTGCAGAGCAGCGATTTGCATATCACGTAGTGTGTCACTTGGCGTACTGTCATATGTAGAAACTGACTCATGGCTGTTGCGAAGATGTCGTTGTGTATGCAGTCTTGAAGCATCAATAGTCTGCAAGCACGATGAAACATACACGATGAAACATCAACTAGTGGCAAGGGCAGGCCCTGCATAATGGCATGCAACTGTTGCATGCCAAGACACGACAGCCGCACGCAGACAACTTCGCACATGTGCACACACGCACGCAAGCCCTCCCCCTCCCCCGCCTTCTGTGTACAATGTCATTGCTCAGTAAATGCACAAGCAGTCGTCATCGCCCCCCATGTGTGTTGCTCGTGACAATTAATGCTAGCAGCTATGTGACAAGGCCAATGCAAAAATTGTCAATGAGGGAAGAACACACCGACGCAACGGAGGCGGCGCATGCAGGCGGGAGCTTCTGCTGTTGGTGCCACCGTGTGCAGCATCTGATTGTTCCTTCACACACAATTGCTGTCAGCACACTCGCTCAGGCATGCAATCACGACCACCTCACGCATTGTACGGTATGTATGGCAATCAAGCCTAGCCACTTACTCCGCTTGGTGTTGGCTGCGCCATTGTGGCCAGCGTGATGATTGGCACGGCCGGACGCCCCGCGCGGATCCGATTGCCGGGCCGCGCCTCGTACACCAATGCGGGGATGTCCTCGTCACGCTCTGTCGCAAGCTCCACCAGAACCTGGACGCAGAGTGAGCGTGTACCAGCTTAGTCAACCTATACGCAGTGCAGTCGTTGAATAAAACAACGGGTGTTACCTTCAGCGGTCCGCCAGGCACAAGTACTGCAAACAGATCGTACACAGCCATCGCAGCCAGCAGAAGCCAAGTTGTCCACTCCGCTGTTGATGTATGATTGACGTTGATTGAATTTAGCGTAGCGAAGCAGCGAGAAAGGGTGTGCAACAACAGAAGCGTGCATGCACTTACGCAATCGGGTGAACCAGAATGCCACAATGGCTCCAATCGCAACCAGGTACGCCTGCTTGACGACTGCGGGCGCGGGCCAGAAAAATACCGCCAGCACACCCACCACAGCGAAGTTGTAGAGCACCACTGTGAAGGTGACGATGTCTAGGGGTATCGCCAGCACCTCGATCACCTACACACAACGCTGCATGTAGGTAACCACTCACAAATAGACATCACGTTTGCTGCATACTTGAAGGTCTGGTTGATTGACAACCGTTACGTGCAGCGCTTTGCAGTGCAGCATGCATATGCACGCACAAACATGCACAGCGCTGCATGCATTTCCATATAGGGGAGTATGCAGCTTCATGCTCGCATTCACGTGTACTTGCGTGACAGGTGAGCCGCTATGACAGGCAGGATTTGCCTGACTACACTTCCAAGCCACACCTGCAAAGCGAGTCCACCGCCAATGAAGCCGAGAATGATGAAGCCCGAGAAGCCCATGTAGCCCCATATGCACTGCCAAGTGCACACACCTGAGAGTTGAGTGCATATACCACGCTCTGCATTGCTGAAACATTGTGCGTACATGTAGCACTAACTGACTCACCTTTGTGCAACGGTACTTGAAGAGGAGAAATAGCACAAAAGTCATGACGGTGATGGCAACAACGAAAACGAGCGCGTTGAGCAGAGCGCCCTCGAACTTGACGCCTTCCGAGTCACCCTCATGCTCCTGTGTTTGCATTGCATGCCTAGTCCAGATTGGCCTGTGCAATGGTCTGGTGACGAGAGTTATGAGCCAGTGGTTACCTGGTAGAATATGGTTCCAAGTGATGGACCTGCCAGCCCACCGCCTTCGCCTAGCAGCCGCACCAGCACAACCACCAGCAGCATGCATATCGACACCGGAGCGGCTATTGCCACCACCTGCATGTGTGCCTGCGTGTGCCTGTGCGTGCATGCCTGTGCGCGCTTGGTTGTGTATGACCATGTGTGCGTGCAAGTGCCTGTGTGGTGTCTATATGTGTATGTCCGTGTGCATGTATGTCTGTGGACGGGGTAACAGTAAATGCGACAAGCATATCGCACACGTTCTGGATGACATGCACACTCATAGGCCAAGCACTCACAACGAATGACACACACTATACACTACACCAAGAACGGACAGGCTATGCACTTCTACTGTGTGTGCGTCTGGGTGGGTGCGTGTGTGTATATCGGTGAAGGCACAGCAAAGAGAGGACAGTGACCAAGTATGCAGCTAACTACGCAGGGGCCAAACAGAAGTAGTGCACTGATATTTGCCATGCTGTGTGCACTACATTACACGAGTGTAGCCTAACGTTATGCGAGGACGTGACGTCACGAATGATGGCTCAGTTCTCTTAAGGATGGCGGCAAGTGAAGCAAACAGATTAGGGTTTCAGCTTCTTTAAGCTTGCAGCAAAGATCATGCCAGCAGTACTCATCTTGTCATGGACTTACCCCGTCACCGAGGCCGTCCAGCGCAGACCGTTCTTGCTGTTGCTGCAGGTCCACAGTGCGGCGGAGCCTGTCTGACGTGATGCCACCCTGGGCATCGTCGTTGTCCATCACGCCCGCCTGCACAGCAACATCGCCGCCGTCATCACTACACCCGTCGCCGCCGTCCTGACCAGCGTCACGCGTCACGTCTCCACCTTGTCATGCATGAATACGTGTATTCTGCACAGCGGGTGCCCAGCGCACAAGCTGTGCTTCAAAGTGTGGTACACTGTGCATGCATCACAACAGTACAGTACAGTACAGCAGTACAACAACACAGTACAGTACAGTACAACAATAAACTATTAGTACCACAGTACACAACATACAGTACAAGATTAGTTTAGATACCCTTGTACTGTTAGAGCAGCGCAGTATCTTGTACGGTACATTTATCAGGCACAGTCTGGTACAGTTGTACCTTAGTTTACATCTGTACGCCTCCGCTGACCAGCACATTGTCCTGTACAATACATTACGACAAAATTTACTCAGCCTGTACGCAACGAACGCAACGTACGCATTGGAATCTCATCAAGCGACTTACCACAATATTAGGGAATCCTGCCCTCCTGAAAACCGATTCAGCTTCTGAGGCGCAGGTTCTGTGGCCTCAGACCGCGCGTCGACGCGCCAAGAGTTCGCGGAGGGCATTTGTTCGTGCGGCCTTGAACTTTCAAAAAAGGCCTGTTGCTTCCTGCAACAGGCCTTCTTGAAAGTTCGGCCGTTCTCGCCTTCTAGCAAGCAGCGCTGGCCAGTCGCTGCGGCTCAAAGCATCAGACCCCTAGTCCACCGTCTGGCCGACACAACCAACTGCATCAGCGGGTACCCGCCTAGACTCAACACAATTGCAAAGCACTCATGAGTTGAGGGAAATGTATCTGCAACAATTCCTGTTCTCAAGCAAGCACACAATTGCAAAGCACTCATGAGTTGAGGGAAATGTATCTGCAACAATTCCTGTTGTCAAGCAATGACATGCACCTGCTGTCGTTAACAGTGTTTGACTTGGTAGGGTGGTCATGAAACTGAGATCGTGATGAGCTTGAATGTCTCATTGAGTCACGATGACTGAGTGTACCAGGTGTTTCTTGAACAGGTTTAGCCGGGTCACGGCCCGGATGTAAAAACATTTACATTTCATACCCGGGCGGTGACCCGGCTAGACAACCGGTGCGCAAAGCGTTGTGAATGTGCACATGCATGTCACGGTTGGAAGTTCCAACTTGGAATCCTCGTAAGCAGCAGCGACACGCTCCCGAAAACAGCAAAAACGCGACCAGTAGAAAAAGCACCGGTCGCATCGTGCCATCGGGCGGGTCGTGGCTTTCCGTACGCTGGCATGCCGAACGTGCCGCCGGCCACGCTAACCGCGAACTTCTCTTGTCTCAGACCAGATCAGGGTTATGAACTCCGCTGTTGCCCCTCTAAGACAAGGTACTTACACCTAAATTAACCATGTTAGGAGCTGAACGGGCCTGGTTAGGCGTCACATTGAAAAGGCCAAGCGCAGCAGCTTCTCGGAGTTGGTAGTGTCGGTGCCGGCGGCGGCGGAGGCGGCGGCGGTGAAGGCGGAGCCGGCGGATCAGCGGTGAAGCTGCTGTGTACTGCCTTCTTGGTAAGCTGGTCGGACTGTGTGGTTGCGTCGTTGTGCTGCATTGCCGGGTTGTCGGGAGCCTCTGGCCGGGTTGCCTGTCTGCTAGTGCATGCGGAGGCAGCGTGGCTGTGGGTGCCTGGATGCTTTCTGCTGGTTCATACTTGTGTGCGGCGTTGCTGTTGGCTGTCGTTGGCTGTAATGCATCAAGTGCTCCCGTGCAAGCTCACATTGAGTGCCATGAGCAGCTCCGCTTGCCGGATCGTCAGTTTCTTTGTGAAAGCTTTGCGCTCACAATGGCTTCGAGCAGAGTCAATGCCACTTTGCCGCTTGCTGCTTTCTGCACTACTGAGTGCTTTAACTGAACCTTTTGTCTTGGATTGGTTGTTCAGTAGGCATTGGCGCAGGGTGAAGGCAACCAGGAGTCATGGCGCCAGGCGCCCTGGAGGTGGCGACGCCGCCCAACGGCGCGGTCGAGTCGCTGACCATCAACATTGGCGATGATAATCCCGCCGTCATTCGCAAGACGCTCACCATCACCCCATGCCGCCTGGAGTTCTCCAAGATCTCATACAAGGTGCAGGCATGCTTCAACAATGAAATGCACTATAGCAACCCAGCAGCATGGTCAGCGTGGTAGATTCAAGCTGCTTGCTACTGTTGCTGACAAGGCAGTGAGCAGGTCATGACGGGAGGCAAGAAAGACCAGAAGGAATTGGTCCTGCTTGACAGTATTTCTGGTGCTGCTGTTCCCGGCGAGCTCATGGCCATTATTGGCCAGTCAGGGGCCGGGTGAGTATTATGCAGTGCTTGAGGTGAATGAGTCCCCTGGCTTGGTTGCAACGATTACTCAATGCAACTGCTCTGTGGTTCTGTACAACAGTAAGAGCACACTGCTGGATGTGCTCGCTGGGCGTGTGCTGCGGTCCAGCATTGAGGGCACCATGCTCGTCAATGGCACACCTGTTGATGACAGCTTTCGCAAGCGCGCTGCTTACGTCATGCAAGGTAGTGCACTGTTCAGACATGAAGCAGTTTTGTGACATGTAATGCTACTACACGCAATCCACACGAAGCAGTGCGATGACTCGCTGTGCCTATCAGATGATGCGCTCTTCCCCCTCTTGACCGTGCAAGAGACGCTGCTGTACTCCGCTCGCTTGCGGCTTCCATGGAGGATGCCTCTAGCTGAAAAGCAGCAGTAAGTGCACTGCATGACAGGCAGGCATTGCAGGCTTGGTTGCATTGGGCTGTTGATAGTCGGCACTTTGCAGTAAGTCTATATATGTACAAGTATCCAACATCACAATGTGCATTGCAGGCGTGTGGTTGAGACTCTTGCTGAGCTTGGCCTATCGCACACTGCCAATCGTATCATTGGTGACGAGCAGCACAGAGGCATTTCAGGTGACAACTGCAGTGAAAAGCACACACACATGTCCTGCACACCCAGTCAAGTGTTGAGCTGACGTGCAAGGGTTACTTCAGGTGGTGAACGGCGACGAGTGTCCATTGGTGTAGATATGATTCACGACCCAGCTCTCATCTTCCTAGATGAACCAACTTCCGGGCTCGACTCCAAGAGTGCATTGAACGTGTGCCAGAGCCTTCACGATCTTGCGCGCTCTGGTCGTACAGTGGTGCTCACCATCCATCAGCCCTCTTCCCGTATTATCGAGCTCATCGACAAAGTGCTCGTGTTGTCCGGTGGCAAGCTTGTATATGCTGGTCCGCCAAGGCTCATTGGGTGAGCCACTGACTTTATCGTGATGGTGCTTGCTGCATGCAGCTCACACGTCACCAACAGTCCCACCTTTCCACAGAGAGTTCTTTGCCACGTACGGTCGCCCCATGCCCAACTTCATGAACTCATTTGAGTTTGCGCTCGACATCGTTGATGAGCTGAAGGTGCAAGATGAAGGCGTTGCGGTAAGAATTCCAGCTCACTCACTGGTGATAGCACCAATGCCAGGCAAGCTTTGAACTCATCTAGTGCTGGTGTTGCAGCCACTCGAGGAGTTCTACAAGATTCACAGACGTACATCTATGGAAGGGGTGGTGACGGTGGGTCCACCCTCGCGCTCATTGCAGGACGCACCCAAGGTACCGTTCTGTTGGGTCTGGTGTAGTAGTAGATGATTCCGTACCCATATTAGTATATTACATCCTTTATTAATGCAAAGCTGTTCATGTCACTGGCAGACAGAGAGTCAGATCATCAAAGATGAGTACGCTTCCAAGGCGAAGGCGACAGCAAAAGAGTCAACACGCCCTCCTTACGCCAACACGCCGTTGACGGAGGTTGCCATCCTTGCCAACCGCATTTTCACAAATCAGTTCCGTACGAAGGAGCTCTTTTTCGCCCGGTTGGGGCTTGCAGTTGGTGTCGGTATTGTCTCTGGGACTCTGTTCCTTCGGTTGGACAAGACCTACAGCGATTATCAGAACTACAAGGTATGCTTGTCATCATCTGCAACACTTGACAACAGTACGCTGTAAGCAGTATGCCTTCTCTATGCTAACTTGCACAAACACAGGCTTTTGTTGCATACGCGGCCGCGCTGTTCATCTTTACGTCTGCTGAAGCGCTTCCAATCTTCCTGCTCGAGCGCAACATCTTCACGCGAGAGACTTCCAGAGGAGCCTACCGCACATCTTCGTATGTCCTGGCGCACACATTTACACCCTTGCCTTTCATGGCTGTAATCGCCTTTGTGTACCCTCTCGTCACATGGTGGCTCGTTGGACTTCCAGGCGGAGTGAGTGACCAACATACTCCATACTCAGCGCACTTCTCACACAGCAATATCGCGCGTTGCCACTGCACAATCAGAGACAAAGCTGATATGCAATTGCTTATGATGCAGGCTGGCAACTTCTTCTTCTTCGTACTTACGCTCTTTGTTATCCTGGCCGTTGCAAACGCCTTTGTCATGTTCTTCAGTGCCGTGGTGACCAACTTCATGGTCGGCAACTCCATGATTACAGCACTGTTTGCTTTCATGTTCCTGTTCAGGTGTGCACCCTCATAGAACTCTGTGCAGCGTACAATGCAAAGTTGTTATACACAGTTGTCCATGAGCCTAACAGCACCTCGGTTACAGTGGGTTCTTCATTAAGCGAGGCGATATTCCCGGGTGGTGGATCTGGATCTACTACATCAGCCTATTCAAGTATGCGTTCGACAGTTTTGTGGTCAATTTGTTCAGAGGGTTCTCGAGCGACACGCACTTTGGCTGCTCTGGTCAAGCTCCCGCTGGGGACTGCTTCTTGACTCCACAACAACTTCTGGACGACAGCGACATGGGCGGCACCAACCGCTGGACAGGCATTGGCGCGCTGATTGGGTAAGCAAGCAAGCAAATTGCATTCACACCATCATCAGATCACCATGGGTGGATGCAACTGGGTGCTGATGACTGTGTCGCGTGGCAGGTTTACCATTCTGTACAGATTCCTTTTCTATGTCGCGTTGCGCCTGCGGAACTCTGGCACGCGGAAGTAAGCAAAATGATGAAGACACTAGCATTACACTAAACAATAAGCGTAGAAACAATGCTCTATGTTATGTGGATAAGAGTATATGCAAAGGTTTGACTGCGTCTGGTGGGAGTTTGTGATGTCGAATATGCTGTTTAGAAAGTCGTGATAGGTTGCTGGACTCTGGCCTGTACTAAGGGTGTAGTTCAATCCTGGAATGGAAGTAGCATACCTCATGACCGTGAAAAGATAAGTTGTCATATACACTGCACAACTCTGTCTGGTTTGCGCGTGCAACGTGTCATATAATAGATATTCATGAGCATGCACATCCAATATAGAATACAAGCTAACCGCCTATCCCCGAAATGACGAGCTGAGTCACTGTCGTGCATGCATGCATGTTGCGCATGGTGATGGTGATGGCATTTTTGGGTTTGGGGGGGTGGGGTGAGAAGCAACGGAGCTGAATGGGTCTAAGATGCAACTAGAATTTATTGTGCATGCGACAAACGGTTCATAGTAACAATTGTTGTCATGCTTCGTGCTGCAGAAGTACTACTGCTGTTTTCCATTGCTCCAGACGATTCCCAAAACTGCTACCACCGCGCGCAGCAACGACCATAGGCACATTGTCAGTAGGCTAGCGCGACCACCGGGTTGATTACTAATGCATATTAACTCCCATTATCAAGGGAGCAGGCGGGTAGGCGCTGAGCCACTTCAATGCTGTACAGTTAGGTATTGAATAAAAGATACGAACTTGTAGTTCAAGCACGCAGTAGGCAGTCGCTAGCTCTGTGTGTCACTCTATAAGGACTCATGGCCCTCAAGCTGCTCCTGTGCCACTTGCGCTTGCAGCTGTTCCTGATCCTGATCCTGATCCTGATCCTGATCCCGGTCCTGGTCCTGGTCCTGGTCCTGATCCTGATCCTGGTTCTGCAGGGTGTCTTGGACCTGGTGCAATTGTTCCTGTTCCAGTTGTAATTGCAACTGTTCTTGTTTCTCTTCCTCTTCCTGTTGCTGTTCCTGGACGTGTTTGGGGTGCTGGACCTCAAGACCCTGGAGGTGCTCTATGTCGCCTTCCGGCTCTGCAGCACCACCCTGCTCTTGCTCTTGCTCTGGAAGCTGATTGCCTTCATCTATGGCTGCTTCTTCTGCATCAGCTGCAGCCAGAGCATCCATCTGCAGCCGCAAGACAGAAAAAGGCAGGTATGGGATGTTAGAGTGAACAATAACTTCAACATGCATCCAGCTGTCATGCAACGATGAGGTGCGACATTGTCACACTGACCTCGTCCATCCCCTGTTCCACCATTTGCTCCACATGGTCCTCCGGCACAACCACCTGCACCAAGGCAGAGGTTTCTTATATACCTATGTGGATGTTACAGACACAGGCAAAGCCCAACATTGCTATTGGCAGCCAGTACAACATGATGTGCTTGGGGACACAACAGGACCCATGGTACAGTTTGCTCGCACCATCTCATTCAACTCTGCTTCTTCTTCTTCTTCAACCGCTTGGCGCTTTGCGCATTGCTCGGCATCCTCCTCATCAGCCATGCCGTACGTGTCGAGGTTGGTCTCCAGCTGCTGATCGTGCGTACGCTTGTGATGGTGGTGGAGCCGATCCTGATTGTCATCAGCACCATGATCCAGACACTGATCCTGATCCTGGACCTGTTCAAGGTCCTGTTCCTGTTCCTGGCACTCGTCGTGTTCCTGGATTTGCTCCTGGTCCTGATCTGGATGAAGCTGGTCCTGGAGGTGCTCTTGATCATGGTGCTGATGCTGGTCCTGATCCTGATCTTCTACAGCATACTCGACGCTCAAGAAGTCATCCCAAGAAACCCAACCTCTGTTGTGTTACGCCGTTCAGTATCAAAACAGGGGCTCAAACAGCAGTACGATACATGGCATATGCCTGTGCAGACCTGCGCTTGTAGACATCGTAAGGTCGTTGCGGCAAGCCCTCCGGTATGTCTCCTCGCATCCACCATTCGTAGTACTGCTCTGGCGCACGCAGGCCCAGACCCTCAAACCTCATGACCTGCAGAGAAGAACACACCAACAATCATGCATTTGTGGCATAGCACACACGAAAAGCATCATGACCAAGCGCCGCTATGCCCTCACCTCCTTGGCCTCTTCATATGCTAACACATGCGCATAACGTGGTCCGGGACGTCCTTTCTCCACCCCAAGCCAGTCCTGCACACACACCGGTGAGCCACATTACCACACGAGGTGTTGCAACACACCGCAACTCACGTGCGACGGGTACTCACCGGCCAACTCAGCCATCCCTTGTCCACGTAAACGGTCTCAGGATGCACGGGGATGTCTTCTGGCCGCTCACCACTGCGACACCACGCGCGGTAGTCATCCAGGCTCTTCAACTCTAGACTCCAAATGAGCTCCCGCGCATCTGCACGAACAGGAGGGCTTTCCACACAGTGGGTATGTGTAACAGGGTTTTCGTGCACATCAGCAAAAGGCAATCACCTTCAAAAGGCCTGAAGATTGTGGGCAGGACGGCAGGCATGGCTGCAGAGGTGCCGAAAAACTCGCCCCATGTAGTCCAGCCAAGGTTGCGATACACCTGTGTAATGCACACATGTCAAGGTGCGCATGGCGCAGAGAAAGCCCGATGTTTATACAATCCAAAACCAAATCGTTCATGCATGCATGCGAAGTGCGGCTGTACCTTGTTTGGGTGCAGCGGCATATCTGCCGGCGCCTCTCCCGACTTTACCCACTCATCATAGTCACGCTTATGCTTGAGCCCAACCCAACGCACCAGCTGGCACGCCTCCGCATACGGTCGAACACCCTCCGGCGCATGCTGGGTTACAGTATGAGATTGCATCCACAAGTCAGAGCAAACTGAATGTAAGAGCGACTTCACCGCCATACCTTGTTGAGTATCGGCCGAGGTTTAGACAACTGCCCCTTTGCAGTGCCGAGAAAATCCGCCCATGACAACCAACCCTGAGGTGAGGTTGGTAGGGTGTCCACATGATGAACACCTTGTGGTCATGACAATAAACAGCTAGCGCGAAGCCTACCTGGTCTTTGTACACGAGGTGTGGACAAGCAGGTATGTCCCTGGGTCTTCCTCCAGACTTGCTCCACTCGGCATAAGTGGGCTCGGACTTGATGGTAAGAGTCCAAACATACTCGCGGGCCTCAGCAAAGGTGCGGAAGCCCGCCCCATGCAATTGCTTGGGCTTCCCTGTTGCAATGAATGCATTTCGTATAAGCCAAAGCAAATGCTTTGACAAGGGGAGATAAAGTATGTGACATTACACTCAGCAACACACCCTTCTCAGTCCCGAGCCAATCTGGCCACGATATCCAGCCCTTGTCCGAGTAAAATACACACGGGTGGCCGGGGATATCCGGCGGACGCTGGCCGGAGCGGCTCCACGCGTGGTAGTCGGACAGGTGTTTCAAGCCCAGCGTCCAAACAAATTCGCGAGCCTCCTCAAACGATCTGAGAATACCAAACATCATCAAGCTTAACAATGAATGCACATAAGCTACGTACGCCCACCTGTGTACTACGATTTACATGCACAACAGACACGCACGCGCATGCTCACACGCACACGCACACGCACACGCACACGCACACGCACACGCACACATGCACGTACCTGTATTTGCCACGGTAGGGTGGTTTGGCTGGACGGCCTTTCTGTGTTCCTAACCAGTCTGGAGCGGATATGTACTGGCCGCGGTACGCCTTGTCCGGGTTGGATGGGATATCGGGTGGTCGTGCGCCGGAGGCTGCCCACTTGTAGTAGTCGTCTATGGACTTGATGCCAAGGGTCCATACATACGCGCGAGCCTGGGATGCATAGTTGACTTAGTCTGCTGAAACAACAGCGGATTGCATGTGATACACGTTGACAACTCTCTTACCTCTTCAAAGGGGCGGAAGACGACGTGTGCGGGACGGCCTTTGCATGTGCCGAGGAAGTCCATCCACGATATCCACCCGGCATTCTTATACACTTTGGCTGGATCGCCTGCAGGAAAGTGCAGATGTCAAGCATGCCCGCAGCCCACAGCTTGACACATGTAGTACATCCTTCGACATTCAGCTCGAGAGTGCATTTGCCGACGACAGACAAACACCCACCAGGTATGTCTGGTGGTCGAACGTTCTTGCGGCTCCACTCTCTGTACTCTTCACGCGTCTTCATTCCAAGTCCCCAGATATACTCTCGTGCCTGGTGGTAGATGGGAAAAGGCACTCATCACACAACCACGTGCGGGCACGCTGAAGGCGTGGCGTTCACATGTATGTGTCGCAATACAACACCAAGCAACTTGATACTCAGTACCTGCTCAAACGGTCTGAAAGCATGCTCGGAGCTTCTGCCGCGATGCGTAGCCAGGATCAAGTGGGGCTGCTGCTGCTGATGTTGTTGCAGAAGCTGTTGCTGATGTTGCAATTGGTGTCGGTGTTGCTGCTGTTGCTGTTGTTGCTGTTGCTGTGCATGCTCCTGCTGTTGTTGATAGTCACTATTCGATGAGTCAACAATGGCCAGCTCGTGCTGCGCGGTTGCCACATCCTGAACAGCCGGGTCAAACTCTTCAGTGCCTGCATGCGGGTTTTCACGCACAGATGAGTCAACTTCAATTAATACATTCAATCAGGTTCATGCAAGAGGTGAGCGCATGATGGCATGACACGCCCACCATTAACTGCATTCTGGTCTTGTTGCAAGTCTCCAGAGCCGTCCACTGCGTGGTGGGCACCAGACAAGGAAGGTGGTGTTGTGTGTGTAGTTGTTATGTCTACAGCAGCCGCCTGCCACACAAGAGGAAGACAGAGAACTTAACAAGGTCTGAGGTGGCAGTAACATACACACTCAACTTGCTGCTGCCTGTCGGTGTACAACCCACCCCAACAGGAAGATGAAAGTTGCGATGGCATCCGCACGCGACGCATCTCATGGATCCAGGTCCACCATCACGTGTCTCAGGGTCAAAGCGTTGGCATCCATCTACGGCAACGCCGCCAGCGGCCAGCGGGATGGCCCTCTGGCACGCACCAAACACCACTGGCGGGTGCTGAAGGGCTGCTACTTGTGGGGATGTGGTTGATGGTGGCTGGTGCTGCTGCAATGCTTGTTGCAAGGAGTCCTGACTTTCTTCCACCTCCATTGGAGCTTACTGCAACTCCTGCTGCCCTCATAACCAGCTCACCGCTGTTTCTTCGTTGCATGTTGAGCGGAGCCTTGCCATGTTCTTTCCCCACCTGTTTGTGATGTTTAACAAGTTGGTTGTGTCCAGCATGGAATTGAATGTCGTGAGGCAAGCATACAAATGGTAGGTTGGCTGTTCCATGGTCCACTTCGCCCTCAGAACAGAGACAGGATGAGTGTGTGCACGTTTCAGTGAGGTGGTGAGGTGCAGTCTCACAAAGAACTGCTAACCAACTGCAGCGTGTTGGACTGTGCCCTGTTTCGGTGCACTGTCGCACATGGCGCAAGCTACCTTACTGTAAGCGCTGTTGGCTCAGCTGTTCATTAATTAACCAACCACTTGTCCAGTGTTCACCTGTTCAGTGTTCTTCGCTGCTGTTGACTTTAGCCTTCTCCAACAGTTCAGTGCATACTGGAAAAGGAGGGGGGGGGGGGGGGG
>RHPI01001202.1:57205-68417 GCA_009103225.1 Chlorokybus atmophyticus | reverse complement strand
GGGGGGATACAATGATAGGATTTGCATATGCGTCGTGCTTATAAGCGAATTGACGACGCATATGGCCGATATCATCATTACCATGGTAGGGCTTTGTTTAAACAGCGTCAAGATCACGGTTTATAATTACCACTAAGGTGCGCAGCTACGATGGTAACGCCAGTGCGTGTGGCTTTCCCCGTGTGAGCATGCGAAGAAGGGGGGGGGATTACATCAGTGCATACACTATAAGTTGCTTCAACGAAGTTATATGTATCTGTTATGTCATATAAAATAAATTACAACATCGAATCGCATATCGTCGCAAAATGTGTCTCCTGCCGGCCGACCAAATATTGGCAACGGCCGTGCACCTGAAGATATTCATTAAGACTGTCGACCTTCAGTCTACAGGCGATCTCGATACAGGGACCTGAGCATAACGGCCGTCTGCGTAAAGGGACTGACCCTAATTAATAGGTACCTGTCAGGTACTCAACAGTTAAGCAAAGGGGACTTGACCTAACTAACAGGTAACTGACTAATACCTATCAGTTAGGTACCGGCGACTGTGCGCTAACTGAGCGAAATTGTCAGGTACCTACCGTTGATGATGTGTACCTTCAAAGGTACCTGCTGGTACCACTCAGTCATAATTACATGTCACACGTGATTGTCGCCATCAGCTGTGCAAGAATGCGTGACAAATAATAAAAAGTGAATAGATTACAATGTAATATAATATATATTTAGCTACTACTACTACTGCTAGTACAACTAGACTACCACTACTGCTACCACTACCTCTACCGCTACTATTACCTTAGGTACTACTGCTAGTACTACCCTTGTACTGAGCTGCGGCTCCTGCACCGCCCGCACCAGCTCCGCCGCCGCCGTTCCTTTCTCCGCCGCTGCTGCCGCCGCCTGGCCTGGTCTGGCCTGGCCGCCCTAAGGCAAGGAGGGTGGTTAGATGGCATGCGGTGTTGCGCGTAGTACAACGTCAGACATCAACCAAGCTCACATACTGTTAGCCGTTGCCGCCGCCGCCGCCGCCCACAACGCTCTGTTCAACTTGAAGCCGTTGAGCGTTTAAATAACTTGGGCAGCCCAAGTTATTCAAACGCGTTGTCGAAACATGACTCGCGACGGCATTATCGTATATTTATAATGGTACGATAGTGCCATTGCGACACTGTTCGTACCATTGACATAGTACGGCGGCTGCATTGCACCAGCGTCTCGACTTGCCGGCCGGTACCACCGTCCCGACTTGCCGACCTTTAAGGACCGACGGTCACTTGCTTATCATACTTGACACACAATAAGTAGGTCGCCGCCGCCGTTAAGTGTACAAACGGCGATCGTCCGTCACTTTATAAACACGGTAAGGTCACCTCATAGGGACTAACGGTGACTGGCTTGCCAAAATAGGCAGGCCGTTGTGCATACTTTTCGACGGTCAGGGTACGACCGACGTTCGGCCGTCACTGTATGTGACCAAAACGTGACTTATCTGCTATACAGATAGGTCGCCATCGCGCAAATGGGATGACCGACAATCGGCCATCACCTTAAAGTGCGGTTTTGCCGTCACAGGCAGGCCGCCGTCGATTGTACTTATTGGTCGACCGCTTGCCGTTGTATATGTTGCTTGATAGTAACGGCCGTCATAAAAAGTCCCTTTATAGACCAATCCGTTACGTCAGGTAGGGTCAGGCAGAGTCAAGGACCCGTCAGTCCCTCAGTCCCTTATCAGTCACCGTGTCAAATTGGCGACGATATTTGTGAGGATTTAACAATCCAAAAACATTTTTTGACCAATGCGCGACAAAGATTTTATATTTACAACACTACGGTGTACGACAAACGCATACATGAAAACCTTATTGTCGTGCATAAATTATAGCTAGATGCTTTGTGCGGGTGTCTAGCATCATTCACCCAGCAAGCAGCATTAGCAAGACGGGGCTGCAAATCGAATAAGATTGCATTTTTTTGTTAATTTATAATTGATTTCTTGCGAGTATTCAAACAAAATGAGCATGTAATCATGATTGCAAAATTACGTTTATGACACATTCACACGTTCATCTTTACTTGCATATGTTATTGAAATAGATAACGCTAGACTCAGTCTGGCAGTCTGGGTCAGACTGCCAGACTCTCTAGCCAGGTATTAATACCTGGTATGGTAAGCAATGTGGGTATAACTCATGGGTCGTGTTGTCATCAAATGCTATCCGGGTGCAGGTGCACGTAATTTCGCGCCCTTTTCAAACTCAGCAGCGGGACTCGCAAACGGCTTGCGCCGGCCTGGTACTCTGCGCCTGGCCTGGTACGGACGGATAGTCGGGGCGCTGGCCTGAGACTGCGACTCCGGGATACCTAGCCTGGTGGTCGATATCATGGCGAAGCCAAGTCCAGGGCAGGTTTAACGCTGTGCTCAGAAGGCGGAAAGGCGGGTTGTTAGGGTTTTGGGCGTGGCTGCCGTCTTGGTGGTTGGGGTGGTCGTGGTCATCGCCGTCACCATGCAGACGCAGGTTGACTTGAGGTGAATGTTGCTGACGCTGCCGGCGCGATGGATCCAGACAGTGTGGCGGAGCTGGTGCGCAGGCTGGTGCGCCGCCTGCTGGGCTGGCCTGGAGGTAGCCAGCCTTCACCTCGCTCCTCACTTGCGGATTACGGCGATGACGAGCACGCGGATGCGGTTGTCGACAAGGCGTACAGGTAGCCTGCCCAGACGGGTTCACACAGCTACTGTTTACAGTCTTCCAGCTGCTTTTTACGCGCGACAATCCATTTTCAATCCAGCAGTCGCATATGCTTGAGTCGACATCAGCTATCTTGCAGGCTGCTTGCTCGTGTTTGTAGAAATAAACAAACAGATTCCACAGCTGCTTCGACACATCTACAAAGCAAAGTAGAAACTCTACGCCAAGAGCAATTTTTGTGTGCTCGCCAATGCATGGCTCTTTATCCCAATTGCATGAGGGTTAGACGCAGCGCACACTACCACTTAACCATAGTTGCTTGTGAGAAGGACATTGTAAGGCAAAGATGTTTGTAGGCATAATCGGTGCCCAACACAGCTGTGTGGTAACCAGCAAACAACTTTGCATTATTTTTCACAGTCATATTCATGCTAGCCACAAGTTCATATCTGTGATCTAGTGGTGCATGCATTTATCAATAGAAGACCCCTTCTTTTGAAAGCAGTTAGAAATAACGCGCATGTGTCCTTTGTCTAGCGCATTTCCACCTCAGGGTGACAACGTCACAACGTGCCGGGCTTTGTTGCCTGTATGCTTGGGGATTGGAGGGCTTCCCTGTTGTGTGCAGTTTCAAAAGCAATGCATGCATATGTACATGTGGGTGTCCATAACGTATGCCTGCTGTTTGCCTCAGGTATGCGATGCGCATCATTGGCAGCAGGATTGCGCCGTCCGTATCGGGTGACGAGAACGGTGTGGCGGACGCTATCAAACGGCGTCTGGCGCAGCAGCAAAACAGAACCGCCGATGCTCTGACTTTCGCTGAGCTTCACAGGTGCCCAGTTTGTGTTTTGGTTTGTCCAAAAGGCTATAAACAGCTTTGTAGCGTCTCCTGCGTGATTATGTTGTACTTGTATGTCACGCGGCTGATGGTGTGCACATTTGCAGGAGGTTGGCTCAGCAGCCGGGTCTGAGGGAGAAATGGGCTTTGCTCCATCTGCTAAATGCGTTAGCAGATGATCGAACGCGTGAGCCATCGGGCTCAGCGGCAGCAACATTCTCTTCCATGCTCGCATCGGCAGCAACCGGAGCCCTGCCGTCCATCCCGACAGCAGTCAATGGCAGCAGTCATTATCGCAACACGGATGCAATCTCGGCCAACCACAAGGCGCGCATCGCCAGCAATGGTGATGCTGCTCTCACAGTCATCTCCAACGACCCCAAAGTTGCCGCCCACAGAAAGTATGCCGAATGTGAACGCACAGACTCTCAGGTTTGTTGTGGGTGTATGTTGTTGCCTTGCAAGCAACAAGCAGCAAGATTGCATGGATTGACTGGAAGCACGTGCGTGATGACATGCAGGTGCCCGAGTCTGCGCTCGTGCGGGACGTGTTATATGCTTGTCAAGGCATAGACGGCAAGTACATCCGCTTTGATAACAACGCCGATGGGTACATTGTGGATCCCAAGGTTGGGGTGGCACGGCCGACACGGGAGCTCCTTAGACGAATATGTGAGCTTGGGTGGCTGTACAAACGCGTTCGAGCCCACATAGTCAGCAGGTACGACTTTTTGCAGCAAAGCCAGCTACAGTCAGAACAGGAGAGTAGAGTTTGTGTTTGAGCAACTGACTTGCACAGCGTGGAAACGGGGCCAGTAGAGGCGGTGGGGGCGGTGGGCCAGAGCTTCTGCTCAGCATTGCAGGGCGAGCTGGCGGAGTTCTACCGGTTAATGGCGGTGTTGGAGGCGCAGGCGCAGGTGAAGGCGCCCGTTGTGGGCCTCCCTGTTAGCGACGCCAATGGCCACGTCGATGGCCAGGGAGGCGGAGGCCACTACCTCTCCCTGAGGCGGCTCGTGGTCTGGCTCACCGACGGGTCGCTTCGCATGCGCATCATGGCCGTCCTCGTCGACAGCACCCGAGGCAAGATGGGCGGCGCCCTCGCCTCAGCCATACACGCCCACGCCCAACATGGCGACCCCGTCGTGCATTCGTTTGTCACGCAACTGCTGCGTCAGGTCAGGCCTCACTACCACTGCACGATCGGTAGTGGTGTTGGACTTTGTGTTCAACTGAACAGATGGTGTTGTGCAACAGGTGTGTGCCCCGTTGTTTGATATGGTTCGATCTTGGGTGTTTGAGGGGGAGCTAATCGACCCTTATGGCGAGTTCTTTGTTGTGGCGGACCCATCCGTGAGCGAGACCGACCTGTGGCGGCACCGCTACCACGTGGAGGCCCCGATGCTGCCGGCGTTCATTCCGGAGAGCCTCGCCCACCGCATCCTGCGCATCGGCAAGTCGATTAACTTTCTGCGGAGATGTTGCCAGGATGAAGGGTGGGCAGGGAGCGGAGTAGCTTCTTCTTCTTCTTCCAGAGATGATATCATTTCCTCAGCATCAACGTCAGGCTTGATCTATGGCCAGACGACGGCGCTCGAGACGGTGGTGGATGAAGCTGCGGCTCATACTGATCGCAGGCTGCTCGAGATGTTGTTTGGAAAGTTTCGATTGCAGCATCATTGCCTGGCCATCAAGCGGTATCTGCTTCTCGGGCAGGGCGACTTTATACAGAACCTGATGGACCTGGTCGGGCCGGACCTGAACGAGCCGGCGCACTCAATATCGGCGTTCAAGCTGGCGAGCACGCTGGAGGCGGCGATTCGCGCGAGCAACGCGCAGTACGACGACTCGGACGTGCTAAACCGGCTGCGGGTGAAGCTGATGGATCACGGCAGCGGAGACGTGGGGTGGGACGTGTTCTCTTTGGAGTATGTCGTGGACTCACCCCTCAGCACCGTCTTCACGCAGGAGGTCATGAACAAGTACTTGCGCGCCTTCAACTTCCTGTGGAGGCTTAAGCGCGTGGAGCACGTCCTCAACGCCAGCTGGCAGACCATGAAGCCTAACAGCCTGCATCACGGCGAGTTTGGCCCCGCTGTGAGCAAAAAGCAGCAGCAGGGCGGCGGAACCACTCTGGCCCTGGAGCTCCGCCGCTGCCACACCCTCCGCAACGAGATGAACCACCTCATCTCCAACCTGCAGTACTACATCATGTGGGAGGTGCTCGAGTGCTCATGGGCGGACTTTCTGCGCGAGATGGAGGCTGCCAAGGACCTCGACGCCCTCATCACGGCGCACGACAAGTACCTCCAGACCATCCTCGAGAAGGCCCTCCTCGTCGAGTCCTCGCATGGCATGTACAAGCAGCTCGCCAAGCTCTTTGACCTCATCCTCCGCTTTAAGGGCCTCGCCGACCGCATCTACGAGACCGTCCGCGATACCTCCGCCCGCCGCGACCTCATGCTCCGCATCGCCGAACAGCCCGCCGCCCTCGCCGGCAAGTGGGGGAGAAGCACCGCCGACACGCACGCCTCGTCCAACGTCGGCGTGCCCGAGGACTTTGTGCGAATGGTGCACTCGCAGCTCGACGCCGTCGCCAGCGAGTACGTGTCGCTGCTAGAAGGGTTTCTATCGCGGCTCGCGACGCAGTCCTCGGTGGACCTCAAGTTCCTCGCATTTCGGTTGGACTTCTCAGAGTACTATTGCATTGCGCCGGCTGTCACGGCAATCACACCGGGGACATCCATATTCGCAGTGCCAAAGTCTAGCAGGGAGCAGCACGCTGGACAAGGCTAGCATGGCAAGCTGCGCGATAAGACAGTATCAAACCAAGCTTACCGTCGAGCGATGTCATCAGTTGTGGTATGTTGCCCTGCTGGTCGTGCAGGTACATGTCCATCTTCATCCTCCAGGATTGCTAAGCGACGGCAAGCAAGTCAAACAAGAGGCACTGCGGTCGTAACTATTACCATATGTGCTGGTTCGTTGAGACGGGTAACCAAGAGTATGTGGCATTCTGGTGGTACACAAGGGCTTGCGAGACCTACTTACCGCAAGCTGACACAAAGTGCCATATTCACACTTGTTGCTGTGAATCAGCATCAGCATCAGCATCAGCATTAGCAAGTATGTGTAAATCTGGCGGTTTGTACTCGCATGCTTGCTACCAGCACGCTGTGCATGCGTGCCCCCAATCTGCCTCTGCTCAGTTAGTGTCATCAACAGCTGAGTTGCCGCTGCTTTGCCCGCAGTTTGCCCGCTCTGGCTGGGCTCAGAGCTATCCCTTATGATTTCAACCTGAAGTCCACCACACTGCAACAGTGCACAACGTATTGCACCCGCATTAATTACGCTGCATTGTGAGCATTGTCAAAGGCTTTGGGCGGCCCAGCACAACGTCACAAACTGCAAGCAGCTCCTTTGCGTAGTACCGTGATGAGTGGCAAACATCACGGCTGCATTCTTTGTACACAGCAACCGTGCAAAGTCTGAACATTCGCTAGGCTTTTACTCTGCCAGGCATACGTGTCTTGCGATTTTTTTTATCAGAGGTAGTGCCCTGAATTAGTAGCATGCAAAGTTTCGCACACATGCATTGTCATGTATAGTGTCAAGCGCATGCCACACCCAAGTTCACCACTCACATCATATCACTAGCTGACCATCGGGCTGTTCACAACCTTAACCCAAACACGCTATCTACTTAACCTGTTAGTCATAGCGGCATGCATGTTAGTCAATCACCTGCACGTGGCGCAGGTCACAGTGTGCACAGGGCGAGCTGGCGGACAACGCAACCCTCATTTACGCCAACATACATCTTTTGTGTACACGGTACACGGTACCTGTCCGCAGCCATTGTGCCACACCATCGGCTTGAAACAACAACTACCCATACACTACCAATAGCACCTTTGATTTGTACTTTATACCCGCACCAGCACAGTCCACTAGCGTTGAAACAATGCTGGCCGAGTAGCAGCATAATCCAGATTACGGGAAGGTTGCTGGCTCTTACAGATGATGATGACAGTGTGATACTACAGAGCAAACAATGGTACACCACAACACAGGTTGTGGCACCGCCGTCATCACATATCCTGAAGGTGGGAGTGGGAGGACCTCTCCCTCTCAAGGCGCACGTGCGCACACACGCAAACACACACGCGCACATACGCGCACATGCGCGCAGCACACACGCCAGACGCATATGCGAGCGCATGCACCATTGCCGCAAAAGTACCTGCATCATCATGCAAATGTTGGTTGGTTGAATGAACTGAAATACTCACCTACTGTGCGCAAAGTACTGCAACCACCATGGTCTAGTCCGATATACCCATGACTGCATATCCAGTCAAATGCACGTGTTCACACGCATACGTCGCATACTATGGCCTTGCTATCAATTACAAGTAAGTGTTTGTCAACAACAAGTGATTGCACTATTGATTTGAGGGAAAGCACAGACAGTGAGGGCAGCTCTTTGTCTTCTTTATTAAGAAACAAGTACACAGGCACGATGGACTTGTGCCTCACGTCTCTACCAGGATCAATTCCAACGAAGACAGCGAAGCCAAGTGGTGCTACGAATGACACTGTATGCACCCAAGCAGTACAGTTTGTGTAGACACGAACGCCTGTCCCTGTCTAGGCACGCGCGCATGCTCGTGCGTGTCAACGTGTGCATGTACCCACGCATGTGACCGCAGCGGGTGCTGCAGCACGATGGCCATGCAAATGCTGATCTATAAGCCAGCATAGATTGCTTTGTGTCATTGACTGCTGGAGCAGCCACCGACATGCTCAGAGGAGGTTGGCATGGCGCGTTTTCGTGAAATTGGCGTCAACATTCTATATTCTATAGCTCTATCTAATTAGCTGAGATAACTGCAGGCATTGAGCCTGTTTGTGTGGCTTAGATGTGTGCGTGTGGGTGTGTCCGCATGTGCGATTGAGCGCGCATGCTGGAGTCGGCACATACGAGTTGGTGTGCGCAAATGTGGGCGTATATGAACGTGGGCCATATATGCATTACGGTAATGCATAACAACACTCAAGACACACAACCTTACGCTTTGCCTCTCAATCAGCTACATGTAGTAAAATGCTAGATACTCTCGAGAAAGGTAATTAGTTAGGGAAGGTCAATAACAAACAATTGTTTTTAAGAACCATTATTAAACAAAGAGGGTTTTCGAAAATAGGAAATAGAAGGTAATACATAACAAGGTACCTTGGTTAACGAAGTTGACGATGACCAAGGTGCACAAGTTGCGAAGTTGTACCAACCCCATTCAAGAATAATATTAATTGTAGGATTAGTCGTTGTTTCATTGACCGCTGCAAGCAGCAAATACACCATCCTTAGTAACTCAGGGGTCAGAGCAGACGGCTGTTAACCGTCGGGTCGTTGGTTCAAATCAAATACAACCTAAGGAGTGCAGGGGACAGGGGTTCTATGGACAATGGATGTGCATGGTACGCAAGGGATGAGTGCATAGCCACAGATACACTTGGTGCGTGGCAGCTACTCTTACTATCCTGTAGCAGAAGTTAAAGAGAGTAGCGCTTGACTCTGTGTGTGTGTGCGCACACACACAAAGCCGTATGAGCCAAGCTGTTGGCAGCGAGCATTGCCTGGGGCAGGATCAAACTTTTCCTCAACATAGTATCAAAGACTGTAACTCTCACAACGTTTGCATCGATGCTCAAGCCTTCGTGCGCTCATTGTCTACGTCAAGTCTGGTACATAAAAAGGCAAGCACACGTCTGACCTTTCACGGGTGCCCCTGTGCAAACCAACGCGTATGCACTTGGTCTACTTCTACCTGCCGTTGGTCTGGTGTTTGGGTCAGAGAGTACCGCGTGCGCTACTGCGGGTGCCCTTTGCACGCGCGCGCACATGTCGCACTGACTCCTACTCGGACAGGCTCGGTGTGGACTGCAAGCACGTGCGGGCAAGCTAACTGCACCTTTTCCTGCGACCATGTGGAGGTACTGCCTTGGATGCACAAGTGCGTAGGGAGCAGGCAGGCGGCAGTCGACCTCTCAGGAACCCGCTTGGGCTGCAGTATTGGTGATGCCCTTCGCACCATTACTGACTGCCTGTACGCATGCATGCGTACACGCTCGCTTGGTTGCTATGGCATGCTCTCGTCCGTACACGTGCATGCATGCGCGCACCAAACATACTATGTAGGCGCACACACACACGCACAAGCACGCTCGCTCGTACAGGTGCGCGCGTTCAAGGGGAGCTCGCACTATGTGCTTTGTGTAAGAGCGCGCACAAACACAACACATACCCGCGTGTGCACACGCATGCATGCACGCACGAACACTCATATGTACTAACACACTCTCATACAGACTCGCGCCCACACTTCCACTTGCTGTGAGAGTGAGAGCATACGTGTGCATGTGCGACTTGCATAGCATGTGTTGGAATGGCTGCATGCGGTAACTGTCTCACTGCTACATTGTAAAGCTGGGCAATACTTTACTGCGTGTAAACTGCCTGCTCACTCACACATCAACATACGCACACGCTCACACATACGACATGACAATGGTGATGACAAGACAAGTGTGACGGTGTATGGTAGATGCACAAACAAGCAGGACTGCCTGCGTAGCATTACATGGCTTGGGGTGTGTTTTGTGTTGTTGTTATCGATGTACACTGCAACACGACGCCAACTTGATACATACGTCTACTCAACTTATGTGCAGAATAACATGCCAGTACATCACTTCGCAATACAAAGATGTGAACAATCCATGCTGTTGCGGGCATGCATATCATCACGCGTCAAGTGCATGTAAAAGCATACATGCCGAAGTCCATCGCGCCCATAGAAGACAACACAAATTCACTCAATTGGAAACAAGAGGCAATCAATGTGAATGCGTGGTTAAGTCAACGCGTCCAAGAATGTAAATGGAAATGACATAGAGTACAAACGCCGAGAGGGCTTGTCGCCAGCTTATAACTTGGGAAGAGTGGCGTCGGCGTCCACCATGTCCAAGATGAAAAGGTTGCCTTTGTCTCCTCTTGATATCCTAGCAAGGTTATGCACACATATGAAGCAGCACATCATGCTATGCCACAAATTTGATTGCACATGTGCATGTGTATTTGCAACACTCACCGCAAGTCTTCGTCGACATACGTGATGTCAAGTGAACCTCGAGCACTATCCGGGGCCTTAAACGAAATCTGCAGGACGCAAAAGCAATGTGAACCACCTAGCCTGCAGCCTGATGCGAGCGCAACTCTCACAGATGCTGCACTATTTAAGCATCAAAAGAACAATGATGAACTAAACAACAGCAACGATAAGTAGATACCAGGCCAAATATCTTGAACACATCAAACTTGACTGCCACTGCGCTGTCGGATGTGGGCGTGAGGTCAGCTGTAACCTGCACAAACCGTCATAAGAAGCAGAAGCCCAGTGTCTGCAGGTCTACAGCGAGAGCGAGAGCGAGAGCGAGATCGAGAGCGCGAGAGAGCGAGCGAGCGAGCGAGCGAGAGCGAGAGCGAGAGCGAGAGAGCGAGAGCGAGAGAGAGAGAGAGAGAGCGAGAGCGCGAGCGAGCGAGAGCGCGAGAGAGAGAGAGAGAGAGAGAGAGAGAGAGAGAGAGAGAGAGAGAGAGAGAGAGAGAGAGAGAGAGAGA
>RHPI01001202.1:14748-51040 GCA_009103225.1 Chlorokybus atmophyticus | reverse complement strand
GGGGGGGGGGGCTGTCGCAGCAAAATATGGTAAGTTTGCACTTGCGTGTGATTGCGCATTCCGGGCCCTTCTCCTTGCTTTGTGCAACAGCTGCACTTGCCTCCTACTAACACACGTAATCTCTTTATTTTGTGTCGAAACAAGTGTGAAACAATTCCCCTTCGATAAAAAGACGCGCACATGCCATTGTTCTCAATTTTGCATATAATCCTTTTGTGCCTAATTTTATTGCAGGCACCTCAAGTTTTTCCTACGTCATGTACACGCAAAGACCTGTGTTTAAATTTGCAGAGCATTACTGATTATTGTGTCAAGACAACACAACAACAAAGTACATCCACAATTACATGATTCGATAACGAGCAGCAAGTGGTGTGATGCGGCAAATGTCTAGACGTTAAGGGCAATGGGTCACGTCGGTGCTAGCACAAAGCAAGCAATGAGTAAATACAAGAGCGGTAGCAGTGAGCGGAGCCCCTCAGCAGTACATCGGCCTAGCAAGCGAGAGCGAGAGTTGTACATTCAACAGTTGCATCACTTGCACATGCTGCATGCATAGAATAGCCTTTTATTTTATGTATTCGACGCATACACCATGTGTGTAGATAGTAGTGGTTTCTCCTCGTATCTTGAAGCCCTCGTTTAAGAGTGTATAAAAGATATGATGCTAGATTAACAGCATGCATAGTGTCAAACGCATGCAATGTCCTGCATCACATCTAACACACGGCACATGCCTTGGCATGAAGATGTTTCATACCACCGGGCTGCTCCTAACTCCTAACTCCTAACTCTACCCAACACACTAACCCCTACCCCGTTAGTTCACACCAGCATGCACATTGCAAAGTATTCACCCGCCCATACGGTCTCACACTTAGTTGGTATCGACAATGGCAAAGATGGCAAGGATGGCAGCAGCAATGACGACGACTCCCTCTGCCTCTCTCTGCTTGCCTCTCTCCCGCTCTTCCCCGCCACACTCTTCTGCAGAGTCATCGGTACTTTGCTCTCCCTCACTACCCCAACCCTCACTGTCCAGTGCAAACGTCAGCACTGCATCGCGCAGGACCACTGCATCGCAGCTGGCAGCTATGTGCTGTCGGTGGGGTTGGGTGGTGGGATTGGTGCGGCTAGCCTACAAGCATCAAAAATATGCGGCTGGTCTGAGCTTATGTACTACTTTTGTGTCTGTGTGGACTACGTGCACCACCAACACAAGTCGTATTGCAACATGACATGCAGCCCCCCACAGAAGTGTCGTTTGCACAATGCTAGATGATGCATGATGTTTGGTGGCATAGGTGAAGCAGAAGCAGCTCAAGCACCTGCATTGCAGCCTCCACTTGGCCATGCAATGCCACATTTGCCACTACCCAAGGGACACTACCCAATGGCTGACCGGCAACAAACGACAGCAGGACCATTTGTATGTGCTGTTCTACAACATAGTTTATCACAATGTTTTACCTACACACCTGGAACAATATGCACTCAGGTGCTACATGGATGCGTACACAAGCTGCATACTCACATGTGCCAGTGGCCATCCAGTAGCACTCCCAACGGCCCTTGCGAAACGACCTGAGCAATGCGCACTCTAGCCCCAAGATACTCAAAAATAAACCTACCAATGTTGGAGGATGCTGTAACAACAGCGTAGTCAACGCGGGTGACCATTGTCCGAACACCAGCAAGCATGCGGTTGACTTCATCTGGCAGGTTCCTCATCGCCCTGGACTCCGACATAGCTGTGGCAGCCGTGTCTGAGTATAGATTTGCGAAGCAGAGCTCATCAGCCTTGCCAGCTTCACGAGCCTTGCGTGCTGCTTGTTCCAGCTTGGCAAAGCTGAGGACTTGCGGATCATCTGATATGAGAAAAACTGCTTCCGGACACTTTGGCAGTCCATTGCCAGGTGTGGTCTCCAACACGGCTTTGAAGTAGTCAGCGACAGGCCGGTACTG
Organism: Chlorokybus atmophyticus; assembly: GCA_009103225.1. Classification (NCBI taxonomy): domain Eukaryota; kingdom Viridiplantae; phylum Streptophyta; class Chlorokybophyceae; order Chlorokybales; family Chlorokybaceae; genus Chlorokybus; species Chlorokybus atmophyticus. Next base: position 49,075 of record RHPI01001202.1, on the reverse strand, counting down.
GCGGTGAAGCTTCCAGTACGGGTCTTCGTGCTTCTTGTCTGAGCGGCGGACTTGAACACCGAGCATCAAAGAACTGGCTGGCAACGTCTGCACAAAGTGAAGCACTTCCTTATTGCTGACGGCTTTGTCGAACAACCACTTGCCGATGATGGCATGCAGCATAAACTGCTGCTCCAAAGGATGAACAGCTTTATTCAGAGGCAGCACGACGGCACCTTCTGCCAGCAGCTCGCTCCACAGCCAGTCAGGAAAGCCACGCAAGGAGAAATGCGAGTCCAGAAGGTTGACTTTGGTGCAACACTCAGTGACAGGTACTCGGCACCAAGGCACCTCCCATTTGCCACCGCTGCAGTACTGGACATACTTGCCTGGCTCGTGCGAGATGGGGCTGGCGGCATCCGTGAAGTTCCCACAAGCGTGCGGGACATCCATGACATTCAGGCCGTTTGCAGAGAGCGTGAACTGCTCGAGGTGTTTTACGCATGTGGGAGACACGATGTGGCTGGCCCACAGGCTGTACCCGCCGTGCCCGTTCTGCTCCAACCCTTGCATGGACAGCTTGTCCGGGTTGGGCAGCGGCACCAGTGTGCGGTTGAGATGCATGGCAGCGACCAGCGCCATCTCAAAGGAATGCAGGGTAGAAAAGAATCCCTGCCAATACAGTGGACATGTTGAGTACTACACCACATGCACACATGCATTGCCTGCATCAAGCACCATAGCAGCTTCCAAAAGCAACAGACAGGACAAGGACAAACTGAATTAGTACAACACGTCAAACCTTGATGAACAACTGCAACTGGCAGCTCACCTTCTCCCTAGGAGTCAAGAACAGCACGCGCTGGTCATCGCATGTGTGCGGGAACTGCATGCTTCCTACATATCCAAGAATCAGCTCTTCTGCTCGCGGCGTCCACTGCAACCAGCGGCCTGGCTGCAGAGGTGTAGTGGGTGGAGCAGGAGGTGTAGAAGGGATTGACAAGACCGTTGGTGGGAAGACAGTCGTGTCTTGCAGAGCCAACAATGCCGCATTGTGCTCCGTCAACGGCGTCAGTGCCAACTGGCTCGCCCACATGCCCCACAGCAGAAGCAACGCCGCCCCTGTTGCCAGCAGCGAGAGCAGCCTCCTCTTGGTGGACCTCGCCGCCCCCACCATCGCCCGCCGCCCACATCTCAGCAGGCCTACTCCTCCACACGGCTGTAATACAGGCTGAACACGCCGCCCGCTGCCGCCGCCGCCGCCGATGACGACGACAATACCTCCAGCAATACTACCGGCACATTAGGGTCCAGACGCATTCAGTAGGGCTCTAGATGGCCCAGAGGTTGGATACCCAGACTAGGAGCCAAGTTCATTTCCATTCCATATGGACGACGTCATCCATGCTGTAGCGGCGGCGGCGGTGGTGGAGAAGGTCAAGGAGGAGGGCGACAGGTCAAAGCAGGACTTGGTTGGCGCATGAAGAGGTGAGGCTGGCATGTTCCTGCTTGTAAGGGCTGGTGGTAAGGCTGTCGGTAGGGTCAGGGGCGGCCGTGGAGGCCGAGGTTAGGGTTTGGATGACGACGCCGGTGGCGGCGACAGCAGCTTCCAGGAAGCGAGCAGGGGCTGCGGGAGGAGGAGGAGGAGGTCAGGCCCAGGCGCAGGCGCCCAGCAACAAGCGATCCAAGGGAGGGGCAGGGGCGAAGGAGCAGGCCAGCGCCAACACCATGGAAATTCATCATGTGCTGGATCCTCCTGCGCCCATGGATTGTGGCACCCCCAACAACGATGGGTACGCTGATGCCGCAACTACCGCCACTGCCACCACCACCGCAGCCAACCTCACCAGGAAGAAGGCTACGCCACCTGCACCAAAGAAACTTGTGATCAATTTCAAAGGTACCTTACCTTGCTAAGTGTAGGGTTGCAAGTTGCCGGTAGATAGCATGCATTTGCTGCTACTGGCATGCACATGCGGACATTGTGTCGCAAGCTTCTGTTGTTTTCCACTGTTCAAGCACACGTCGAGCATGACGTTGAGGTTACTCTGTTCGTACGATCACATGGGCGCTCACGGCTTCAATGCCTCTGTCGCTGCATGATTCAGTTAGTGCATAGGGTCGTAGGGCGTCTGAGCAAGGCATGCTACCATCATGGCGAAACCTGCAGTACAGTGCATTAAACTGGTTTAGGACAGGTTGACGGTCAATAGCTTAGTACTTGCCAACATCACACGTATGTACTTACTGGTCATGCTGGTAAGCGTCGTGCTGCGGTTGGGGTGTGGTTAGTTGCACAGGCTCGCAGGTTAGTTTGACGCTGCTGATGTACTAATGGTTGTGCTTTTTCCAGCAAAACCAAAGCTGCCTGTGAACTTTGAGGCAGCTACATGGGCCAAGTTGCAAAACGCTGTGAATGCTGTTCATCGGAAGCAACCAGTGTCATGTAGCCTGGAAGAGTTGTACCGGGTAAGGGCTGCCACCGTTGCATACTGTCACTCTCAGTGCTAGCGGCTAGTGTTGCATTGTTAGCGACGCTGATATGTTTCAGGCAGTTGAAGACCTTTGCGTGCACAAGATGGCGGACAATTTGTACACAAGGCTACAGAGCGAATGCGCGGAGCATATACGAGCTCAACTCTACGGGTTGTTAGGATATCCATACAACCGCTGTGTTCTTCTGATTGGTTTAAACGTTGCATGCTGCATGCTGCATGGCATTTGCTGCGAGCGAAGTAGTAGGTTTGCCTTGACTGCATCACACGCAGATACCAGATCCTGTCATATTCTTGAACCATGTGCAGGATCGGTGGCAAGATCACTGCGACCAAATGGTACGCTGGTTGTGTGGCACTGAACTGGTGGTGCTTGGTGTGCAAGCAAAGAGAACATTGTCGCTCTACTTATGGACGGTGGTTGTGGCAGCTCACGATTCGTAGCATATTCCTCTATCTGGACCGTACATATGTAATTCAGACCACAGGAGTGCGGTCTCTATGGTGCGTTAGCAAGCTGAGCAATAGTGAACAATGGGCTCAGCTGCTGGTCAGCTGGTGTGTTGAATTGCGCGTCCCTTCTGAAATTGTGAATGCAGGGATATGGGACTTCAGCTCTTCAGCAGGTACTTGGGTGAGTGCCCCGAAGTCAAGAAGAAAACAGTTGTGGGGCTGCTAAGGCTGATCGAGCGTGAAAGGTAAGCGCAATCCTTAACTTGTGTGCCAAGCTTCGCTGTTCCTTTTTTTGTTTGCCAGCCTTCGCAAAGCAGTTGCGCTTAGATTATGTCAACAGGCAAGGGGAAACAGTGGATCGCTCACTGCTGAAGAACTTGTTGAGGATGTTCTCAGCCCTGGGGATCTACAGTGACAGGTGCAATCAGTTGCATTTGTGGACAAGGTGCACTTCTCTGTGCACCCCAGCTGACTGTACGTGCATGCAGTTTTGAAAGGGTTTTTCTGGATGAGACGAGTGCGTTCTATGCTGCTGAAGGCACGCGTTTTATGCAACAAGCGGATGTTCCGGACTATATGAAGCACTGCGAGGTAAGCATTGCATGAGAACATTGTGTATGGCAAGCACTGTTGACCAACCATTGTGCTGATGCTTCTGGTAATCCACAGATTCGGCTGCAAGAGGAGCATGATAGGTGTATAAATTACTTGGATAGTAGCACGCGCAAACCCCTTATAACAGTCGTCGAGAAGCAGCTGCTGGAGCAACACACAGCAACTATCATTGACAAGGTTGGTATGGGTGGTGTGCACTGTTGCAGGTGCCATTATTCCCCTGGTGTTGGAGCATGAGTAGCTCTCAAAGGTTTATGAATAGACTGTTGCATATGCAGGGCTTGAGCACTCTCATGGATGGCAACCGCTTGGCCGATCTTGGCCGCATGTACAGCTTGTTTGGGCGGGTTGGTGCGCATGAGCCGCTGCGGTTAGCCATTGGGGCGTATGTAAAGAAAACAGGTTCAGCACTTGTCGTGGACGAAGAGAAGGACCGAGACATGGTGCAGTGCCTGTTGGAGTTCAAAGCACGACTGGATCAGATTTTGGAGACCAGCTTTGCAAAGCAGGAGACGTTTGGATATGCATTGAAGGACTCCTTTGAGTACTTTATCAACCTGAGGCAAAATCGACCAGCAGAACTTATTGCCAAGTTTATTGATGCAAGGCTGCGAGCTGGGAACAAAGGCACCTCAGAGGAAGAGCTGGAAGCAACGCTGGATAAGGTCTTGATTTTGTTTAGGTACATCCAGGGCAAGGACGTGTTCGAAGCTTTCTATAAGAAAGACCTTGCTAAGCGACTGCTGCTGGGAAAGAGTGCCTCCATCGATGCAGAAAAGTCAATGATCACTAAGCTCAAGACAGAGTGTGGATCTCAGTTCACCAACAAGTTGGAGGGGATGTTCAAGGACATTGACTTGTCAAGAGACATCATGACATCCTTCAGGCAGTCGGCACAGGCGCGTTCCAAGCTGCCCCAGGGAATTGAGATGAATGTGCACGTTCTTACAACAGGCTACTGGCCTACCTACCCACCTCTCGAAGTCACTCTGCCGCATGAACTCAACGTCTATCAGGACATCTTCAAGGACTTCTACCTTAGCAAGCACAGCGGTCGAAGGTTGATGTGGCAAAATTCTTTGGGGCACTGCGTTTTGAAAGCGGATTTCCCCAAAGGAAAGAAGGAGCTCTCTGTGTCCCTTTTCCAGGTGTAGCCAGTGGTGCAAGAGTTTGCCGATGCATTGTGTGATCAGTGAGGCACTGGAGGGTCTAAGTGCGTTGTTCGCTGACGGTACCTTGTGGTGACAGACTGTTGTGCTCATGCTTTTCAATTCCGCTGATCGGTTAAGCCTGACGGAGATTCGGGATGCTACAAACATTGAGGACAAGGAGCTGAGGCGCACACTGCAGTCCCTTGCTTGCGGAAAGATTAGGATACTACACAAGGTTCTCTATGTTTCCCTATCTGCGTTTGCGTGTCAGTTCACCTGTCACATTTGCTCAGTAGCTATCCCCATGTGCACCATATTAGGATCCCAAGGGGCGTGATGTGGAGGATGGGGATTACTTTGAGTTCAATACTGACTTCAGTGAGAAGTTGTACAGGATCAAGGTATGCAGTGAATCTGTGCGTGAGTCAGATGTGCATCAATTGCTGGACTTGTCTTGGTGTCTGCTCACTTTGCCGTGCATCTTTACAGGTGAATGCAATCCAGTTGAAGGAAACTGTTGAGGACAATCAGGCTACGACAGAGCGCGTGTTCCAAGATCGACAGTACCAGGTCTGGCATACATGCTGAAGTTACGCTATTGTCCATGTCTGTTACATTCTGCTATAATTCTCTTGCAATGCAGATTGACGCAGCTATTGTTCGCATCATGAAGACGCGCAAAGTGCTGAGTCATACGCTTCTGATTACCGAACTGTTCCAGCAGGTGGTTGATTGTGTTTTGGTCTCCTCGCATCAATCAGCACAATCTCTTATTTTGGTTGTCTTCTGTTTTGTGCAGCTTAAGTTCCCTATCAAGCCCGCAGACCTGAAGAAACGCATTGAAAGTTTGATAGACCGCGAGTACCTTGAGAGGGATAAGACCAACCCACAAACTTACAACTACCTTGCATAGCTCATGCATATTGTGTCGGTCTTGTAAGACTGTAGTGTTGGTGTCGCGCTGTTGTCCCGAGCTTGCAACGGGGTCTGTGTGAGCCTTCATGTCCAATGGACTGGCCAATTGCCTGTGGCATGCGGTTCACATTCCTGCATTACGTAATTGTGCAGCAATTATTATTCCAGTATATGTGTGATGTGGGAACGATCAGTTTAAAGAAGGCTTTGCAGTGAGTGCAGGCAGCAGTGAGTATGCGGGGAGTGGCGGCAGTCGCAGCAGCGCCGGGCTGGGCGCCGTTGACCCCAGTCCCTGCTGTCATGGCACATGCGGTACTCGCGCAGTGTGCCACAGCTGCAACTCTCTACGACTGACAGAGTGTTGTATGGAAGGGGTACGCTGGTACATGCACATGTGCGTTAAGCTGCATGCCAACGCTAACAAAACCCTAGTGCAGCGCCGTATCAGGGTTGCAATCGGCGACGGAGGGTGAGGTGGGGGCGGGAGGGGGGCGTGTTGACTTGCGGTTATAGTTGTTGACTTGCGGTTGCATGGGCTAACTGCTGACCACATGGGCATGGGCAGGTAACAAAGCTGCAGTGAATGCATGCATGACGAATAAGGGGGGCAAGAGGGTAGGGTTGGAGTGAACCCTGTAATGTATACGATATGGTACCATGCACAAACAACCAGCGAGTCAATGATACACATGACAACCAACAATTCTGACCGGGGGGTGAAGTCTGTAAGCCAACTAGCTCAGCCACTATCCTGTGTGCGTGCGTGCAAATGTAGTGGGTAGCAAGGAGATGACAGGGATAGTGTAGCAACTTGCAGCAGCCGAAGGGGAAGGAAAGGGAAAGGGTGGTAAGTGCCGTGGTCACAGGGCGTGCCTGACCTGACTTTGCCTGTGCGGGCACAACGTGCTCCCCGCACAAAGTTACCACAACTTACCTTTACATTACTTGTTGTTGTCAATGATGGTACTAACCCGTGTGTTTTTGGGTGGTGCTCAGCGTTGTTGTCTGCCCACACCATCATGCAACCCCCTGCACACCAGCCAAAACAAATACAAACCGGAGCATTCATACCAATGCTTATTACCAAAGACCGTTGTAAGCGTGAAGTCAAGCGGCGCTGGCTATAGCCTGCAGCGATCAGAGCTTTAATCAATGTCACAAGGTCATCAATAAAGTGTGCCCTGTACGTGGTGATGCGCATTTAGCGATGTGCCTAAAACACAACAATGTTGAGCTTGGCTGACTTGGCCACATCGGATATTGGGTGTGGTCCTCTTTGCACGGGTATGTCCGCAAACACCGGTTGTTTGAGCTTCTTGTACATTCTTGTGCAGATGCCAACATCCCTTGTCTAACAAATGGTGAGGTCTAGGTAAGGCACTGTGACACATGTTTTTGTTCAAGCCAACGTGAGCGAAGCTTGTGGATATAAGCCACCAGCCAGAGCACCATCAGCAAGATACAATTATAACTTAAAATAATGCACGTTTACCACCACGAGGTCATCCACAAATCTGAGGATGCTGCAAGCATACCGCAATAGAATGGGCCTGTCAACCAGGGGCTGCAAGCGGCGCAGCCACCTCAACTCAAAACCTAGCGAATGTATTATAATGCGGGGCTTGGCCGACTAGGCCATGGTAGCAAAAGTCGCTACCATGAGAGGTTGTGTATGGCTTATTCATGCTTCATCAGCCCTTTTTAGCCTACTACTTCACATTAACCGGCATTACATTCAACCCGACTTCGACCGCGATATTACCTGCACATCTTGGTTGGTCGCTCCGACCAGACGGCAAGGCTAGGTCGCGTCCGATCATGACCAGCCATTACCGGTCTTGCCGCGTAGTTTTCCACGGCTGTAATGATACCACTCACTTACCTGCTAGTGAGCCTCACCACCTTGTGCACAAGCACAAAGAGCTTATGCACAACACACCCCGGTGCAGCACCTCGCGGAGGGGAGACACAGCATCAGAGCCGGGTAGGAGAGGATGACCGCCAGCCCTCCAACAGCTCCCACACACAAGTATAGTCACCAACGCCGCGCACTCACACCCAACAAGGGATGAGGGGGAGAGCCCCTTCAACAGCTACAACCAGGCACCCCACACACAAGTGGCCCTCGAGTGGTGAACACACTCTGATCCCTACTCAAGGTTGCTACTGAGCATATATACCACTTGCCGCTCTCCCGACCTGGCACACAAGATGTCAAAGGCCCAAAGCCTTGTCACTGTGTGCTGACCTAGCAGCACATGCTGACTGTGTTCAACAAAGGACCTGTCCCATCATAGGACATTAACCTCGGGATTATCAGATCACGAGATTGTCAAACACAGGAAAAGTCAACCTCGGATTTGTGAACTGCCAAAATCCGTCTTGTGCTTGTCCAAACACATCGGACTGGCAAATCGCACGACTGACTTGCGACTTGCAACACGTATGCTGCCTCAGCGTCACAGCACTAGCACTCCACAAGTCATGCGGAGCATATGGCACCGATCAGCCATGTGCTTGCTAATATACAGCCTTGTGCAGATGCATAGCCCTAGCTACTAAGTAGACAAGGATTGACCGCATAAGCACACATGCCAAGTGCCACACACCATGGCATGCGGAATCCTCATTTGGTCCCTCTTACTTACCACATAAGTAAGGAACTGAGAGTGACTTTTGCCAGCCCTTTGGGCGTGACCACGGCGACTTGCCACGTTGTCGCGCAGGAGCGACCCTCTGCGCGCCGACTTAGTCGACTTAACCTCACAGTTAGATTTGTAACTAATCCAACTAACTGTCTTGGATCGTTTTCAACGGTCGCGAAACCAACTCACGCGCAATTGTTTCGCGCTCGGTGGGGCTAGATTCCACGACCTTCAGCAATAAGATCCGACTACCAATGTAACGCGGGGCTTGGCCGACCAGGCCATGGTAGCAAAATTCGCTATCACGAGAGGTTGTTATATTGCTTATTAATGCTTCATAAGCCCTTCTTAGCCTATTTCACATCAATTGGCATTACATGTTTGAATCCAAGTGTACACCTGCAGCGTTGCCCATCGGAATGCCTATGAACTGCCTGTGTGCAGTGTGAGAGGATGTCTGCTCAAAGAGGTTATCACACACAAATGCCAAACAATTGTGCACGTACGTAGTAAAGACATGTGTCCCCGCATCAAGTGGTCTCGGTCCTGGCCACTATGGAGCCTCTGTTTTGCCACTGATCAGTGTCTGATGCAAGTACGAGTGCCTGTTCACAGCATGCTGGTACGCAAACACTTCATCAACCACAAAGCGCATGTTATGGAGCAAGTCTTCATGCAAAATGTTAGTATACAGCATTGCAAAGTTGAGGGTTTGCATCCCCAGGTACTCATGCTTTTGTTGCGCATCTCGTGTGGTGTTGTAAAACCGTTGTAGCCTTTGGAACCCCGCAGAGTCCCTCAGACTCAGGACTGCATGGTGCCATCACCTGTCACCCAACTCCATAAACTTCAATAACCGGCATGCATGCTTTGTATGCTTGTGCCAAAGTCAAACCTGGGTTATTCCGTGGATTTAATCTCCTCGATGGTTCCTGTTACTTCCGCTCGGGAAGGGAAAATTCTCGAAAATGACGAAAGTCCAACGCTTTTATGCTTATATAAGTCTGATGCCTTCCGAAATTGCCTTAATTGACCATAACAGTACGGAAGTTCACGAAAATGTGTCATATAAGCAAGCAACATGCATGTCAAACCTTAGCATAAGCATCTCATATGATTTCTATCAACATTTACATCATCTCATATGTATACATAAATATATCTAACCAATATAATAATGACATTTTTAATAAGAGTCAATGATATCAAGCTTGAAACCTTCCGTGGATAGCCCACCAACGCTTCCGTCAGCGAACGGAAAGTTCCATAGGCAAATGAAGGGAAAGACTGGTCATGAGCGCTTTTCAGAACATTTCGAAAGCTTTTGTAAAGGAAGTTGACTTCCGTCTGGGGAAAAACACAGGTCTAGGCAGAGAAATTGACACATCCGACAGAGTTGTTGAAAAGCAGCTGCAATGAAACGCAGTTTGGAAGGTGACTTGTAAAGCTTTGCCGTCAAGTGTAGGTGTGGCAGTCGAGGTTGTGCAGCTTGTGTGACAGTAGTTTTGAAGTTGTGTGCGTCGTGGAAAGCCCTGTATGCTGCCACAATTCCCTGTGTAGTGTTTTGTGCAAGAGTGTAAGTAGGTGTTGCCAACTCAGCCAATAGCGTGCTTGCATACAACTTGATGCACACAAAAGCAAATGTGCATGCGGCTTTGTCCACCTATATGACGACAACTTTGCTCTGCAACTTACTGAGTGCAGCATGTTCAGCCGCAGAGAAACATAGATCCGGGTACACATCCACGCTGAGTGCATGCATGTTGTCACGCAAGTACCTAACAGCTGTTGTGACCCACGTTTGCTTCGAACCCACAAGCATGTTGTGCTTTACCTCATAGATCTCTGCATATCAACGTAGTGCCTTGATAACCGGAGTCACCCATGCCTCTGGTGTCGTAAGTGCTTGCGGCCTGTATGCACCCCTCAGCATAGCAGCTCTTGCAACGCCACATTCGGTGTCAGTCGCACATCACAAGTCACCACATGCAGCAGCTCACGATTCACCCATTCTTGCCAAGCTGGGTCATGCATACACACGGGTTTTAAGGGTATGCAAGCAAGACATCAGCTAGTGTAGATGTTACCATGGGTGACCTGTTACAGCACAACCTTCGTAACGTTTTCCCGATATTTTCATACTACCAATGGAGTTTTCCAACCTTGGCGGACATGGTGTGGCACAGCCTCTAGCACTTCAGCCCTACTCAGCACATTCAGAAAGTCAGTAAACAAACCCATAAAGCGACACTTCACCAACAGTTGATTGTTGGTGATAGCAGCCTGCGGGACCCTGAGGGACTAGCTATCCTTTAGCCGCTGCCTTCATGAGCACACCCAGCAATGCTTCTGCGTGTCGTTGGTCTAGCCCAATTTCCTTAGCTGTACAACGCTTCAACTAATTCAGCATTCTGAAAAAATCACGGTGCTTGCTGGCGGCAAGCATTTTGGCATGAGATGCACCAGAGCGCATCAACTCTCCAAAGTGCCTAAGACGGCGCTTGTAACCATGATATGCATATTCGGTGCGGTGTGGTCTGCAGACAGGTGGAGGCACAGGTGCAGGTGCATATTCATGTGCTGCAAGTGCTCGGACCTCAACCAATGCATGGTTGTGTGGTTGCTTGTGTCGGATTGCACCCTTGCGCTCTTGATTGTAACTATAGGGGCTATAGGTGCGTAGGATGCCAATCCACTCTCGCTCGCTGTCTAGCAAGATTAAACCTGTCAGCATTAAACAGGCCCGCATTGTCAACCCACTCAAGTGGAGATACCGCCTATTGATGGATGCCTTTACTAGTCCAGCGGCGTGGCATTCGTGGCAATACCAAGCTCGTAATGTTCCTTGAAACGCTCATAGGCAATATGTTTGGTCGGTCCCACATATGCCATCTTGGACGCATACAATTGATAATAGATGCAGCAGATAACATGAGTCGTACGTACAGGACTGAGCGGCATGTGTGCAAGGTCGCTTGCCGTTTGTGTTGTATGTGCTGAAGGACGGGCAGCTAGTTGGTAGTGCGCCCTACATACTTGTGCCTTCACGCCACCCCAATCCATGGTGGTTGTGTGCAAGTGCAATGCAATGCTTAGGCTGCTCGATGCCGATGCCAAACAAGAATTAGGCCCCCCAGTATTACAACACAATTTGGCAAAGAAAACCTTAACAACCGTGGCTAGGGTGTGCTGCCCGTTGCAACGTTGCACCACTAGCCCGCACCAGCGGGATATAGAGTGACGGCCTAGTGATAGCTCACCCCTAATATGAGTAGGACCCGGTGCTAAGATGCATACGATACGAGGTAACATGCACAAACAACCAGCGAGTCAATCATGCACATGACAACGACAACCAGCAGTTTTGACCGGGGGGTGAAGTTTGTTAGCCAACCAACTAGCTTAGCCACTATCATATGTGCGTGCGTGCAAATGCAACGGGTAGCAAGGAGATGGCACGGATAGTGTAGCGTGGTGCTAGCGCCCGCTCCACCCGCGACTCTACACCCCAAACCCATCGCCAATTATTAGCATTGCAGTCGCTAGGGCTTACGAAGCACAGTGTCACAGTCATTAAGACTTAACGTAAACCCTTATAACATCGGGTGAATGTCAGGCAACCAAGCATTATATGCAGAAAGTGAGCAAGGTGGCATGCATGACCATATATGTAGATAGAGGTGAGTGTACATAAGATGTACAACGCATTACATACCGTATGTATGTATGTGACATGCAATGCAATGTTTTGTTATGTTGTATGCATTGTTGCACTCTTATGTACGTATACATCAGCGCATTGCATATCTTGTACAATGTTGCGAATGGGGCATGTTTAAAAATGATTTTTCTTGATATTTTGACTTAACATGCATGTTGAGTACATGCATGCAATGGATTGTGTCGACTACGGCTTCATCGAGGTCATCATTTTGTGTTGATGTTATCGATGCATTCATGTTGTTAGTTGAGGTGTCTTTGGCATAACATTTGGTAAATAACATAAGTTATGGTGTTAAATTAAAACCAGTCGGCAAAATGTGCGTATCCTGTTATGGCCGCTTGTAGGTTTGAGTGTCACACCGTATCACATCAGCGAGTATGGCGTACTTGACCATTATAACTTCAGCTATGGGCAATCTTCCCTTCCATCTGGATGTACTACATGCGATATCTTTGCTACCGCATCAAGCTCGCTCATTGTCCGTTTGTGTGCTTATGTATTTATGATTCGCAAGCTCAGTTTGTGTGCAATCAATCTTATATCTCAGCGGTCACTTGCAATAAATCGCCGCATCATGATCAGCACAACCGTAGTTCTCAGCCCATTCTGCTGCGTGAGCCCAACGCCCGACATCGCAAAAGGTGCTGCAACAGCAACATTATCAAGTCTACATATAAAAACTACGGCTGGATACACATTCCATTTATCATATGTCTCTCTTGACAGCAACGGTATATCGCAGTCTTATTGCGGGAAAAATAAAACCCACCTTGCAACAACTGCATGGGGCATGGCATACAATGTACGGTGCTCCTCTCACAAGCGTCACAATATTACATTCACATGCAAGCGTTTGACCGTCAGCGCCACCGTGCCTGAAACTTGCACACTCCACACCAACCAGCAAGGGCTACTCTACGCGAGTGCTGCGCTCCCATTCAGATATCGGGGGGCCTTGTGCTACCGGTGTCCAACCCAGCATATCTACCACAACCGCTGCTCGGCGCTGATGGCCATGGCGTACTGTACAAAGAAGATATGCTGCACTTATTGTGTATGGTGCCTCTCCCACAAGGGCCATACTGCGTATGGAACCCCGCCCACAAGCATACGGGTGTAGCTCGTTTGCAACCAATGCAGCTAGAGCATAGTCATCATGCACTACCATTGCATTATGCTTGTGACTATACACACGTGTTCAACCATAGGATGCAACATGTGGCTGTGACATTTCATGCAGCGACTGAGGTTGCAAGGCAACATTCAGCTGCTGACCAAGATGGCACGCGGAGTGCTGCGCTATATCGACAATGTGTTCGCGGCGGACGTGCCAAACTTTGACAACCTGCTGTACAAAAGGGGTATGCCACAAAGTCCGCATGTATGGTGTGCTAGCAATCACGCCGACATGCACGCAACACTCTTTATTTAACTCACCACCGGGCTAGCACTTAGTCTATTATTCATAATACTCCTATCCTATCCGCCTGCCCCGTTAGCCATACATAGCATGCATGACGCCATCACCTGCATCACGGTTGTGGTGTATACTGCTCCACATGTGTCAGGAGGCTGCTTGTACCCGCCGCACATCCTGCCTGTTACGCAGAAAGCGCAGGGGACCATGCTTCCCTTTTTGGACTTGGCCGTGTTCCAAACGAGGGATGGGATCTGCACAAGATTGTACAGCAAAAGGGATCTACCCGCCTACAGCGATATACCCAGGTATCATGCGCTACGCGCATTTCCACATGCAGCACATTGCATACTTAGTACGCAGCAGGGGCCTACCAGACTCATCAGTTGCATAATCTAACACATGATCACCAAGTAGTGTACATGCTCAACTTCCTTGAAGTTGAGCATGTACACTACTTAGTGCCAAGCAAGAGCAAACATTTGGGGGGCGCCTGAGACCATGCACCTGATCTGATATGCATCATAATCAGATCAGGCGCATATGCAGCTTAGGACGATCACTTGCACACCAACACGTGATTGGACCGACAGATACACAACACTGGTAGGCCGCACGTTTTACAAAGTCGCTTGGAAAAATGGAAGCAAGCATCACCCAAATCACGACGGCAATGCAGCACATTGATGTACACAGCTAGCCAGAGCAACCTACCAACGCAACCTGCTTAACCTGTTTAGTACTGATGCCGGTGCCACCCAGGCAAGAAGAACAAGAACAGGCAATACTATGTCACGCGCGCAAGAAAATCTTCAACCGCAAGCGTGGCATCACCATGTGCCACAGCATCCTCATCAACAGGAATGAACAACTGACCTGTACTTGCCTGCAACACAACAGTCAGTGCTGTGTTCGGAGCAGCAATGTCAAAACCCACAACCATCCTCACCTACAAGTGCATGCATCATGCTGAACGCTGTCAAGGGACATACATACCTTGCAATCAAGAGCATCACCCTCGGAAAGTGAGATGGTTATTGCTCCATGCTGCTGCAGCCACTCCACACACGCCTCTATTGGCTCCTCGCCTTCAGACCCTTCAATGAGCTTGAAGCCTAACTGATCGACCAGGAACTCTACAGGGATGGTGGGCCGACAGGCGCGTGTAATGCACTGGCAAGCCTCAAGACGTGCTCGCTCGAGGTACACATCCATGAGTGACGCGTTAAGGTTAGGTGCATGCGAATACAAGCGAAAGAACGCACAGTAATTGTTGGCAGCCACTGCTTCCCTCACGGCCAAGGCATGTTGCACAGCAGGATCCTGCCGCAGTTTGCCCGTCAACTTGGACAAAGCAGCAAGCAGGTCCAAGGACGAGCCTTGATGGAACACACAGTAGAGTAGACGGTACGAAGAAAACTCGCTGATCGTGCCTGGCAGCCCCTCTTCATACAAAGCATTCAGCTGAGTTTGACACTGCATACAGGAGGTTCAGTACCAGGATGCAGTCGCTTTGGAGTGCATGCATTGGTAACCAACACAAGCTGAGCTTCCGCACCTGGTTGTACTCAGCTAGATCGCCATTCTGTAACGCCAAACGGGCATGTAGCTCGTAGGCCTCAGTTGTCAGCTTGCTCTTGATGTGCTGTACCGTCAAATCTTGCCGTATACTCTTCATTTGATCCTTAGTGTAGAAGTAGTTGCGATCACTGTTGCGCACCATATCCATTGCCTTCTGTAACACATCTGGAGGCCGAACCTGCAGGAGAAGAACAGGCAACTGTCAACACAATGCCCTTGTGACGCACATGCGGTGCACGCCTGGCTTGATAACGCATGATAACACATGTGCATACTGTAGACGGGTCGGGTGCAGATGTGAGTCGAAAGTAGGACTTCTCAATCGTTTGACAGGTGCCTTTGATGCTACGGGACTCCCAATTAATGTCCTCAACAGCCTGTCCATTGGCTTGCCACTGTGCTGAACTCCATGCTTTTGTGCCTGCGCCTCCTGAGATTTTCTCCTTGCCAGCTAGCACAAAGCGCTGTGTCCGGCGATTACGCCGCTGCAAGCAACCAACTCAACCACCCTGCTGTGCCTGAGAAACATACTGTGTGACAAGTGTATCATGTGCTTGCCTGCAGCTCCTCAGCAGTTGGAGGTGGTGTTGTAGCAGTTGCCGCCGCGATGTCAGCCTTGCGCTGACGTTGTGGTAATCTGGTATGAACTGATAGTGATGGTGTTGGTCCAAGTCTCGTAGCAATCGGCTGCTTTGCAATTGGCTCTTCATTCGCTGACCACCGGCTTTTTCTTTTCCTCGCAGCAACAATTAAAACCTGATCTGTTTGTGACTCACTTACCGAGGGCAATGCTTCCGCATCCCAGTCTCGAGTCCACAACGCGCCTTCCACTGAAGCCTTGGTGATGATCTGCATACATAGTGAAGCAATATGAGACAGACATTTGGCATTAAGTGCAAAACAGCTTGTAACTTTACCCCTTTCAACTTGCTCTCAATAACGGCTCGCGATACATCATCTGTCGCCTGAGCAAATGAGCGCTCAACATAGGCTCGAAGACTTTTCGGCCATTGGCCGCTGACTGGTGGCTGCATCATAAGCAGTGAACTTTAAGCAGTGAGCTTCAGTTGTGTCACATTTCGCAAGGCATCCCTCAGCTGCAGAGCAGCATTGCAAGTACCTTGACTGTTGGGGTGGTTGCGGCCGTAGCAGTGGCAATGGCTGAGGCCGCAGTCGCTGGAACAGAGATGTATGCTGGCGCTGAGGAACCACGCACAGCAGACGCATACGATACACCTGTACCAGCAAACCTTGGGTTGGGTTGTATCTGAAACTTGGGCTGATGGGGGAGTGGTGGAGGTAAAGGCGGCTGTGATCTTGCAAGTGGCTGTGGTTTTGCAGGCTGAACTGCTGGTGTAGCTTGTGGTCGCGGCGCAGTCCAGTACTGCTGCTGTGCTTGGGTGTGGTAGTGCGGTTGTATAGGGGCTTGTGGTTGAGTTTGCCATGGCGCAGCTTGTGCTTGTGATGACAATGATGCCGCTACAGAGGTTGGCTGCTGGACAGCAAGCAAATGCCATGTATGAGTAAGTAGGTATGGCACCGTTGCAGCATCGAGCATGCTGGCATACCCAAGTTGTGGTTGCTTAGCACTTACTGTGGCAGCCTGTGTTGCTGCAGCTGCTTGCTGGGCATAATATGCTGCCCACTGAGCAGAATAGTCCTGAGTTGAATCTGCTGTGGTGTAAGTGCTAGTGCTGTAATTGCTGGCTGTTGATCCTGCTGCACCAGTGCTTGGCGGATACTCAGAGTAGTAGGTGCCAGAATACGCCTGTGCACCGTCCTGACCATATCCAGGGTACGCGTATTGTGGCTGCGGTACCGAACCATTTGTAGCAGGTGGGTATGCATAGCTTGTTGATGCAACTGGCTGTGGCTCTTGGCCAGGAGGCGCCTCAGCAGTGGCTTGAGTGTCAACCTGACCTGGTGGAGGTGGCTGCTGTTCCTGTAAAGAAGAACATAAACATCGTAACACGCTACGACTTGGACAGCGCAGACGACATCACGCCATGATTATAAGGTCAGCAAAGCAGTTATGCCAAACGATTGACAATATTGACTTCAATGACGCAGATGCATACCTGATAGGTGGTAGCTACCGGCGGATATTGCCATTGCGCGTTATCAGCAGGGACGGCACTGTACTGATAACCTGCACCCTCAACGGCTGTTGTCGTTGGCTGCTGCGGCTGCCAAGCTGTTGGATAAGCACCCGCGGTGTACCCAGTATATGCACTAGGTTGGCTCCACTGATAGGTGTTAGGGTCTGCGTTGCACATGATGTTACTGCTGCTTGCCAATATGAGCGCACCACAAGGTCGGCATGCACAATCAACCAAGCTTAGGTGGCTTCCAAGGCAGGATGTGCAGTGTGTTTGTGAACCCATAATTGTCTGATACCGCAGTAATAAGCAGAAACATTCGCAACTACTTACTACTCTTACTACTACTACTAGTACATAAGCGAACAGTACAATGCAGCCCAGGCAAGTTGGCCTGGCAGAATGCAGCAAGGTCCTGGCATACGCACTGCAATCAGGTGCACCTGTGTCAGCATACCTTGGGTATAAGCTTGCTGCATACTTCAGCCAGCTTTGCAAGCTGGCACAGGGAACCCCCCAAGCATTAAGGCAGTCCGCTTGCCAACCGACAACAGCACATACGATCACAGAAAATTAGTCCATACAAACAACTACACTGCTATCAGTTGACAGAAACTTTGCAGTCTGTCGCTCATGCAACGCTGTCCCTTCCGCTGCTCCTAGATCGCCGTCAGCACTGCCGCCCACGCTGCCGACGATGACACCGCCACCACGGCCAAACCCTAAATTCAGTCAAGCCTAACAGCAGGGAAGCAAGCTGTAACGAAACGAAAGCTCACGCGAAGCCATCTTCCGACCCTCTCTTGACGGAAGCTTGGCCCCTTCCACCTAAGTGCCAGCTGGCACCCGACACCACCAGTTGATGCTGCCGTGGGCCACGGCTCGTGGCAATACAATGCAGCATGGCGCCAACAAACACCGTAATACCCTGGTTAAGTCGGCGGTTAAGCCAGGTGTGGCGTAAAACGCGGCGAAGCATCCCTGCAACCGCGGAATCGCGGTCAAATAACCGGGCTGCCTGCTGTATTCAGGGCTATAAAGCCGGTTTGGCTGTTGGCAGCTGAGGCTTTAACCGCCGTCTTCTAACCAAGCCCTAATTTCGCGCCACACGCATTTGGCTGCTACGGGATCTGGCGTCGTTGGCGATGTTGTCGAGGAGGTTGTCATCGTTGATGTCGACGGTGCAAGGGCAGTGCTTGTTTGTTGACTGGCTGCGTGTGCGCTTTCGCTGAGGAGATGAGGCGGCTGCTAGCTGATCGGTTACGCCGTCGCCGACGGCGTTTGTGACAGCTGCAGCTTCCAGCTTTGTGTTAGGCGGCAGTTTGTGCAATCACAGTCATCAGCATGGTGAGCATTGCAATAATCATGCTTGAGACTGATGTCGTTTAACGTTCTCTATGCTGTGTTCAAAGTTGAGGGTGTCTGGGACATCCTGTGTTGCAATGCCGCCTAGCTATAGAGCTCTGTGTACGTCGGCAGACATTGGTACCAAAGATTAGTTTCGCCGCTATGCGCTAATAATAACACCAATTGAGATTTTTGGTTGTAGTCAGCTACAGGAAACATAGTATTGCAACAGTTACGTAGAGGGTGCTGCTTGATTACTAATTCGTCACTGTGTAACTTGCACCAAACGTTTGATTGCTGGCATGGGTACATATTATCAATGCATGACAGCAGGTATAATTATGTGTGAAGCAGGTTGTTTTTGTCATATTGTAGATGTTACATATGTGGCGCACAATCTGCAACATTGCAAACTGTTCCTTTGGGCTTTATCATATGAGGACGGCACAGTTGTGCAAGCTAGTTGCGGCGCCAGTGCTCATGGCGTGAGTACTGGATGTTGTTGATGACAATGACCATGAGGCCTTTGGCTTCCTGACCGCCTCATCTCCAGTTTCGGCTGAATTGCTAATCTGCGGTTGTTGATCTGGTCTTTGCTCCATGCTGTGGCCTTCAGTGTTCACATGGATGATGACAGGGCAAACATGTGATTGCTTGGCCTTAGATTCGGTAACATATCACACCTGTCCTCAACCATGCGTTGATCTGCTGTGATTGATGCCAGGGCATTTTGCAGTTCTTGTGTGACACATGTACATAGCTTGCTTACTACTGGTTGCTTCAGGCTCCATCATCTGGAAATGATGCACAAGCACAGCATGTTCATGCGGTCGGCACGAAGGTTTGGGTTGAGAACAGAGAGAGCAATGAGGGATGGCTGCCTGGGGAGGTCATCCGGGTTGATAAAGAGATGCTCACCGTCAAAACGCCTGCTGGATTGGTATTTTGGGGTTCATGTCGTTTTTGTTTGCAGCACTGCCTGTACATCTGCCAGACATGCCGCAGACTACTCATTGGTGTGCATGCATTTTACTAAAGCGCAGTGCATCACAGGTGGATCGCACAACGGCGGAGTGTCCACCACAGGAAGCTCTCAAGGGTGCTGGTGTTGATGACATGACCACGCTGAGCTATCTTCATGAACCTGGAGTGCTACACAATCTTGCAATGCGCTATGGCCTGGATGAGATTTATGTAAGTACACGTATGCATCTTGAACCCAGTGGTTTCAGTCCTTGCTCATGCTCTATGTTATATGGGCATGGCTGATGTAATTGCGCATGCAGACTTACACAGGCAGCATACTAATTGCTGTCAATCCCTTCCGCCGCCTTCCACATCTGTACAATGTGCACATGATGGAGCAGTACAAGGGTGTACCTCTGGGCGAGCTGAGTCCACATGTCTTTGCCGTTGCTGATGCTGCGTACCGGTACTGCAATACCCGAATGCATGTTTGTGTGGCAACTGTCAGTGATGCTTGCTTGGTGGTCACACTGGCAGGCTTACAGCAGCAATGTCCTGATTGGAAGTTGCAGCATGTTTGTCTGTCTGTCTCAATGGCTTTTGTTTCGTGTTCAGGCAAATGTTCCAGGACAAAAAGTCGCAGAGTATCCTGGTCAGTGGGGAGAGTGGTGCTGGCAAGACAGAGACAACAAAGCTAATCATGCAGTACCTGGCGTATATGGGAGGGCGTGCTGACGGACGTGCTGTCGAGCAACAAGTCCTTGAGGTATTTACCTTCCGTATGCTGTGCTGTGCAACCTGCTTGCATTGCACCCCACCCACTTCTCAACCAACTCATGTGGTTCAGTCCAATCCATTGCTGGAGGCGTTTGGGAATGCAAAGACCATCAGGAACGACAACTCAAGGCAAGATTTATTGACGATGCGTCTGCAGGCAGTCAGCCTGAGAACTAAGTACTATCATGTGTGTGCAGTCGCTTTGGCAAGTTTGTAGAGATCCAGTTTGATCAGAAAGGCAGAATATCTGGTGCTGCCATTCGCACCTACCTTTTGGAGCGCTCCCGCATTGTACAGATTACTGATCCTGAGAGGAACTACCATGTCTTCTACCAGCTGTGTGCGGGCGCATCAGCTGAAGTAAGCTGAGTCAGCACTGCATGTACTGCAGTTGCTGGTGGCAACATATGCCAACGTGTAAGAAGCTTTCCTTGTTGTAACGAAATTTGTGTTCAGGAGCGTGAGCGGTACGTCCTGGCTCCAGCAGAGAAGTTTCATTACCTCAACCAGAGCACATGCTATGAGCTTCAAGGTGTCAGCAATGCTGAAGAGTTTGAGCGTACAAAGAAGGCCATGGGAATCGTGGGAATCAATATTGAGGAGCAGGCAAGGAAGCGCAGCAGGCGATGCATGGCTGTTTTATGCTGCCTACCGTGTTGAGGTGCTCATGCATTGTTCTTAAACAGGACGCGGTGTTCCGAATTGTAGCTTCCGTCCTGCATCTGGGAAATATTGATTTTGCGCCAAGCGCCGATGGTGAGAGCAGCAAGTTCAAGGATGCTACGGCAGAAGGACATCTGCGCACTGCAGCCTACCTGCTGCAGTGAGTGCAATGTTGACTGCATCCCTGCGCTGGTAGCGTGGTAGATTGCAATATCAACGCAATTGGGAAAATGTTGCACGCGAGGTATTATGGCGCGAGATGCAAGGTTGTGAGGTGCTGACTGTGTTCATGTGCTGACCAGGTGTGATCCCAAAGGTCTCGCTGATGCCATGCTCACGAGGCAGATTGTGACCTTAGAGCAAACATTCATTAAACCACTTGATGTGAAGGCTGCGGCCGATACGCGCGACACCCTGGCAAAGACATTGTATTCTCGGTTGTTTGACTGGTGAGGGTGCATGCAAATTCTGCCCAAACTGGATTTGACTAGCATGAGTGCACATCAGGATGATGTCTGTGCTGCGCTAATACAGTCTCACAATTATGCACTAGGCTTGTCGCCAGAATCAACTCCTCCATTGGAGAAGACCCTGATTCCAAGACCATGATCGGTGTCCTGGATATCTATGGTTTTGAGAGTTTCAAAATCAACAGGTAGTCACGCGGCCCCCCTTTATCGTGCAAGTCAGTTGTACCCGCCGCTGACTCGTGCTGTTGGAGCAGTTTTGAACAGTTCTGCATCAACCTGGCAAATGAACGGCTGCAGCAGCACTTCAACCAACACGTTTTCAAGATGGAGCAAGAAGAGTATGAGCGGGAGGCTATTGATTGGAGTTACATTGACTTCGTTGATAACCAGGACGTGTTGGATCTCATTGAAAAGGTTTGTTGCATCCCACCTTGGGCACTTGCAAGTGGCAAACATGCTTACTTTTGCATGAGCTGCGCTATATAGTCGTTGCAGTTGCGTTGCATGCAGCTCACAGCCATCTGACAACATTCTTGTTTTCAGAAAGGCCTCGGAGTTATTTCTTTGTTGGATGAAGCTTGGTAAGCCCTCGCAGTTGGGCAACAACTTTTATGTCGGGTACAGCAATAAAGTACACTGCCCGGAAACTAACATGAATCCCCTTTCATGCGCAGTATGTTCCCAAAGTCCACACATGTCACTTTTGCAAATAAGCTGTATAGCTCCTTTGCGAACCACAAGCGCTTCATCCAGCCCAAACGGTCACAGACAGCATTTGCCATAAACCATTATGCTGGCGAGGTACTGCAGTTGCTTGCATGCTGTGCTTGTACTGCATCAGTGATGATCACTTGGTCTGCAACTTTGTTTGCGCCTATATTGAGCAACATTATCCCCAGGTGTTGTATGATACGGAGTTCTTCTTGGAGAAGAACAAGGACTACGTCATTGCTGAACATCAGCAGTTGTTAGGCAACTCGCAGGATCCCTTTGTACAAGCCTTGTTCCCTCCACAGCCTGCTGATGATGGCAAGTCAAGATCATCCTACAGGTTCTCATCCATTGGGAACCGTTTCAAGGTGCTGGTTATGTCCTGCTGGGTTCATACTGTCAGCAATGCGTGTAGCATGCAATCTGATTACTGCAAATGCATTGCAGCAACAACTGCTGGCATTGATGGACACTCTCAACGCCACCGAGCCACACTATGTGCGCTGCATCAAGCCGAATGGTGTAAATAAGCCCACAATTTTTGAAGGGGCAAATGTGTTGCAACAGTTGCGATGCGGGGTGCGTGTTCAGCGATAGGTCAAGTGTTGTAAAGCTCTAGCATTGTGCAGTGCCACATAGCGTGCAGCAGTGGTCATGGTCAGCTTGCATATGCAGGGCGTTTTGGAGGCGATTCGCATCAGTTGTGCTGGCTTTCCCACTCGCCGAGAATATCAAGATTTTACTGACCGGTTTGGTTTACTCGCTCCGCAAGTTATGGCTAGGTAAGTCGATGTGACTGGCATGTTGCTTACCTATTCACCTGCTTACCATGGCATGTGTTTGTTTCTGCAGGCGGCATTTCCTTGAACAGAAGCAAAAAGACATGTAAGTATTGCACTCCAGGGTTATGTCTCAATGCAGGCTGGCCAGTGACATCCATAAAACATGCCCAGCAAGCCTTTACCGGACTGTATTGCTCACTTGTATCCGGCTTTGCAGTGGCAGCCTGGATGATAAGTTAGTCACCGACATGTTGTTGAAGGCTGTACATGTGCAAACCGACCAATACCAGGTTAAGCATGCAGCTGTTGCATTACACTGTTTGCCTTGCTAGGTGCTTGCAGACAGTGGGTGATTGTTTGTACCATCACATCGTTGCAACGCACAGTCTGACATGGCTATGGCAATGTGTTGTAGTTGGGCAGAACAAAGGTTTTCCTTAGAGCCGGCCAGATGGCGATTCTGGACAAGTTGAGGTT
This sequence comes from Chlorokybus atmophyticus, assembly GCA_009103225.1. Taxonomy (NCBI): domain Eukaryota; kingdom Viridiplantae; phylum Streptophyta; class Chlorokybophyceae; order Chlorokybales; family Chlorokybaceae; genus Chlorokybus; species Chlorokybus atmophyticus. The sequence continues at coordinate 25,808 of RHPI01001202.1, read as the reverse complement.
GCAACGTCTCAACTCAGCAGCCACCACAATTCAAAAGTTCGTGCGCCGCTTCATTGTGCGCCGCAAGTATCTGAAGATTTGCAAAAGCGCGCTGGTCATTCAGGCGCATGCACGCGGTATGTCATGGTTGCAGGCTTGAGCATTCTGTATGGCGCGCAGACTCCAACGTTCCCATGGTCACAACTCTCCTCAACCACTCATGTTTGGTCAACAGGTCTGCTGGCACGGCTTTTATACAAGCACATGCGGCAGGAGATGGCTGCCATCAGGATACAGAAATACGTGCGGCGGTGGTTGGCAATGTGGGACTACCAGCGCCATCGGGCAGCCATTATTACCATCCAGTCCGCACGACGAGCCCAACTTGCTCGCAGGCAGTTTGTGGAACTGCAACGCAATGCGGCAGCTCTCAAAATTCAGGCACGTGCTTTTTGCAAAGGGCTGTTGTTTGTTTATGCTGTACTTTTCCAAGCATACGATTTTCACGCGTAAGCTCACTCATGTTTCTTTACATGTGTAGACATATTATCGTGGCTCCGTGCAACGACGCAAGTACCTTGCCAAGCGTCGTGACGCTATCCGGCTACAGACGCATTGGCGCGGCAAATTGGCCAAGCGACAGCTGCGGAAGCTTAAGATGGAGGCCCGCGAGGTCACAGGTTTATTGTCAAAACAAGCCGAGCTGGAGCAAAAGCTGGCAGATGTGCAATGGCGTCTGGATCTGGAGCGGCGCCTCAAGGTGAGCAGGAACAAGCAGACTGGTCTCATTTTGGTTGTACTGTCTTGCCAACAGTGCTGCACTTGCAGACGGACATGGAGCACAGCAAGGATGCAGAGATCGACAAGCTCAGGGGGCTGGTGTCCACACTGCGTGAAGAAGCTGAAGAAGCCAAGGCCCAGCTGGCACAGGAGCGCAACGAGCGCGTAGCCTTGGCTGCTGCCTTAGCAAAGCTGCAAGAACAGCAGATGGCTGCACCAACTACGCCTCCGGCAGCACTTTCCACAGTAGAAGAAAACAAGCCAGCCGTGGTCAATCTACGTTCATTAACGCGAAGTCCCAGTGATTTAGCATCAAGGGACAGGTACCTATCGAGGTCAGCAAGCGACGCACGGAATGTTGCGGAGGCAGCAGCAGTTGCGGCGGCGCTGCAGGCGGAAAACCAGGCTGTCACCCAAAAGAATGCAGATCTTGCCAAGACAGTTGCAGAGTTGGAGGAGGCGTTAGCCAAGGCACGGGATGATCATGCTGACGCACTTGTCATGGCGCGTGCTGAGGCCGCTGCTGCAGCTGCTGCCGCAGCATCCCATGTCATACCAAAGGCGATTGCGGCCGTGAAAACCGCACCTGCTGCTGCTGCTCCCTCAACTCCGCGTGTGCATGCGGAATCAGCACCAGCAAAGCACGTTGCTGGCTCCGCTGCAGCTATTGCTGAGGCTCTCAGTGTTGAGAACATGCATCTCCAGTCTAGGCTAATCGAACTTGAGCAGCAGCGAGCAGATGAAGCTGCCAGAGACATTGATCAGCATGTGCGGCGAGCACTGGTTGCTGAAGAAGAGCTGGAAACTCAGAAGGAGCGGAATGTGGTCTTGGAGAAGGACATCCGGAAACTGAGAGCGGTAATGCCTTGTTGCCTATCACTCTACATGCTGTGCTTGCCTGGCACACTTTGCAACTCTGCCATATACGCGCATTTGTGATTGGGTCTTTTGCACTGACATTTGGATACTAATGCAGGCTTTAGAGTCAGCAAAGATGCATACACCATCAACTCCTCTTTCCAATGGTGATGTCTCTATTCCCAGCCGGCATGTGGATGAGCCTGCGGTGCACGCAGTCTCAGCCTCAATCTCAGCTACGTTCTCTGAGGCGAGCACACCACAGAGGACTCTGTTCCAGGTTGCCGCAGACGACTCTGTCAGGACTGTTGACTCGGAGGCAACATCCGCACCAGAACCCTCGGATGTTTCAGAAGCTGAGATATCTGCTGCCGAGCTCGAGCGGCAACAACGGGAACTTGACATCAAGAAACAAAAACTGCTGGCGGACCGGATGGCTGGAGATCAGGTGTGTTTCTGCAGACACGAGTCCACAATACTAGTGCTTGCATGTCATTGACAAATTGCAGCCATGCTCTGTTTGCGTGTGGCCTCATGTCATCCCGTGATGCACAGGAACTGCTGTTGAATAACTTGCTGGATGAGGTGGGCTTCAGCGATGGACGCCCAGTGGCATCACTGATCATCTTCAAGAGTTTGCTGCACTGGAGGTGTTTTGAGCAGGAGAGGACCAACGTCTTTGACCGTATCATTGCCATGCTAACTGCGGCAATCGAGCGAAGCATCGACAGCAATGACATGCTGGCATATTGGCTGTCGCATACGACGACCCTTCTCTACCTGCTGCAAAAAACACTGCGCACGACAGCGTCGCGGTCTGCTGGTCAGGGACCAAAGAAGCGAGGGTCATGGAACCTGCCAATCTTCTCTAGGACCCAAGTCTCTCCAGGCCAAACACCAACATCTGCGCAAGCGCAGGCTGCCTCTGCGAACAGCTCGCTGAGTGCAGACTCCCCGGGCAGTCTTGATGGTATCCATCAGGTGGATGCCAAATACCCTGCACTGCTGTTCAAGCAGCAGCTGACGGCATGCGTGGAAAAGATTTACGGCATGATAAGAGACAACGTGAAGAAGGAGGTTATGCCCATGCTGAGCGCCTGCATCCAGGCACCACGAGCGCCTCGTGCGGGTTCAAGGCCCAGCGCAAGGGCAGCTGCACTAGCGGCTGACAGGGCAGCTGGAGGAGCTGCATCCGTGCCTCAAACTCCAACCACACCCGCCACCAATCACTGGCAGCAGATGATTGACAGCTTCAGCAGAATTCTGGACATACTGCGTGCAAACCATGTGCCCCCGTTCCTTATGCGCAAGCTGTTCACGCAGCTGTTCTCATATGTCAATGTGCAACTCTTCAACAGCTTGCTGCTGCGTCGAGAGTGCTGCTCTTTCAGCAACGGGGAGTACGTCAAGACTGGCCTTGCTGACCTGGAGAACTGGATCCATACTGCTGGTGATGAGTACATGGGAAGCTCTTGGGACGAGCTCAAGTACATTCGACAGGCTGTTACATTCTTGGTATGCCAAGCAGTGCAGTCAACACGCATGGTTTTCCAGGTCACTACACAACATATTTATACTGTTTGTTGTCCAGGTCATCCATCAGAAGCCGAAAAAGTCGCTGGATGAGATCACACATGATCTATGCCCGGTATGGATTTTATGCCATGCTGACTTGCAAGTCACTGAGTAGTGGTTCTGCCAAGGGCTTATGGTGAATGAGTGCTTTTGATGTGCAGGTGCTGAGCGTACAACAGTTGTACCGCATAAGTACAATGTACTGGGATGATAAGTATGGCACGGAAACCGTCTCAAAAGAGGTACATGCACGCATTGCATGTTGCTGCGAACTTAGGACTTTGCAATTGCACGCAGCTAATCCATCATGACTGCTGCCAGGTGTTGGCAAGCATGAAGCACTCCATGAATGAGGAGAGTGACAGCCACGCGACCAGCTCGTTCTTGCTGGATGATGACTCCAGGTATGATGTGTGGCCATTTCTCACATATGCTTGTCGTTCATTACCTGTGCAACTGTTCTGACTGGCGGTGGTCACTTCGTAGCATCCCATTCTCCGTGGATGATATCTCACGCTCCCTTCCACCTGTCAATCTGTCGGAGGTGCCCATCCCACGTTCGCTAATAGAGTTGCCATCCTTCCGATTTCTGCAATAGCATTGACTGGACCAGTAATACACGGGCGGCGGCTGATTTCCGGTTTGGCATGCCTTGATCAGCTCTTCACTAGCACGGCACTGTCTAGAGGTCTGTCGTAGATGCTTGTACACTGCTGTAAGTGTATGTGGTTAGGTGTTGTGGTATGCAGCTGTTGAGCGTGTGAGTAATCAAATGGCACTGGGGAAAGCTGTGTCCAATGCAGTGTGCCAGGAATCAGGGTTTTATCAAGCTATAAAAGCCACAGATGCAACAGTATACCTGCTATTCTCACGAGCACGGATTGTCTTAATGATGAGAGGATGATTCCGCCAACATGTCCAAACACGGCGTCGAAGTAAAGTGCCTTATTCCTTTGTGTACCCACCAGTGCACGCCCACCGCACCACGACAGTCAGAGACACTTTGGTGGACCTGGGGTAGACCCTTGTGCACTGTACATAGTGTACCCACGTCACTTTGGAGGAATGAATGTCACGCCCATGTCTGAACACAGTGGCGGTATCAACCTCTCATAGGGACAATCAGTGCGCTTAAGAGTAGAAGGTGGCTGTGCCTAGATATGGCATAGCTACTCGAGCAAACGCAGTCACAACCGCGCTGGCGCATGCATACACGCGCTGGCACAGCAGCATACCCCACTTGTACAATAGGCTGTTCTGCCACAACAGCAGCATGTGTAGCACACCAAAGCATCACATAATTTGCACAACAGTATGCTGAGCAAGCACAGTCCGGGGGGTACAATAGGCTGTTCTGCCACAACAGCAGCATGTGTAGCACACCAAAGCATCACATAATCTGCACAACAGTATGCTGAGCAAGCACAGTCAGGACATGCTTGGCCTTTGGTCTCTGGTATCCGCTGCAATCAAGAGTGACTCGCACATGTTAGTTCGTACACGCCTGCAGGTACAGACCACAGATACCAAAACAGCACATGGACAAAGCGGCCAACTGTGAGTTGCAGAGAAAGCGACCCACCCACCCACATCAACTATGCATTGAGACAGCAGGGTGTTTCTCTCTACCCTCACTTCTGCGGCAGGTGACAAGCGCATGCAATTCGGCTGTCAACCAGCTGTCCGCTACCGGAGAACTTCTGCCGGTAGTAGTGACAATATACGTTGCAGAGTGATGAAGTGAATGCTGATTGATAAATCACTTTGCGTGTTCTTGTTGCGTAACCTACGATTAAGTGTTCGAGAAATATTGTTGATATGTATACGAGCAACACGATAAGTTGCTAGGTAGTGTTGCCCCTTACCCTGCGCACACAAAGGGAGGGGGTTCAACATCGGTTTTGTTTGTGCATGTGCACACTTGTACAAGATATGCTCGAGGCAGTTTTGTACATGCATTATGCAGAAGCACATACGCGCACACACAAACAGCATGTAGGCATGATCATATGCCACCACCGGGCTAATGTCTACTGCTTGTTTCTACCTATCTTAAAAGCATGCATGCTGCAGACGGGCATGTATCAAATCATGCCCGTCTGCAGTATGCATGCTTTTAAGATGACTTGTAGGGGTGCATGATGAGAATGTCATGCATGACAAGGGGTGCCTCACGTGTCCCCTCGTATGCTGGTCGGAAGGCCATTCCATCATTTACACAACAAAGATTGCATATACAACGTCCATATTCAATGAAAGTGACGAGCATAACATCTAGAGTGCTACAAGCGCACACCACACAAACACACTAGCCGCAACCTCAATCTCAGGTCCTGTAAGACCTTCCTAGCCCACAAGGTTACCCTGCAAACCAACACAGTTATACTTACCGATGATACGTGCAGCACACAAGCATGCCAGCAACAAGGTGCAACCCCATGTCAAGCCTAAGGCATTACAAGGGTGTACAAGCAGTCCCAAAGTGCCACACTCACATTGCAAATCGTGTTGTGTCACTCCAGCTTGGACTCCTCATCTGCATCATCTATTGCGAATACGTCTGTATTGACGGGCTGCTTGCTTCTGGACTGTTCACTGGATGGTGCAGCTTTGGCTTGCGGTTTCTCTGCCGCCGGAGCATTTTCTCCAATTGTAGCGGCCACAAGCGGTTGCTTCTCTACCATCTCCTCGTCCCAGTCCTCGGCAGGTGTTTCATCTGAGTATGCATACCTGGACAGTGCAGTGTAGTAAGATGCTGTGCGTCAATTGCAACTCTCTCTCCATATGCAATCCACCTGATGCACAAACCTGGTAGAGTTCTGAGATGGTGCCCAGAGCATGCAGATGACGCAGTTAATCCCAAACGTCAGCATATGCCAAAACGCATTGATGATCCATTCGCTCTGCCATCTCTCGCTGTACTGGTCAGACACCTTGAAGTACATCTGTGCCAACGACATGATTGAGTTGGATTCTGACAGGCTGCTGAGTATGCGCAAAAGCTTTTGTGCTCACATCATAAGCAATCCAGAAGATGGAAATGATAACCGAGATGGCGAGTGTATTGGTGAACTTGCGGTAAAGATCCAGCTTGGCAGTTTGTCGCCGCGACTGAGGAGAGAGCAGGACATTAGCACTCACATATGCGACAACCCTTGTGCATGTTGTCAATATTGGGCCCGTATTTGCCTGCAACCCTACCTGCAACTGTGCAAGTGTGCGCGACAGTGCCGTGAATATCCACAGGATGAAGACGGCATCCAAGATAGCTACAGGCAGCGCCAGGAAGACTCGTGTGCTGAGGCCAGACACACCAACAATCAGCATCGTTTTGCGTGATTAGTCACATGGCACGGCAAGCATGCAACGCACGCACCCGCTTCCCAAGTCATCGATGGTGCCAACATTTAGCATGACATCGTACAGGCATGTCGCCACAAAGTAACCCACGCCAAGGCTGACCACTTTTGCTTTCAGGCCTCCGAGCGTAGGCCGCACCACGCCATACCCCATGGACACCACCAGCAGCAGCATGCGCGCGAGTGTCTTCCGCAGACTGCCCAGCAGCACTGCGACAATCGTCGTGCCCTTCGGTCGAAAGCCTGACTTATTGAAGTTGACATAATCAAAATACCTGTGCAACAGTGTGTCAACCACACCCTTTCGCACGGATAAAAGCACATCCAACTGTGCATAGCACATACCATGTAGCCATCTCAATCATGCCGAGAGAGATCACCACTGTGATGCAGTTCTGCAGCATCAGAATGTCCTTCCAGTGCCGAGCATACGTGATGAGCCAGAAGCCGCCGAGCAACAGGTACAGCAGAGACATGATGCCATAGAACTGCAGATTTGGGGACAGCATGCCCGGGAGATAACCAAAGGGGTTCTTCCACACGGTCTTCCCGGACACAGTAATGCTCTGGCTCATGTCGCAAGACACAAACCACCTGCAAAGAAGCAGACATGAAGCGAGAGACAAGCCAGCCATAACACCAGTGACACAAGTGCTTGACTGCACATGTGTGAGTATATGGACTAACTGCTTACATGTAGTACATGCCAGTGGTGTTGATTGGCATCAAGTCATCGTGAACCGGCAATGTTTCCTGCATTTCCGGAAATTCAAATTCGCGAAGCCATGGCCACTTTGGGTTGCTGTGAGCCTGCAAAATCAGCTCGCCTTCCTTGCAGAGCCTCTTCTGAGCCAGCTCTGCTGTGCAACAGTAGTGCCGATCCAGACCGTCATCTGATGACCAGCTACACATATGCACATGGCCGTCAGGATGTACTAACAAGTGCTGAATGAAACAAGAACGGGAGCAAGAGCATGCGCAACCATCAGAAGCGCGTACCCAATCAGGTCAAAATCGTTTATTTCAAAAACAATGGCTTGCACGCGTGTGGTGAGCTCTGCTTGTGTCACAGGCCGCTTGAAAACCAATTGGTTGTATCTGTTATGCCATGACGCCATAAGCCTACAGTTACTTGCTCTCGTAGTGTTGAAGCAACAACATGGGCGCCAAGCAGATGTTGATATGCATGTCCCCAACCCGCTGCGCACTCACTTGACGTATGATTTGCCATTGCTGACGCCAACCACCTCGTCGGGGTTGGTGTTTGTTTGAGCAAACAAACCCTCCCTGCCTCCTTGAAAAATGTATGCGTCAGAGGAAGGGTAAAAAGGTTCATCTCGGTATTCGTGCACAGCTGCATGGCATGCTGGCGCTAACACAAGGGGCAGCAGCAGCAGCACATGCCATGCTGCAAGCGCACACGGCCAATGTTGCCACGGCGCCATCTGGTATACCTGCAGTATTGACCAGCAGTATGAGCTGAGGATGCACATTGCACACATACACAACGCAAGCACCAGTGTTGCTGTGCCGCGCAGAGTGAATACCATACAGATACAACGTCAGTTCAGAAAGGTATGTGACGCTGTTGTGGTATCGCTGTGAGTGTTGCCCAACCTTTAAAAGTAACCAAACCCAACGAGTTCGTCACTTCTAGTGCAGCCTCAAACAGCTGTTTGAGTGCAGATGTGGTACTGCATGCTGCAATGGGTGGATACGAGTACAGATCAATGAAGTTTGCCGAATGCGGTCAACACAATTAATGATTGAAAGAGTGACACCTACTGCTCTGCCTGGTGGATGGGTTGAGAAGCCCAATTTTGACATGAGTGGAACACTTGAATGTCCATACTTGCAGACTAGTACAGGTACAAAGACTGTGCTAAGCAACAGGTAAGCAGCAAACAAACGTTGGCTGGCAATGCCCCTTTGTGAGGCCAGCCGGCTAATTGTGTAATGCACATGCATTGACTACTACTCACCCAAGGACGATGTTCAGGCACAACACAATCTTGTGGCAACAACCGGATGCATGGCATGCAGTCCAATAGTCAATTTGCATGCTGAGTAGCCAGCTGACAAAACTTGATCAGCGAATACATGCAAACGCTTACTGCAAGCACACGGCGCTGCATTGGCTTTCAGAAAACTAATAACAGCACAGTGCTATGTCGCAAATGAGCTCTCCAAGCCAAAAAACTACCCTCAAGATGTTTCAATTTCTAAGCATGCTGGAACTAGTCAAAGTGACGATGACCTCTCATGGCAAATTACTCAATGTGCAACATCAGAAAAAGACGGACTCAGCTTGTCCAAGTGCGTAGCACAGCACAATGCAGGAACGAAACCATACCACAGCACACAAGCGCAAGCAACGCACCGGGCGGATCAGCAAATGAGCGTCATTGTCGACAGCGCCGCGCTGCAGCTCTCGCAACCCTCGTACACAACACCTCGGTCTACCCCGGGAGCACTGCAGGCATCCGATAAGCCCACACTAAAGCTGTATTTATTCCCGTGACAACGCCGGCGCCGCCCACCTCCGCCCTACCTTCACGCTCCTGACGGCATAGCGTCCAGCTGGCAAACACGACTGCAATGCATTGATGTGCTCCCAACCACCGCGAGTGTTTCGTGGAAGTTGTTGTGTCTTCAACCATAGAGACAACAACAGCCTCACGCGCACATGCGAAGCCCTAGCCCGCCTTTTCCCGCTCCAATTTTAAAAACCAGGCGGCGGCGGCGGCGGCGGCGGCGGCGGCGGAGGGGGCGGCGGTGACCGGGTTGTAGGGTTTTGCGGAGATGAGGCCCTCCAGTTGAGAGCAATCGAGTCCATGAAGGGGCTGATGGAGCGGCAATTGGGCTTGGTTGCGCGCTGCTGGCGAACTTGGTGATATGAAGTTCAAGGCGGAGTTCAGCGACCGCGGGTTGGTGCTGCTGGAGAAACGTGGGTGCGCTTGCACTCTATGTGTTTGACGAGCTGAAGAATTGGTTAGAGTTGACCAGCACCAACAGAACTGCTTTCAATTCCTTGTGACGCAGGTTTTGTGCCGGCGCTTGAGAAGAATGGGCCCCACTGCCTGTTGTACTTGACGCCCACGCACGTATCGCTTGTGCACAGCGTACTTAGCACCGACGGCGTGCAGGTCATTGCGCAGCTATCCAAGGTGGCGCTCAGTCTGCCCTTGTATACATGCATGCCGTAGTAAGTCCGTTGTGTTTGGGGCATGAATTTGCTGTTTTGGAACCATTGCCTTGCAAGTCTGCTGCTGCTCTCCAGGTTGTCATGCATGCTTTCCTGCATGACAGGATGCTGTTTTCGAGGAGTACCACATCAGCAGCTTGTATGGGAACAGCATTGCATTCCAGGTGTGCGTCTAGTGATGTAAGCTTCACATTCTTACAACAAAGAGACCTGCGTAACACCAATATGTTAACCAGGTGGAGTTGCCCTTGCTGCTGCGTGTTCTCCACAGTGCAGCTGCCGTCGAGTGGGACCAGTTTGCGGTCAGACTGACCAAAAAGAAGGCCACTCCAGCTGCGGAGCGTGCGACGCCATTCCTAAACTTTGAATGCCGGGTGAGTGGGATGAGAACAGGGCTTGGTTGTTGGAGGTTGTGACCGCGCGTGATTATGGCACATTGAACACCAACAACATCTGGTCTGCAGGGTGCGCGCACAGCAACTGTGCAGGATCTGCCAGTGGGCAACCCACTGCTGCGTGCCGAGCTTGAAGAGCTGCAGCGGCTGGTGGGTGCCGCTCAGCAAGTGCCCTCCACTCTCGTGCAGATGCCAGATCTGTCTCAGCTGCAGGTACTTACTTTTACATGACTATGCATTCTGCTGACCTGATTTTGTTCACCTTTGCTGAGGGAAGGTTGGCAAGGATGCTTGACGTCACAGCTTCTCCTGTGGTTGTGTGTTGCTTGTGTAGAGTGTCAGTGATCGCCTGAAGAACGTGGGTGACGTCCTGCGCGTTGCGGTGTTTCGCTCTGGTGGTCTACACTTGCGCGTGTACACGAGCTGCGTTTCCATTGGCACTTCATACCGCAACTTGCGCGTGCTTGGCGTGCGCTGTAAGTGCTTCCTCGGCCTTTTTACTATAAAGTATGTGCTGCTGCACGTCGTCTGCTTCACTGAACTAAGTGACCTTGCAGCGGTGCCACGGCTTGAAGCCGAATCACCAAACCCAGCAGCGGAGCTTGATGAGGCTTTGAGCGCAGGTGAAGCAACTGCAGTGGTACGTGGGGACTGCATACGGGACTGTTGACGGTGTTGCACGCCAGTTCTGCACGGTGACGAGGCTGCTCTGGTGCGCTTGCAGGATGTTGGAATGAAGCACTTTGTGAAGAGCCTGCAGTGTCATCTCACCGCACCAGAGGCAACTTATTGTGGTATGCACGGTTTGAAGTGCTATGCCACGTCCCACTTCTTGCCATGTCAATGTCAGTTCATCTCAACAAATCACAATAGACTTATATATGTATATATATATATATATATATATAT
>RHPI01001202.1:0-14662 GCA_009103225.1 Chlorokybus atmophyticus | reverse complement strand
TATATATATATATATATATTTGTTGCAGGAATTGCCGACAATGGCTCCTGCTTGACAATGATGTTTCAGTACTTCTATCCTGGAACGCGTCAGACCGATGAAGGCTTGAGTTTGTACTACAGGTTGCCAATTCTGGACATGGAAAGCTGAATTTACATAACTGCTGCAGCCTCTGCCTGTTGCAGACACAGTTGTGGTGTGCACTGCTGGTCATGCCTTTATCACACTGTTGCAAGCAGTCCAGGCTGATCCAGTAGTATATATCCCCTGAATCTGCGCTATGAGCAAGCAACGCATGAATCATCAACCTTGACGGCTTTTCATCGGTATTGTAGGGGCATGGGTGTACGTAGTTGTAAAGTAGCTGATGGGTAGCGCAAGCACGGTGACATGGCTTGCATTGCGTAACTTATCTGCGCCATACCCAGCGAGAAATAAAAAGGGAGTGGCAGCTAATCCGCAAAGGTGTCATAAGACTATGTCATCGTCTTGCCAGTCTGGAGATTGCTTGCCAACGAAGACGACAAATACTATTGCAACCAGCATAGGCTACTACCATTGCAGTAGGTGTTTGAGTAACAAGCATCTGCAGCTATTATGTATTTTGCCTTGTTGCTGTCATGTGAAGATTTCAAGCGCGGAGTCTGTGGTTGAGACTGCACTGGTTTCAGTTTACACCATGGGAATCTGCATGCAACCTTCCATTCAAAGGCGCCAGGCTTTATTGACTGTCACATGTCGTCAACAAATAGTTGAGGTTGTCACATTGTACGCCTGACCACGGCTGCTAACTGCAGATCACCTTGGTACAGTCAGCGACATGGGTGCCTGTCTGCTTCTGTTGTATTGTAAACTCTACCAGCACAGTCATGATAAGGGGAGTACTACCTGGCTCCAACCGATGCCTTGCCTCCTGCAGACTTGCTTCCACTTGGATGGCACAGAGAGAGGGTACAGGTGAGCCAGAGATGAGTTAAGGCTAGTCCAGCATCCACTTCGTCATCTCCTGCATGGCTGCTGGTGTAGGCGGCCGAGGTTTCTGGACAGGAGCGGATTCCTGCAGAAATATAGACTGCTCCAATCAACCTGTACCTTGAAGAGCTGTAAGAAGCAGCGTCATTGAAGCGGCGTCAACCGCGTCCGCTTGATACACGAGCGTGCCAAGAAGCAACACATGTGCAACAGCACCATTGTGCCCAGCACCATTGCGAAACACTCTGACAGGATCCGTGCAATGCACCCGATATGCGGTAACCGCACATTCTAGGGCGTCATATGTGGCCAAGACTCGTAGAGTTGCTGTAGATACCAGAGCGTTGCTGAAGCCTAAGCTAAGGTGAGCGCGCAAAAGCGTCCATCATCACCTCTTGCGACTCTGTACCAGTGACCCATCGACACATGAGACAGGGCCAGATTGTGTGTGTCATAGTTGGCTAGGAGAGCAGTGCTCACCTTGGTTGAAAGGAAAACCTGATCGTAGTGCTGCAGAACTTCAGCATGGCTGGTGGGCTCACAACCCATCTCCACAGCATACAGCTTTACCAGCACTTGGTCAATGCGATGAGGCAACTGCACGTAACACAACAAACGCGTGCGTGACCATGTAAGGATCTTTGATCTGGTTAGCAACTATTACTGATGCAACAGTACCCACCATTGGCACACTTGCGGTGCTGGTCTCCAGCATAGTGTTGGGTTCCGGTGTCGTCTGAGCAGCGGGTAGCGCCAAACCATCACGATGCAGCGACCACGCTGTGCGAGCCATCACATGCGCATGCTCTGGCTGTACACTGCCACCCTGTTGAGCAGGTAGTTTGCAGCCATAAGTGCAACTCCACACCAATGCAGCATCAACACATTGAAGGGAGGTGTAGTGAGCATACTTCTCCATTCCGATCAACAGTCTTTGCTATTGCATTCAGTAGGGACGCCTGTGTTTGGCGGCAGAGCTCGCTGATCTGAGGAGACAGAGCGCCTCGCGCTCGTTTGGGCAGCCGTCCGTAAGCCTTCTCCAGCTCCGCAACCATGACCTGCACCGACATGCAGCATTATGTCACAATACAGCAAGCAGCAAAGCATGCAGCTGTCATTGATGCACCGCGTGATTATACTCACTTCAGACTCCAGGTGCTGCAAGTATTGCAAAGCGTGGTCGTGAAACACCTCAGCACTGATAGCCAAGTCAGCCGGGACAACTTCTTGCCAGTTTATCGTTCCTTGCGGAGCCTGTTGAACGGAGACTGCAGCGTCAGAACTGTGCTTAGCCTTTGACTGTTTTCCACCACGTATAGCTGGGTAGGAGATGTGTAGCTGTGCAGCTGCAGCAAGTTCACGTACTGGTAAGCGCAGTTGTTCAACACATTGAGTGATGGTGCTCCAATCATGGGCGTGCTCAGCATACAGGACGAAGGCCTTCTCTAGCAGTGGCTTCAGATCTCCGTGACTATCAATCTGCGCATTGCCCGCCTGCCCGCGTGCAATTGCAGATGCCAGCACACATGTGTACACAGCCAGAGCAATCGGCACAATGTCCTCCACAGCACGTGCAAATTTCTTGTTCTCGCCAAGCGAGGGTGGCAGCAAGGCAAGCGTGTCAAGGCTTTGCTGATCAGCCTTCCTTGCCAAAGCATATATGTACAGCAGGAGGTATTTGCGAACGCATCCAATGAACTTGCGGGAGCTTTCACTCTTGCCAATGGTCATGTCCTTGGCAACCTGACAAGCAGTGCAGTACACAGTAACGTGTCCGTCAACACATCTACGTACAACCAACCGTAGTACTGTTGTCACATAAACCCGCTAACACACCCCTGTCAACAAGTATGATGCCTAAACAATGCGCACCTTACGCGCAAGCTCCAGGCTGCCGGGCCGGCCTTGGGTTGTGCTCAGGCCACGCAGCTTCTTCGCCTTTCTGCGTGACGCTTCCACCTCCCAAAGGTTGATATAAATGCGGTTTTCTTTCTTGAAGAACATGGACAGCAGCTCTAAAGCCCTCGTGACCTCAGCGGGAATGCCACGCCAAAGCAACGCGGCAGCAAGTCTATGTCGCGCCTGCAAACAACATCAGACGACAACAACAGAGACGAGGATTTTTAGGATTGGATGACGCTGGAGATTGCTATGCACAACACAATTGTTGACACACCTACCTTGTGGAAGTACTTGTCCCTTTCTAGGAAAAACTCCATGGCAGCTATGCAGTCTGCAAATAGAAGTGCGCGTTCATCATCTACGCCTGTCTCCATTGAGGCCTGTAACCAAGGAGGCTGGTCATACATGCGTGCTGTGAGCGGCATACTGACATGCACAGCCACAATAAGGTGCACCTCGTCCAGAAACATATGCTGCCGCACCGCGCTCAAGTCGGGTGCTTCTGTACATAAGAGCTTCAGGCGCGACGAGTGAAGGCGATAGAGGGGCTCCAGTAGAGTGTTTGCAGTGGACACTGCAACTGCGTATTGTTGCAGAGCCTCCGTGTCAGTGCGGTTCAGCTTCTCAGCTAGCTTGCCCAAATAGAAGTGGTAGCTCCACTCATCAGGCCTAAGATTGGACTGTTGTCAAAGGCCTGTCTGCGTGAAACAATTGACGCACGCACATCATGTGTCCATCTGTTAGGCTACATACTTGACAGCCGCCGCACTTGTGAAGTACACTTGGGCTTGCTCACAGACCGCTCTCCACAATGTGTCGTGCTTGACCACATGCCTGTGTTGATCATACATTGGTGGGACATTCTGGATGGCGTCGTACAGCGTCTCTCCCAACAGCTCTTGCATCGCAATCTGCAGCCCACCGATCACAAGTCATCATATATGCCATAGGCTAGCAAGTCGCCAGCTGTGACCGATGCACGAAACATACCTTCTCAGCATCAGAACGCGCGAGCAAACTGGCTTGTAACAAGCAGTGGCGGCATCTCCGTCGCAGCACTTCCACGGCTCTGTCACGACGCCTGTTGTCAACCGCCCACTCTGTCACGCTCATAGCGCGTGAGTTGTCATTGAGCACGAGATCGACGGTGCTATCGTAACTTGCACCCAACGCTCGCCAGCTCTCGAAGCGGTCCGGATGATACGCTAGGTCAAATAGCAACGGCTCTGTGATGGGCTTCAACTTTATCTCATCCTCTGGATCGGCTGTCAGTGAGCAAGCATCCAAGTCGTGTACCTGCCAGTCAACAACAAAAGTTGGCAGCATTGACCAAACCCAGCATGACCTACAGCACCCTCGAAACACAACATCTGACTACAATGCAGGGCATCATGGTCAGGGCAATCTCTCGTGCAATGTGTAATGGTATAGGCTTACCTCCATGCCATTAGCACAGTGAACGAGGTAGTAAAGGTCGCGATATACATCGGCAAAAGGTCCAGCAACCCGCGGGTCATTCTCCTCCTCGCTGAAGGTTGGGAGAAGAGTTGCAGCCGCAAACTCGGCATGATCACGTGTGGCATCATCCATACTTTGGAGCACAGAGTACCGCTGCATCACTTCATCTGGAGGTTGAGGAAAGAGGGAGTACACACGCAGCAGAAACGAACGCCATTTCTGTTGCAGGACTTTGCCCGGGGCAGACGCAGCAGCCTCCCGAACAAGCCTGAAAAGGTTTGCGCATCTTTCCTGCGAGTCTAGTGGCACGCGCCCTGCACCCGTGTGGGTCTGCAAGGGAGATTGGTCCAGGCTGATGTCCACCTCGTGAAGGCACCAAAACACCTGTCGCAAAGTGCCTTTGATAATGTCCTGAAGGTCTTCAGAGATGTTTGTTGAAGTGCGAACTTGCGACAGCAGTTCTGATGACGCGGTGAGCAGAAACTCTCCGTCATTCTCGCAACAGCACGCATTGGTAGCAAGAACAACATGGAGCTTGTCAACCATCATCACCTGTGCATTGCGCTTGGTCAGGACCCTTGCATTTGCACAGCAATATTAGAAGAACCAGAGCATGTTGGGTCTCAAGAGTTACTTACACTGTCTTCTGTGCTCGATGACTGTAGGCGATGCAGCAGGAAGAGAAGACAAGAGGCTCGACTCAATAGAGTTGCATGGGCACCATTACTGGATTTGGCTTCTCCGGTCGCGCTCGAGATGACCAACATGGTGATCCTCATGAGCCGCGTGATGTGCTTCACAACATCTTGAGACTGCATGCACTGCGTCAATGTTTGTGTGCCATGCTGCAAAGTGCAAACTGTTGTGCAGACTCATAGTGCCTTTACACGACCCTGTATTGAGTGACGCAGTAGAGTTTGCAATCAACCGGTTTGGCAGAAGCAGCACATGTCTACAGTGAACGCACCTGCGAGGTGGGAGACCCCAGTGAAGCGCCCAATGCACGGATGCGCTCTAACAACTCGTTCAGATCAGATAGTAGCTGCTCTGCATTCAGCGGTGCCTCCGGGTGCAAGCCGCTAGCAATGGCAGGCAAGTCGGTGTGCATGACGCTTCCGTCTTGCACCCAATCCAACCACGCCAAGCTGCCGTGTTGTCGTCCAGTAGCAGACGTTGAAAAGATTGCTGACAGCAGCTGCTGCTCATAGCAGCGAAGCTCTGCCGCCAGGCATTCCATGCCAGCTTGCACACAAGTCTGCTTCAGAAAGTTGATGGCGGCCATGGCTTCATCATCCAAAACACCGGCTCTGGACTGCAAGACTTCCTTTACCATCAGCTTGACAGCATCCGTGTAGCGCTTTTGAGACACTAGTGTTCTTGCTTCTGCCAGCATCTGCGGCAAGCTCCCAACTCGCAGCTTTTTCTCCACGGCCGCGCTCGAGATGACAGCATCGCGCTTGCAATAGGGCAATGACACCACGTCAACCATGTCGTTGTTCTGTAGATGTCTTGCGCAAGCTTGAAGATGAGCAACTCCATCCTCTGTGTTTTTGCAAAGCAGATCAAACCGCCCGCAGGCCCAATGGTAACGGATCAGCAACGCCGCTTCAAGACTGTCAGCTCTGCATGCATATTGACCGTCGCCATCATCTTTCATCTCCACCATGCGCTCAAGGGCCTGTCCTAAGTGGCGTTGGGCAGCCGCAAGGTGCACAGACTTTGCTTGATCACACGCCGGCGATTGTAGCTGCTTGTCAAGGTACAGCTCACTTAAGAACACAGAGCACTCCAAGCTGTAGCCCTGAACCCAGTCACAGATGCATTCATCCAAGCACAGGATGTCGTCTGCCCTGCAGGCGGCAGCCGCCGCTGCGTTGGCAGCAAGCTCCTCCATCAGGCGCAGCATCACATCTCGAATACCACTGTTGTGCGCAACAGACTCCACAAACCGCGACACGTCCACTCCCTGAGACGAGTCCTGCTCACGCAGTGCGGGAGAGATGGCGTTGCTGCCATTTGTGGTTGGAACGCTTGCGCGTGCTGCTCTATCAGGGCTGGACACAGGGGAGGTTGCATCATTCGTTGACATGAGTTTTACAAGAGAAAGAAACAAATCCTTGACGGGGTTGTGCTCCTCGGCGGGTGCAGCTGTCTCCTGTGGAGTCTGCTGCTTACGTGACCGCGTGGACCGCGCTTCCACCATGCGTCCCGTCTCAAGAGACTCCCCACGCCTGCGCTTGCGCGCTGCAGCAGGCTCTAATGGTTGCATTGATTTGTTGTCAATTCCCAAAGCCAGCTCATCCTGCGAGTGCTTGTTGCCTGGCTCAGGTAGAGAGGACATATTTGCCGTTGTGGTTTCTTCGTTTTCAGTTTGCGCATCCGAACACTCCTGCTGCTTGGGACTTGCTGCGTGCTCTGGGCTCAGCGTGACAACGTCTGGCAATGACCTTGCTTGCATGCTCGCTTTGTCTATGTCTGTGTCAATAGTCTCAGCTGCAGTGACAGCTATAGACAGTAACACTGGGGTACTGTACAGTGTCAAAGCACTGTCGCGCTGCCTTTGCTTCTCACTCGCTGCGTCCAGTAAGCTTCTGCACAGAGTTGCCCAAGTCAGGCGTGTTATGCACATGCGCTTTGGCTCGATGAGTACCTCTCCGCCGTCATAGTGGCTCTCACGCAAAGACCGCGCCGCCTGCAAGTTTGACAGAACAGGAGCTGGCTGTTTCTCTGCTCGTATGTTGTAGCAGACATCACCGCTCGCCCTGCCTTGCAGCGTTTGTCGGATGGTGTGTGCTCGCGCGTGGTGCGGGTCGAGTTGCAGTATAGCATTCACTGTGGCCATGCAAGCATCATCGTCGCCGAGTGCGTACAACACCTCACAGAGCCTCTGCAAGCAAGGCCAGTGCTGAGGGCTGAGCTTTAATGCGTTCTCAAATGCCAAGCGCGCCACGTTCAAGCGGCCCAGCCGCATAGCCAAGGTTCCCAGGTGATGCCAAAGCACGACGTCCCCGGCATCAAGCTGTGCAGCAGCCACATAATAGCGCAGGGCTGCCAACTGCGCTTCAGCATTGCTGCTTGATGCATCCAAAGCCGCAAGGTTTTTGTAAGCAAGGAACTTGAGCTGCATCAGCGTAGAAGCTGAAACTCCCGTTGCCTGTATGCATGTTGCCATTACGCTGTGCCTGACAGTCTTTGCGTTGCAACCAGGAACACACACATACATATGCGCATGCCCACATGCACATGCACGAGCACGCACACGACTCCTCACTGTATCTCGCAAGCACCAACCTTGGCGTCTGCAACGAGGGGGTCTTCCAGCAGTGTTTGCAATTGTACTTGAGCTTCCATCCAGCGTCCATTCTGCTGCAATTCCAAGGCTTCTTCATACATGCACGCGAGACGTGCTTCCTGCCACAGAGCAGCAAGGGTTTTGTTGCTGCAGCACATGCAAGCAGCTTCTAAACAACGCTACCAACAAACATGCCACGGCTTGGTTACCTGTGCTTCCACACTGACTGTTGATGGCGCCTGCACTGTGCGTTGTCGATCCGAAGCCTGGCCTTCGTTGATGGCGGCAAGAGCAAACTGCATACGTGACTGTCTATCAGCGTGCAATCTGGTGATAAAGGATCGCGCAAGTGCAACCCCGACATGCAGAATCAACATTCCGTGGCGAAATTGGGCACTCATCCTGGCGAACAAGCTTCACAAGCCAAGTTTAAGCGATCTGCATGACCCGTCATCACAACCCTGCTGCTTAATCATTTCGAACACAATATTACTAGCAATTCAGCATGAAGCATGTTGTCTACTGGCCTTCCACAGGCCGTAAGTCTGTTGAAGCACACAGGAGTGTCCTGTGCCTAGCCAAAGGTGAAGCGGGTCAGAAGCGGCCATCTGCATCAACAGCTCACCATTGCTGCGTCAAGTCCGCTTCCACGAGGCTCAGTCAGGCTGCCGCTGCCACCCGAAAGCCCAGCGCTTCAACCATTGCTGGCACCTTGCGCTTCCTCATCGAAACGTATAGCAGGACTCAGCAGGCATGCAATGCACTGGTATATAGTACTCAACAACGACAATGCCAGGCGGTACAGCCCTGCCTAAGTAGCCAGGCCAGACCAGGCCAGGCCAAGCTTCAGGCCAGGCGGGGAAAACTCCTCGGAACTTCCGATCTACACACAGGAATGTATAGTTGGTTCCTTCCGTGTTTTGCTTCGCACTGTGCCCTTTGCACAGCTTGTGCGCACCGCACATAAATACGCCTCGACACGCATCTTTACGCTGATTGGCTGTGGTGCTCACTAACCTATCACTGTTTCCTTGAATTTTGCTGCTTTCTTGCAATTGTTTGGGGAGGAACCTCAACAAGTGTTTCAAGTTAATCGAAGCAACACCACCGATTTCGTGCGTGCATTTGAGAGGGTGGGCGTGCTAGCGGCGGCGGCGGCGGCGGCGGCGGCGAAGGAGGAGGAGGAGGAAGAGGAGGTGGTTATATCGGCAGCAGGTGGTGTGGTCAGAAGCGCTGCGTGGCTCTTGTTGTTGGTCGGGAACTTGTCTAGGGTAGCAAGCAGCAGGCACAGATGGCCGCTGCCCAGGCGGCCGCTGTTGATGCGGTCAGGCTGTCGCAGTGCAGCGTACAGAGCGGCGGCGAGGCGCATTCCGTCCTAAGGATAAGGAGATGCAGTGGTGCCAGGCCGCAGCAAGCACTGACAGCTGGCAAGAGTCTGAAGCTCTGCTGGCCGTCTTGCGTCCCTGCGCTTCAGGGCGCCAGCGGCAGCGGCAGCAGCAGCAGTAGGCGGCTGGTCACTCAGTGCGTGTCTGCAGCAGTCGTGGATGCCGGCTCCGAGGTGGCCGAGTTGCTCGCAGCTGCTGAGAACGGGCCCCAGCGACCTGCTCCGGCTGAGTATGCGCGCACACTCGTGGAGAGCTGCAGTGTTGGTGCGTTGCATGCAATACGTACGACAAGCACTAACTATTCCAGCTGACATGCGACAGTCGCAAGCTGGAATGCACGCATCGGTCACGAGAGCTGCTGTACGAGCATGCAGTGGCAATCTGCAACTGCTTTCCATGTGCATGGTGCCAAAATGCTCATGCATTTCATCTTGGCGAGCGCAGTCATTGTGTGTTTTGCTGCGAGTGCCACTAGCTACCTCTTACAGCATGCAATGCTTTAAAGATATTCACGCAGGAACGCTGTCCACTTTGTCCAATGGCTGGCCACTTGGCACGTTCGTGGGATATGGGTTGGACTCTGCTGGACAACCTTTGCTGAGATTGCGAGAGGCCGCTGTCAAGACTCAAAACATTCTCAAAGACAACCGGTGCAGCCTATACGTGCAGGTGCGCTGTTCTCACGGCAGGTTCAGTTGCGCAGTTGATGCATTACTGGAATGGAGCTGAACTTTCTTGTCCGCAGTTTGTGGAGTGCGGGACATCTGTCCCCAGCCAGCGCTGCACGCTTATGGGCACTGTCACACGTGTTTCTGACGACGACAGCGCGGTACAAGCACCTTTGCTGCAGTAATTGCTCATAATGCACATCATGCACAAGTCACACCCCATGTACAACTACACGTTACAAGCCATTAGGCACATTGCTTAGCTGCACATGTGCAGGTCTGTGCGAAGCTGTACTCGTTGAAGCACAGAGTGGAGAATGACGAGGGGTATGCCTACTATCGCATCAACGTGGAAAAGGCTTTGTACGTAAGCGACATTGGCGCGGTGAGTGCGTGCACAAGACATCCAGGAGTTCCTTTGTTGACATTTGCAAACAGCGCATGCATCATCACTGGTTGACGCTTCACTGCCAAATTGCACTGGATGCTACCAGCTGTTGCTTTCCTGGCTGCACCTGACAAACAAGTTGTGGTCGTAGGCTCCCAATCGCCGACCCGCCTGGGTGGAAGGAGAGGACTACAAGAATTCTGAGTCGGATCCACTCAGAGACTGCGCGCAGAAAATCATTGCTTACCACAATAGCGAATTCAATTATGAAGAGGTTGTTCGGCTCTGCGCCTGCTACACCGGTGTCAGAGGACAGGTACTCGCTGCGGTAAATGAGCAACCGAGCTCAATTCACCCGTTTTGTTCACAAGTGTGAATACTGCATTACAGTGCATTGGCATTCCTATGCTGACGTACATGTTACACTTGCAAGCAATCTAAGCTGCGTACAAATCAATGCAGATTGAGGCTGTCAAGGTTACCAGCTTGGACCGGTTGGGATTCGACATGCGCGTGAAGGTTGTCGGCCAGGTAGTTGCTAGTGTTTGCAGATCATTAGTTCTGCACGCTTCAGAGCTTGTACTTAAGGCTGTCAGCGACAGCTGGGATTGTGTTATCCTTTGTTAACAGAAAGAACCGTTGCAGGATGGTGTTTCGGATGTACGGATACGATTTCCCCGAGAAGTGTCTGATGAGCGCGACGCGCGGTCCACACTTACAATGATGGCACAGCTGGTGAGCGGCGGGATTTGTTGTAACCACACATCTCTGTGTGGATCAGTCAAGTAGAGCAAGTGAAATGGGGTGCGCAGCGTATGATGTCTGTTTTGTTCTGTCGTTCATCATGGTCAATACTTGTTGCAGGCATGGGAAAAGGAACGGAAGTATCCGCCGCACCCAGTTATATAAACCTCTAGCTGCATAGAGGTTGTTTCACCTTAATGAGTGAACCATAAGATACAATGCAGCAGTGGCATTCTGTTGCCATGCATGGAAAGACTCTGCTGCCCACGGTGCATCGGCGCGCCAGCTGTGCTTGTGTTCTATGTACATGTTCAATGAGTACGACAGTCATGCAATCCATTCTACTTGTATAGCGTCTATGATCTGGTCCCTATGCCAAGGTCGGCTCTACTAGTTGCCCGCAGTCCCATGCAATCGACAGCTTTGGGCAGGAAAGCATCATCATGCAACCTCATGCACGAGGTACAGGCTTACACATGTAATCAGGCTGCCTTGGAAAGACACTCAGCTGTCGGAAGGCTGGAAAGTGTACAAAGGATGCCAGGTGGGTCTCGTGTGCTTTGTGTTGTGCAGAAAAATGGTATGGCACGCATGGTATGTGCGACAACAACAATGAGACCTTTCGCTAATGTTGAACAAGTTCACCCAGTAGCAGCCAGCACATAGAAATGCCGCAACACAGAAATTACAAGGAGATGCACTGGCTGTCACAAGGTCCTGGCCGAGCATGAGTAGAGTTTCACAATGAGCATACCTGGTTTGGCATTTTGTTCTGTCACCATACCTAGCACAATACACCAACAACAATATGCTTGATAACACAGCACATGTGGCGCCACTACATACAAGCTGCTTGCTGCCGACTGCCTGCCCCACTACCGTTGTATTGCACATAGTAGTACTTAGATTAGCAAGGTTGTGGCCCCGCGTGTAATAGCAATTGCCCTTGTTTGTTGCCTGCTCTGCTTGCTTTGGTGTGCATCCTGTCTGTGCGCGCATGTGTGTGCACGAAATACGACGGTCTATACCCTACACATCCGCGCGTGTCGTCTTCAAACCGCTGCCGCCAGCGCAATGTCCACCTCCGTGGTCAGCGGCTGCATCAGCAATAGCACCATCTCTGTCTATACGTCATGGTGAACTTCACAAGGTCTAAATGTCAAAGGCGTAGCGCTACTCATGCCTAACACAATCTCAGTATAAAAGAAATGGCATCCACTTCAAAGTAGCATGCAATCTGTTGGATATATGCATGCCATGCCTTTACTCGGCTGCGTCTTATGAGCAATGATCGCCTCCCAACATAACAACCCGGGTTGTGTCCTGCCTACCTCAGTGTGCTCTCACACCCATATGCACATATGTGCATACAAAAGTCTCATGCCCACATTCACTGCGTTGTGGTCTGAGTGCGTGCAGGTGCGTGAGCAACACAGCAGTTGGTCCTCATGGAATGAATGGGAGTGTTATACGTGGTACAGCACTGCAACACTACCCGTATTTCACAAGATAAGCAAACTTGCATGTCGTTGAAAACTTCGGACTTTGCTACACTCTACACCAACATCCGCCATGATGACTTGATCACGGGGATGCATGCTCTTATGGAAGAACTATTTGATTGTGTACGCCGCATGCGCAGAGCAGATACTTTGTATGTGATTTTGCACAATCGTGTAACCACGTACGTGTGGGGCTGCGGATAAGACAGAGCACAACTTGGTGAAGACAGACACCGCATTTTCACAAAAGACATGATGCATACCATGCTAGTATATCTTGTTGCTAACCAATACGTGCAGACAGCACAAGATGAGTTGCACACGCAGACCATAGGCAATGTTATGGGAAGCAATGCCGGAGTATATCTTGCGAACTACCACCTGGGATACTTGGAGCTCAAGTTCCTATGCAAGCTCAATGACTGCAACAGGCCGGACTAAATGGCCAAGCTAGCGTCCAGAGTGATAAGATACGTCGACGACTTGCTTGTTGTTGACATTGCAGAGTTTTTAAGTTTCATGTACCAGTCTACAGATGCAGTAGTTGGTGGTATCTTGAGCAAAGTCTAACACTAACCGAGTTGGCTTTAAGGGTCTCCGTGCCTTTCTTAAAGATCACTCTGTTTTAGACCATGGATGTAGGACTTTGCACGCAGATTTATAGCAAACTAACATTGCCGCAGTTTGCTGCAATCCCTTGCAGACGTGCACCACACCCCAACATCGACATTGCTGCCTCCGCTAAGATGGGGGTGATCATATCTAAATGCATTCGTTTCTTACGCTTGTCCACATACAGGGAGCACTTGCTGCATGACATGCTGGCACTTTGGACTGCCATGACAGCAGGGGGTTATAACGCACAAGATTTGTTGGGAGTGTTGTGTAGGTGGATGTCAAGACAAGAAGGCATCATCTTCGGTGCGACGTACAAGTTCTTGTATCATGTGATACATAGGAGGTTCCAGCAGCAGAGGTAAGTAGAGGTAAGTGCCAGGTGAGTACATGCGGGGAGCAGGCTTCCTGCCCCCATGATGGTTCTGAGGGGAACCATGCTGATGTTTATGCTGAACTGTTTGCACTCTTGGAACTGTTTGCTATGTCACTAGCACTACTGGTCTGCTCTGCAATGGGCTTGGCTAAGGGCTACTAACGGACACATTGCTGCCAATTGGCCCGCAGCCATTGTTCTGAGTGTTGCGCTAGGTACACGACGCAAGCAAACTGTGCGGTTGTGGCGGGGCCCAGTCAGTCGTCGTCCAAGTTCAAGTCCAAGTCCAAGTCCGTCAACTGGATGCTTGGAGATGACCTGACATCCACGCACCGCTCTGCTGTGCAAATCGTCCTCGCTGTACCTTGCTTGCCCACTGCGATGCCTGCTGCTGCGTGCTACCTCGCCCTGCCAGTTAGTCAAGTCTAGCTTGCGGTGTATCTCGTGCTGCTCTGGGCCCCCCCCAAAACTTTCTTAATCTAACTGCTGCTGCTGTGTGTCGTGCTTGGCATCTTTGTTTCATCTCTTTGCTTGATATGTACACCGCAACTCTTATGTGAGTTATGTGCAAACAATGTGAAACAGAAATGCACATGCATAGTGGCATGCACAGTCAGTAGCATGCAGAGTGAGACAGCACATGCCCCTCTCGCATTTTCTGTACATACCAACCACACTATTCAAGTTGGTCAAGTTAACCACCGTATTCATTCAATACCTCACACACTCATCTACCCCTACTATGTATATAGTTGGTTGTTGTTGTCACCGAACACAACTTTGAGGCAACGCATGATACGTGACAACGCATATGCGTACTGCACGCCCCCAGCTCTACTGTATAAGATGGTGTACCAGGCGCTGCAGAAGCACCGGCGCAAACGCTTACCACGCAGTGTGATGCACTGTAATGATGCGCGGGGAGCAAACTGCCTGGTAACGCAGGGTGCCCGTGCGACAGACAAACCCAGCCAACCCCACCACCCAACCCTACCGACCAGACCTGACCGCCAGTGACAAAGTGGCCCTGCATGCGGCAGTGCTGACGTCGGCACTGCGCGAGAAGGGCTAGGGTAGTGAGAGACGCAACAGCAGAAACTGCGTGGCAGAGTGGGTGGCGGGGGGAGGGAGAGCAGGCGGAAGGGAGGAAGTCGTCATGCTGTGCTGCTGCTGCTGCTGCTGCCTTTGCCGACACCAACTGACAGAGCCCGTGCGGGCAGGTAATGCGTTACTAATACGCATGTATGCATGTCTAACGGGGAGCTAGACTAGTGTAGTGTAGTGAGGAACAAACAGTGTGTATAGCCCGGTGGTTGTGTTGTAATGTGCTTGCATGTTGCTGTTTGGCATGCTGTGAGTG
>RHPI01001198.1:0-13316 GCA_009103225.1 Chlorokybus atmophyticus | reverse complement strand
CCCCGCCCCTTTCGGCCCCCAACCGTGCCAACAAACCTGGCGGTCGCCGAGTCTTCTTTTGCTCGTGGGGTCACGAGCGCGGCAAAGCCAACATCCTACTTAGATATCTCCTAGCATACAAAGCATAGCTTACATTTCGTATGCTACTGATGCTAACTCATTAATGCGAAATTTGCGCGCTTGTGCGAAAACCCAAAGTGCGGGAGCGCCAAAAGACAGGAGACCACAGTGGGCAGCTTCCAACATGGCAACTTGTTAAATGTTATAGCTTGTTGAAAGTACATGTATAGGCGGCGCCTACATGTAGTTGGTACGATCAGCTTAACCTTTATAGTTATGGGAGTTACGAGAGTTACGGGAGTTACGGCAGTTATGGTCAACCATAGTCAACTTTGACTTTGACCGTTGACTTTGACCATTGACTAGTGTTGACTAGTGTTGACTTTGACCAGAGTTGACTAGAGTTGACTAGTACTTGGTAGCATAGTATTTAAGACACTTTATACTGCTTAATACAGTGGGTCGCACATTGTCTCTATAGTTGGCGTGCTTGCTGCACTTGTCCTTAGTGTGTGCACACTTGTATGTAGGAGGCAAATACACACACACTAGGCGCATCACTAGTTCTCAACAGGTTATGGGCCCACACTCGCTTGTGTAATCGCTTGTGCTAGTGAGAGAAAGTGTTGAGCATAGGCGCCTACTAGTAGAGTGTTCTTGGGGAGAGGGTGAGTTGTACTATCGTGTAGCAAGCAATGGCTGACACAGATAGGATGCCCATCGAGTCCCTTGATCTGCACAACTACGCTTCATGGTCACTGAAGATGAAGTTGGTGCTGATCCGCAAGAAGATCTGGAGTTTTGTCGATCCCACCTCCTCCACATCATTACGGCCAAGAACAGGTGACACTGGTACCTGGACAGAGAACTCACAATCAGCTTTTGCGCTGATAGGCTTGCACGTCAAAGACTTCCATCTCCCTCTTATTGTGGATTGCAAGACTGGACGTGAGGCGTGGGAGGTCTTCGACACCCTTTTCAAGGCCAATAGCAACTCGCGCAAGTTGCAGCTGAAACGCAAGCTGACACTTCTGAAGATGGAGCACAAAGAGCCAATCCAGAAGTACATCTCGCGTGCAAGGGAGCTTTGGCAAGACCTTGCAGCAGTGGGCCACGATGTGAAGGAAGAGGAGGTGATGTGGGCAGTCTTAGCTGGCTTAGGAAAGAGCTTTGCTACGCTAGTGACTGTGTTTGAGTCCTCAGATGTGGTTTTGAAGTTTGCTGATGTAGTGCCTAAGCTGCTAGCTGTGGAAGGCAAGTTGGATGTTCAGGAGATAGAGAATGGTGGAGAACCAATTGCACTTGCTGCCTCATCTTCTCGACACACACGAAGCAGGAGCAAAGCAGGTGGTGGGAAGCCATCACGTGACAAAGAGTGTCACTGCTGCAAGATGAAGGGCCGCTTCATTCGCGAGTGCCAGAAGAGGATCCACGATGAGGCAATTAAGGAGGAGCACGCCACGATGGCAGTTGCTTTCTAGCATTGGTGAGGACCTCAAGGAGTTGCAGTGGATGGTGTTCGTCCGTCCTCTCCCACTGCAAGGGCGCGTGAAGGACATGCGTAGACGGAGGTCGCAGACACAAAGGTCTGTGAGAGTTACTGCTAGCCTATGAGTAGTTGCTGGTGTTGAGCTGCATACACTAGAGGTTGCATTGCTGTGGAGTTGTTTTTTGGTAGCACACAGGTGTGCGGTACTAGATAGAACACTTCATTTGATTGGCATGCAAGGACTGAGTTGTGTAGCTAGCTAACAGGAGATGGGAGGGGTGCTTTCCTTGATAGAAGGGTCTGATCAACCCTTGCGCGGCCTACACTCTGGTACAGCATTGCTAAGGTAGAGAACTTAGTGTAGTTTATAGCATAGTTTGCCATTGAGGGAGTTCTCGAAACCACTTGAGCAAGGTCAGGCATGGCGTGGTGCAACCTGATGCGACAACTATGAGGAGGAAACAAGGAGTATTGGAACCTTGTAGTCCTGGTGGCAGCATGAGGAGAAAGATGGTGTCATGGAGAGACAAGCATCAAGTCCGTGGGAGCAACAGATCCGTGGGAGTGTTCAATGGAGTAAGTTAATGTGGGTAAGCTTGCGAGAAAAACTTGGAGTTCAAGGTCAAGCTGCTCGCGTGGGAGTGTTAAATGTTATAGCTTGTTGAAAGTACATGTATAGGCGGCGCCTACATGTAGTTGGTACGATCAGCTTAACCTTTATAGTTATGGGAGTTACGAGAGTTACGGGAGTTACGGCAGTTATGGTCAACCATAGTCAACTTTGACTTTGACCGTTGACTTTGACCATTGACTAGTGTTGACTAGTGTTGACTTTGACCAGAGTTGACTAGAGTTGACTAGTACTTGGTAGCATAGTATCTAAGACACTTTATACTGCTTAATACAGTGGGTCGCACATTGTCTCTATAGTTGGCGTGCTTGCTGCACTTGTCCTTAATGTGTGCACACTTGTATGTAGGAGGCAAATACACACACACTAGGCGCATCACTAGTTCTCAACACAACTTGCTCACTGTGGGCGCTTCCTAAGGAATTGCCAATTCCTAAAAGTTTTAGATGCTGATGGGTTGGGGTATGAGAGGTGTATTGGTTGTGTGAATGTGGGTGTGGCGCTCGCCGCTTCACTATGGATGAGGGCGAGTGTGTGATATGAGCACATTGCACATTGCCCAACATACAACGGGCTTGGCCAACTCGCATGCTTGTGCATATGCATTGCATTCCCACTATATTGTGATCTATGTACCTGATTGCAAGCAAGCGGATGCGACAGCCTCTGTGATAATGCCAATCCATGGATTGTGGCAGGTTTGCAAGAGTTGGCTTAATGCGCACAGATAACCGGCTTTCTGTAAAGCCGGTATCCTGTGCGCACTAGACATTTTTTGTGTCGAGTATGCTTAACCATATTGCCTCTTCAACATTTGGACCACGGGGTTGATAAGAAAGCATTGTGTGATCAAATACCTATCCCTACCTCTCCACTTTATGTACCAGTCCTCTCTTCAAACATGTCCGAGGGGTTAAGTATCCGGTCCAATGCAAACACATTACAGCTGAGCACACTTGTGGTTGATTATGCAAGAACTTTTGCCTCTTCGCCGTAGGTTTATCTGTTTAGTGATTAAATAAACGGTAGTTCTACTTATACACCGTGCGCGTGGAGCGCACCTTCCTACCTATACCTATCCCTACCTCTCCCCTTTTTGTACCATTCCTCTTCAGACATGTCTGAGGGGTTAGGTATCCGGTTCAATGCGAACACATTACAGTGAGCACACTTGTGGTTGATTATGCACGAACTTTTGCCTCTTGGCCCTAGGTTTATTAGTTCAGTGATTGAATAAATGGTAGTTCTACTTATACACCGTGCGCATGGAGCGCACCTTCCACTAGAATGGGAAACACCCCCTCAACGAAGCAAAGCAAATCGCGATAACAGCAATGACTTGAATTGAAGTAGGCACGAGGCATGGTAGTAGTGCCAAGCGACCAAGTAAACACTACTCTCCGACTCACAACATAGGCATGACCACAAAGCCCATAGTAGACAACAAAACCTAGCATGGGGGGTACAGCTTCTATACCTAAGCTAGCTCTAAGCCATGTATATGTGTACAAGTCGCAGCACAGCAACACAGTAGCAGAGCACAACAGTAGTTATTGAAATGAAACAAGGCAACATGCGACGCATGACGTCTCCTAGAGTGCAATTGGCAACTATGTATACTTCCGTACAACTGTAGCATGCCTAAACAGTCGTGGTAAACGTGTGCTCAAACAAGCTAGCTTCATCGCACAGTGTGCAGTGTGCAGCAGACAATAGCTGCCAGGCCTCAGCTATTGGCAAACAATCAATGGGGGCAGTTAGTGGTAGGTTATACTGGTACAAAATCTACAATCCTCTTGCCTAACAACCTGCGTGACCTGCCTGCGTGCCTAAGCTGTCTTCTTTCGTAGCCGCTTTTTCAGGTGACGGCTCGTCGAATGCCTTCCAATAAACTTGAGAACCTCATCAATGAGCACAACGGGTGCCGCGAACAGCAGCACCAACAGCCATTCGTTGAAGGACAAAGGGACTATAGAGAAGACGCGGGCAAAGAACGGAACGTACATGATTAGAAAATGCAGGCCAAAAGACACGCACATGGCGACCAGCAGCCACGGGTTGACCCACGGAGGCATGGACAGCAGCGAGCCGTCCTCCGACAGTGCATTCAGCGCGTTGAACATCTCAATGGCCACGAGCACGGACAGCGAAAGCGTGGCCGCCTTGATCT
Source organism: Chlorokybus atmophyticus (assembly GCA_009103225.1). Lineage (NCBI taxonomy): Eukaryota > Viridiplantae > Streptophyta > Chlorokybophyceae > Chlorokybales > Chlorokybaceae > Chlorokybus > Chlorokybus atmophyticus. The sequence goes on along the minus strand of RHPI01001198.1, from coordinate 8,966 downwards.
TGCCTGTTGAGAAGTATGAGCACGGGTCGCTATCGAAACTGAAGCGCTGCCAGCCCGCAGTGAATGGTGTGGGTTCAAAGTCCTTCCATGTGTGGCAGCTGTCCCAGTGCGTCAACTCACTCAAGGTAATGGGCGTGTGCCCGTCACTTGAAAGATCAATGCCCAAGAAGGAGGAGGTCGTGTACCATGCGGCAAACACGCCCACCGTAGCGATCCCAACATATGTGCCAATAACAAGGTAACGGAAGAACACCCAAGGCGAGATTAACTTGTCTTCCGCATTGCGAGGGGGGCGCTGCATCACATCGAGCTCTGGGGGATTGAAGCCCAGTGCTGTGGCGGGAGGACCATCCGTGACCAGATTGACCCAAAGAAGCTGCACGGGAATGAGGTTTTCTGGCATGCCAAGGGCGGCAGTCAAGAAGATAGAGGCCACCTCTCCGATATTGGAGGAGATCATGTAGCGGATGAAGGCCTTCATGTTATTGTATATGGAGCGGCCCTCAGCGACAGCAGACACAATAGTGGAAAAATTGTCATCGGCCAAAACCATGTCCGAGGCCTCTTTAGCCACCTCCGTGCCCGCAATGCCCATAGCGATACCAATGTCTGCAAGCTTGAGGGCGGGTGCGTCGTTTACACCATCACCTGTCATAGCCACAACCTCACCCAAGTTCCTCAGCACTCTCACAATCTCCTGCTTATGACGCGGCTCAGCGCGGGAGAACACAAGCCCAAGCGAAGCGTTCGCAAGGATCTGTTGCTGCTTGAACGGGTCTTGAATCTCCCACTCTTTGCCTGTGAAGGAGCGGTCGGAAATGTTCTCCAGCTTTGTGAAGATGCCAATCTCGCGGCAAATCGCCTCAGCAGTGAGCTTATTGTCGCCCGTGATCATAATCACGCGAATGCCAGCCTGCCTGCACTCCTCAATGGACTGCGCCACTTCAGGACGGGGCGGGTCCTGAAGGCCGGCAACACCAACAAACGTGAGGTTGCTCTCAATCAGCCTGTAATTGTTGGGCTCGAGCAGAAGGCGGTGGCCCGGGTGGGTCACCGTGCCATCATAGTCTGCCAGGTCGCCAAGATTTGAGTGCTTCGTGGCAAAGGCCAGGCATCGCAGAGCGCGGGAAGACATGCGTTCAACACATGACAGCAAAGCCGTTCGCGTGCCATCTGTCAGTGGAACTTCCGAGCCGTCTGACAACCGGATATGGGAACACCTCTCCAACAAGTTCTCTGGTGCACCCTGACCACGCCAGCCTTACATGAGCGCACCGCAATACCCAACAGTACCACAAAGGTTGCACAGGGCAAGCAGTAGACATGGAACAGATGATAGGGTAATCATCGACCCTACCTTCACAAGCAGGACATTCTGTGGCTGAGCCGCCATGGACCTGCGTCGCGTCATGGGGCCATTCATAGAGCCAGCTGTGGCTGGCGTAACAACGACACCCATCGACTTGCGATCGCGATCGAACTCTAATAGCGCCACGCGCTTGAACTGCGATGACCAGAACTCACAGCAGCCTGCCGAATCGCGGGTCAGCTAAAACTTGGTGTGCATACAGTGAACGCCCATGAATCAATTGGACAAAGTTGCACATACCAAGCGGGTGTGCGAAAGGGTCTCTCAAGCGAGCTTGCCCTATGGCGGACTGCGCAGAGACGTCCGGAACTCCAAGCTTTTCAACCAACACTTTCAATGCAGCCTCTGTGGGCATGCCAGATGCGCGGAACAGGCCGCGGGCGAACTCAACGTGGGCATCGTTATTCAAGGCACACACCTACTCATCAGCACCAGTTAGCAAGCCACAGAATGCTGCTTGAATACAGGGCAGTGAAATCTTGATATACCGGCAGCAACTGCGAAGCATGGCAAGCACGCCATGTGTTGTGTCAGAGTGCTTGACAGTGCAAAGCTGTCTGATGCATACCTGTGCTATACCCTGCAGCACATAATCGAGAGAGGGTGGCAGGCCCACCACACGCCCCTGAGATGCGTCATAGGTAGAGCCTTCCACAATAAACTCCCTCAGCTCCTCCTTCAACAAACAAGCAAAACAACTTCGGTATTCTGCTTTGGCAATTGCAGTGGCAACAGATTTAAGCAGCATCCAATCCAACTCGAGGGCGAGACAACATCCGACAACAGCAACATCGGAAGATGAGTTCAGGCCTCACCCTGCCGTCCTCCTGCATACCACGCCACAGATACTTCCCACTCTGGGTGCACACATGTCCTAGCGGATCGACTAACAATATAAAATAAATATAAAATAGTGTGCACTACTAATCTACATACAACAACAGGAAACACATGAACATCTGTACCGCATGTGTGCCGGGGGCTGCGAGCGCCACAACCGCCATCTGGTTGGTGGTCAGCGTGCCTGTCTTGTCCGAGCATATCACCGTCGTGCATCCCAGAGTTTCCACTGAAGGCAGCTTGCGCACAATGGCGTTCTTCTGTGCCATTTTGCGGGTGCCAAGAGCCAGACAAGTTGTTATAACAGCCGGCAGACCTGATTGGCAACATGTGTAAGTGCAAGAGCTTGCCGTGCCACAAGTATACCACATCAATTGCAACTCACACAACCAATATACGTCACCACCTCGAACAAGAACCCACACTAGGATGCAATCAAACCAACCTTCAGGTATCGCAGCAACGGCGAGCGCCACAGCGATCTTGAAGTAGTATGTGCACTTGGAGAAATCGACAGCGGGCAGCCAGGAGCCTTCCGGCCAGAAGAGGAAATAGCGATAATTGATGAGCCACACCAGCGCGCAGATGACGCCGATCACCCACGTGAGGCGCTTGCCAAACTCATCCAGTTTCTTTTTCAAGGGCGTGTCGGTGTCCTCCAAAGACGCCGCCTGGATTTGCGACTGCACATGGCCAATCTCCGTCTCCATACCAGTGTGTGTAACAATGGCGCGGACACTCCCATTGGCCACCGCCGTGCCAGCAAAAACCATGCATTCCTTGCCCTGAATGTCTGCACCGGCTTCAACCGGTGCTGTGGACTTCTGCACAGCCTGCGCCTCGCCGGTGAGGGACGACTGGTCCACACGACATGTGGCTGTTCGGAGGGAGACCACGCGCGCGTCGGCGGGCACCCTATCCCCCGCATGCAACTCAATCAAGTCGCCAGGGACGAGCTCGCGCGCAGGGATTTCCGTCAGTGTGCGCGCACCGCGCACAACATGCGCGGTTTCGCTCTGCATCTCTTTCAGTGCTTCTAGTGCGTTCTCTGCATTGCTTTCCTGCAAACCGCATTGTTCAGTCAATAACATGCTTTTCCACATGCACATGTACAATAACTGTCGTTGACAAGAGAGACCGATGCGCATGGCTGTGTGGGAGTACCACACCCAAAACGCAGCCAAACCATCACCGGCAATGATGACAATGATGGAAAGCAGTACAACTACTTGCGCACAATTACTATTATTATTTTGATCAACACTGTCAATGCTTATTCGGCACAAGAGACCGATGCGCTTGTCTGTGTGTGGGAGTAGCACGCCAAAATTGCAGCCACACCATCACTGGCGATGATGACAAAACCACTAATGATAGTAATGGAAAGCAGTACAATTACTCGCTCGAAATCACTATTGTGGTTAGTACTGTCAATGCTTATTGGCTGCCAGCATCACAGTCACAGGCCTACTGTTTCATGTTCAGTTCAAGAGCCAAGTTGGCGGAGATAATGGTGCGGCGTTAAACTCGGCTTGCGACAGTTTGTGTCACATCAGGCCAAAATGCAACTGCCTGGTGCTCACCTCTCCATGCAACCAACTTGGCAAAAATAACGCTTAGCTCCAATAAGGCGAGCAATTGATAAAGACAGAAATGTAACACTAAGAAACAAGCATGAAGACTGAAACCCTAACTTGCGCTGTTGGTGCTGACCTGCCAGACGCCGACCATGGCGTTGACGATAAGGATAAGGACGATAACGAGGGGTTCGACATACTCAAAAAGGCCGTCCACGTCCTCGGCACCCTCGCCGTCGTGCGCGTCATCAATGACGGCGAGGATGAAGCTGACCACGGCGGCGCCTAGGAGTATGCGCACGAGGAGGTCGTCAAACTGTGCTAGTACGAGCTTCCAGAGCGGCGTGGGCGGCGGCCTGGTCAGCTCGTTCCATCCGTGCGTCCTCCGCTGCTCCTCCACCCCCTCCGCCGTCAGCCCGTGCACCAGGCTCGACCCGTGCTGCCTGGCCACCTCCTCGGCCGGCAGCGCCCAAGGCGCCGGCACCGCCACCGTCATCGTCACCAACAGCCGGACTGCCAGCGTCACGTATTTAGCACACACGTTTTGCTTACATTGCATACCGGTACTAGTGTGTGGCGACCCGCCACAAACTTCGTCATGTGATTTCTACAGCCGGCCAGTCGTCGCCGCGCCTACCGCAATAAGCGGCCGGCCGGCTGTGCGCCGTGATGTCAGTGAGCGATGTCAGTGAGTGGACCGGCTGTTCGATAAACAGTGTTCATGCCAGTCACGGAGTCGCCGCCACATGAATGTCTACCGGTCTACTGGCAATTGATGTGGCCCGCCAATGTGCCGTTAAGTGGCAGCACTTGCATTGGCCGCAACTGACTATGGATGCATTCATCGACAAGCCACATCAACCATAGTAGCTTTCACAACNGTGTACGTGGACAGCCGGCTGTCAATATACATTGACAGCCGCCGACCATTTGCGACTGTCCACTTTATGGTAAGCGGCGACAGTCAGTGCGGCCTGTCATTTATTAAATGATGATACACACATTGTACGTATGTACTCGTTCATGCAATAACGATACTACAGTCATGGTACACGTGTAGCGCGCCCTGCAGGGCCGCCAACCAGCAACATTGCTGGTCCATGCCGCCCCATACATGGTGCGGCACGGACCATGTACGGTGCGCGGCTGCCGGGCCGCTGAGCCGCGGGCCCACTCCTGGTCCGCATCCAGGAACCAGCGTAGAGTACTGGTCCGTGCCGCACCATACAAGGTGCGGCACGGACCATATGTGGTGCGCAACTGCGCGCCAGGTGTTGGGGCCCCAAAAGGACCATGGACGGTCCGTCCCTCGCGGACCAGACACTCGTGGTCCGCGGGGACGGACCATGTATGGCCCGCGGGGTCCGTGGAAGGACCATGCATGGTCCCCGAACGTCAATCCGTGTGTTTTTGATTGCAGTCTTGCGGTCCCTGTTATCGATGGTGCGTCTGATGTGAGCGCTGCAAATGGACCGCCGGCGCCGCCGGCGCCGCCGCTTGCCCAGGCAGCGTTGCCCATGCCGACGGCATTGCAGTCCGCCTTGTTTCAAGTGGGTCGTGTGATTGAGCCCAAATGAACCGGTCGTGTTGACCTCGGCGCTCCACGCTACCAGCAGGTCCCACTGCGAGGCTTGAAGTTATGACCCTGTGCACCTGGCTCTTGGCAGCGGTGTGTGCAATGCAGAACTTGTGCAGAGCTTGCAAGTGCATACTGGGATGCGCTATGCATGTGCAGTTACAGCATGTAAGCTGGCTCCTTGAACCATTGCCTGTGTATATTGGTCATGCGCAGTTTGAACACTTGCGTGTGCAATTCAATGCTTTTGCAGAGCTTGAACCATGCATGCTGTAATGCGCAATGCAAATTACACAGAGTGGTGCAGTTACAGCACGTGCACTGGCTCTTGGACCACTTGCCATTGTGCTGAAATTGTATCAGTGGCCTGGGTTGTGTTGTAAATAATCTTGTGCATGGTGAGAACTGAAAAATGCCACAATTCAGGAGGTTGCAGTGCATGTGGGGACGTGTACAGATTGTGAATGGGTGATGGTGTGTGCTGTTGCAGATTGTATCTGTTGAAGATGCAAACTGCGTTGGTCGACTCGTGCTTCATCGCACTAGGTCATATAGCGAGATTGTGACTTTCAACAACTGCAGCGCTATCAATGTGTGTGCAAGACCAATAAGTGCATGAACCACAATGCAGTGGATCACCACGACAGAGATGAATCGTGCAGAGTGTACCCTAGCGCCTTCAACATCTGGCGGCCTATGTACTCAGAGTACGCCGGGGGTATGCACTCTACCAGAGTAGACTCTGCATGGATCCAATTGATGCCCATCGCTTTCTGCCACCCTGCTACAGTCCCGCGTGAAGCCGCTTGCCCATAGATCGGATACATTTGGTGCTGTGGGGGCTGCTGCGCGTTGGTATGTGCAGTGCGGTGTCCAGACAACGCACCCAAACTGTGTAATGCATGGTCACAAACCTTGTCAACAGACAGAAGCGGGCTGGACTCGAACACTCTGTGTCGAAATTTAAAGAGCGAGAACATGGTGCCGCACAGGACCATGTCGGCACGCATGTGTATGGACGCGTCGGGGATAATTTCCAAGATGTAATGCTTGCTGGACTCGTGTAGCTTCTGTCTGATGTCATGTAGCAAAGTGTTGTGCTGCCATTTGTGAGAGTGCTGCACCGTTGTGTGTCGGGTATACAGCGCGCAAAGGCCTGGCAGGGGGGACTTGCCCAGATCACATCGTACTCAACCAGGTCGACTGTCAGCGCATCGGCATGGATTAAGTGGAAGGGGTATTCTGGCTGGGCATGTATATCCACACCAGTGACGTCAAAGCCGGCGCGGTACAAGCCCATGCTGGCGCCTCCCCCTCCGCAAAACAAGTCCAGCAACTTGGGGCGATGCGGCGCCCCGTTGGGGAGTTGCGGCGTGCGTGTCAAGAGCAGAGGGGGGTGTCGGGTCGAGGGGAGTCGAGGATGTCATCGACCAGCAGGTTGCGCGGCCGAGTGCTGCGCGTGTATTCTGCGGTCATGAGTTCTTCCACGGTGGCCAAGTTTGTCCACTTGGCACGTACACGATGTGCGCGGGAGCCATGTCGTGCCGCGTTCACCTTGAGTGGGTTCCCCAGAATGCCCACGTCAACCATAGTAGCTTTCACAACACTGCAACAGTAATGGGCTCATGTCATGTGAAGCTAACTCATCTGTTACACATTTGCGTGACGTCATTTAAAAATTGAATAAATAAACGTTAATATAATGTTTAATGATATGTCGTGCAAGGAAGCCTCAACCGCGGGGTATATCTCGCAATGGGAGTACGTGCACAAAAGTGCAGAAGTATACAAAACGAGTAATGCTGCGGGGCAACTTGTAGGTGGCCAAGCGAAGAGCACCTAAGCTACAATGTGCGTGGTGATGCAGTAGTAGGTGCAAGAGACAGTGATAAGGGAAAGTAACCGTATCCTTTTAGCTTTGAAAGTAGTGGTAATCACTCAACAAGCTCCCCCCTTGCTGAGTCATTAGCGTCCTCGCGATGAGCTTGGCAGTGGGGGCAACGCCATGGCAGCGCTGAGGTGGTGTTGACGTCGTGGTCGACTACAGCAGGCATTACATCGAGGCTGCATGCCAGTGCTCCCAACAGGTGTCACACTCCTTCAGGGGTTAATTAGTGGAGGCGCACGCGGTGCACTTCAGAATACAAACCCACGGGCCAGGTTCTCAGGCCTTCAATGTATGGGAGGTGTCAGAGAAAACAACTCTCCGCATCGTATGTCATGAGGGTGCCCGCGGGGTCACGCAGCGACGGGGTGCTTTTGGCGCACACATGGGCATCCTTGTATACCATGCTGTAGTTGGCAGGGTTCAGGGTGTTGATGATTTGTTTCTTGCGGTAGACATGGTCTGCCTTGTTAAACCTGTGAGTCGGAGGTACGTAGCTACCGCTGTGCACGTTCTCCTAGCGACGCTTGTCTCGGCGTTGCGCGGCCTTGAGGTTGGCAAGCGCAGAGGGTAATGAAGTCTTTAGCAGGTTGGGACGAGCTGTCAGCACCTCCATCATGTGGGTGGGTTTGTTGATAATGTCCTCAATTGCCTCTATACCATAGCGGACGTTGAAAGGGATCAATCATTCCCTTCCGAACGTGAGGAAGTACGGGCCAAAGGAGCGCAGAGCTCAGCTGCGTGACACTACAGCTCAGCCATTAACCGATGTAGCTACTACCCAAGCCAGCACCACTGCCCTGGAAACGACCATAACTGGATTGTCCACGCCCACCATGGCTGCCACAGGAGCAAGGCCCTCCACTTCCACAATTGCGTCAACCGCCACAATTGAGGTGCCAGCAGCACTATTCCCGCTCGGGCATGAGCCAATGTATGCGGCCATGGATATGCCACTCACATCGGCGCACATTGGAGGGGACCACTTTATGTGGCGCGATGATAAGGATGCCAATCCATATGGTGTACATGATGCCCCTCTCTCTCATCAGGAGCTAGGCCACGACTTTCGCACCCTTCGCATCAATGACGAGACCCTCGCCATATTCTGGGATCTGTACAATCGCCATCGGTTGGCTCCGGAGCATCCTCCGTTGTTGCCCCCACTAGATCGTAAGCCGTCCAACCTGGACCACTTTTACAACCTGGACAACAGGTGGTTCTGCTGTTTCGGGCATTGCTCGTCCATCGGGCAACGTTCCAGAGCTAGCTACGTGCTCATGGTGCGAGCAGTGCTGCGCTTGTATGCGCTGAACAAGGTATCGCCAATTTTGTGAATAGCAAGAGCCAGTGGTCCGCTGTCTCGAGCGAGACTACTATGTATATATTTATACATATATATATGAGGATCTCCAGCGGGACATCTATGAAGCACCACCTGGTGTCATTATCAACGCCCGCACTGAATTCTATGGCAACATATGGGTGAACAGGCCGCAGCACCCCATCGACGAGCACCAGAAGCGCAACAGGCTTGCTTAAAGGAGGGCGTTGAGCAGACATTTTAGGGGGGGAAAATTGCTGCCCTCATTGTCAGAATGACTAACAACTGGCAGCAAATCAGTGTCAACCAGAGAAGGGGTACCTTCAACAAGAAGCACACGTTCATTGCGCCGGTTAATAAACACATGGGGAGCATTAGTTGCGCTCACGTCTACT
>RHPI01001168.1:626986-668423 GCA_009103225.1 Chlorokybus atmophyticus | reverse complement strand
ACAGAGGCGTGAATTGACAACATGCAAGACAAGGTTTGCTTGAGGTCAGCATGAGCATGCAGGGGCCTTACGCACGAGGCTGCCCAATGAGGTCAGCATGAACAGAGGCGTGGATTGACGACATGCAAGACAAGGTTAGCTTGAGGTCAGCATGAGCATGCAGGGGCCTTACGCACGAGGCTGCCCCATGACGTCAGCATGAGCATGCAGGGGCCTTACGCACGAGGCTGCCCCGTGAGGTCAGCATGAGCATGTAGGGGCCTTACGCACGAGGCTGCCCCATGAGGTTAGCATGAACAGAGGCGTAAAAACGACGACATGCAAGACAAAATTTGCTGCAACATAGCCTGAGCATGCAGGGGCCTTACGCACGAGGCTGCCCCCTACGATCAGCATGAGCAAGAATGGGCCTTGAGAGCGGTCAGCAAAACAAGCGCAAACAAAGAGGAGCGCGGCATGCACTACACCTGGCTTGCGAATTCTTCAAACCCTACCAAGCTGCCTATGAAGCTGCAAGAGATCTACACAAAGCGGTTGGAGCACCGATGCGAAAAGGCTTGCAGTACACCAGCACAGCAACCACGCCGCCTCCCGCTCACACCGCCGCCACCACCGGCCGCCGCCACCGCCGCCACAACCGCCGCCTCAGACCACGTCACGCAAGAAATGCTGCCCTACTGCAGGTGCTCAACTCCAAACCCTACAACCGTGCACTAGTCATTGAAGCAACCCTGTACCGCGCGTCAGGCGGCGCTGTACTGGGCAAGGGTCATTGAATGGCCAAACGGCTGTTTGCTCAACTCGGTGCAAATAGGCTGCAATTTCTGCTGATTGTGGCGGTGAGTCTGACAAGCCTGAGTTGACAAGTAGCCCTGATGGGTATCATGTCGCTGTCACCCACGCCGCCATAGCCATGGCTAGCCATGATAGAGCGCCCATGTTCTTGTGGGGAAGTCCCGTGCCGCCGCCGGTGCTAGTCTTTGTTGAGGAAGTCCCGTGCCGCCGCCCTCGCCGGTAAGCAGCTGATGGTCACCTGCGCTTGGGAGCGCTTGCTTGCTTGGTTTGTTTGCTTACCTGAACATCTGTGCGTGTGCCGGTGTGTGTGTGTGTGTGCATGTGTGTGTGGGTGGTTGGGTTGGGCTTGTGTTGTTACTTCTCGTGGTTGGGGCAAAACGCTGGGGCAGCCTCGTGCGTAAGGCCTCGGTGACCTTCCCTGCGCCCATGCACAAGTTGGTTGGGGGAAAACGCTGGGGCAGCCTCGTGCGTAAGGCCTCGGTGACCTTCCCTGCGCCCTTGCACAAGTTGGTTGGGGGAAAACGCTGGGGCAGCCTTGTGCGTAAGGCCTCGGTGACCTTCCCTGCGCCCTTGCACAAGTTGGTTGGGGGAAAACGCTGGGGCAGCCTCGTGCGTAAGGCCTCGGTGTCCAGGTTGCATGCTTGCATTATGCGTGTGGTTTTCAGTTTCAGTAGTTTTGCGGTGGTCACCTGCGCTTGGGTGCGATTGCTTGGATGGTTTACTTGCTTGCCTTCACATATGTGCGTGTGCTGGTGTCTGTGTGTGTGTGTGGTGTTTGGGGGGGGGGGGCTTGGGCTTGTGTTGTTGCTTGTCGTGGTGTAAGTTTCCTTCGATTCCAAGCCCGTGAACTCAGTCATACCTGCGTGCATGTACATGCAGGTCATGGAAGCATCCGCGAGCGGAAGCCTGGCAAAGCGTCCCAAGACGCATTCAAAGACGCCTCAGCCATTGCCATACATGAGTCCAGAATTGACTGACAAACTTTTCCAGGTGGGCAAGCGCCCGGGGAAGGTGCAGCGCTGGTTGGGGAAGGTTAGCATCGGTGACGGATACAAGCAGTGCAAGCTTGATGACTGGGCGGTATCCACGCATGGCTACGAGGACACTGGCCCTTTTGCTATTCGAACCGTTGTGAAGGGTCCAGTGACGTGCAATGTATCGCAGCATGAGAGAGCCACCAGCCCGGCGGCGCCGCCCGACCCTGTGCCCGACCCTGAGCCCGCTCCCATGCCACTGCTCACGTCCTTCGATGTTGGCGTCATTGGCTACACTGCTGTGCGTCTCACCATCGAGACCGTCAATCAGACTCCAGTTGGCTGGAGCCTTGCATCGGGATCAGTTGTGGGGGATGTGCTGCGCGCAGGGCCGATCATACCTATCGTGGATGGACCTTGGCCCATGCAGCTACCCGAGGCCCAGTGACTCTGTGCACATGCAATGCGTGTACAGTTTTGTGCAGGTTCAGGCTGTCATAGTGGTGCTGTCTGAGCCATGTACCAGGTTCAGCAGTGACCTTGGCCAGTGACATTGGCGAGCAAGCCCTTGGCCCCATGTATATATATCCTTGCATGTAAGTATGTGTAGATGCATGTGTGCGATCAGTCTGCAGCACTGCATCAAAGAATGCAATGGTGGGAGTACAACTTAGGCTGTGTACATGGTCTGCTGATGTCCGTCACAGATTGCATTCCCCGACATGTGTTGGTGTATGTGCTGGGGCAGCCTCGTGCGTAAGGCCTCGGTGTCCTTCCCTGTGCCCTTGCACAAGTTGGTTGGCGCAAAACGCTGGGGCAGCCTCGTGCGTAAGGCCTCGGTGTCCAGGTTGCATGGTTGCATTCTTCTTGTAAATGCGTCTGCAGTTGTGATGGTTGTGGGTGAGTTGTCAACTACTACTACCAGTGGGGCTCGCAACATCCACATTAGTGTGGAATTCGTGAGCCACACTGGCAGTAGTAGTTGACAACTACGGGTTGTAGCTCCGCCTAAACAGATGTTCGAGTTATTTATTCTTTATTATCGCAATTTGGTACACTATAGTACATTCGCAATTTGGTACACTATAGTACACGAATGCAACATTATTCATTGTCATCTTTGTGCTTGTGACAGGCGGCATTTATTATGGTAGGTCGGAGACAGAGTCGTGAGTTGTGAGTCGTGACTGGGGGAGGTCGGAGACAGAGTTGTGAGTCGTGACTGGTGTCCGATAAGCACATTTGCTGACGTGTCGAGCAGAATGCACAATCGATTCCATACGCACGGCAGTACCCTACGCAGTGCTTGTTGCTCGTGGTGTTGGCGGCGGCGACGACGGCGGTAGGTGAGCGGCTGCTAGCGGCACACTTGTCTGTCTCACTGTGCTGCTATCGGTTTCATGCTCAATTCCTCATGACCATAAAGCACAGCTTTCTTGTAGACATGCAGGCAAGGTTTGTGCATGCACTGGCATTTGCCTGCTAGCTTGCTGTTCAGCTGGACTAAGTCATGTTAGCAGCTGGCAGGGAGCTGAACGACGTGCTTCGGCAAGGTAAAGTACGGTTTGCTTGATGTGTGAAGCACATGCACATGGCCAAGCAGCTGCAGTCAACTGAGGCAGTTAACTGAGGTTTCTGGTTGAACAGTGTTGCGGTTGTACACAGCTTGACAAGCAGTTTGACCTACTAGTTTGACCTACTCAATACACAGGTGGAGCAGTGGTCATGTCAGGCACGACGTCTGGTGGGCGGTCTAGCGACCTGAGTGGAGGCTGGGAAAACTTGGACGATGAGATCTGGGGCAAAAGTGCTGGTGCACCATCAGATGAGCAGCTCCAGCGTGAGTGGGAAAAATCTGAGGAGACGGCTCACCTCCGCGACCTTGAGACCACAGCAATGATGCCCTTGAAAGTGAGCTTACAATGATGTGCAAGCAACCACTGTCGATATGAGCATGTGCTGCCGGAGTCTGTCTCGATTTCTGAGGTTTGCACAAGCAACTCACACTGTTGATATTGTTGTAACAGCGCTCTAGTATGCAATATTTGCACTGTGCAGGCACTGAAGGTCCTTCATTGGCGTGGTCAGCATCATACCAGTGATCGCCGCGATATCACAAAGCTGGCGGACAAGGGCCGGATTTGCTATGAGTACTGTCGTTTGCTACCGGGGAAGACCCAGACGAAGCAGGACCCACTTAAGTTTGCTCTTGCAGTTACATGCTGGCATCTGCTTCATCCAGAGTTCCGTCCTGAAAAGGTTGGCAAGGTTGTCAGAGTGTCACCAGCTGTCGAGCAGCATAGTTCAAGCTTGAAGGATTTTGCATTCGGTGGCAGTCACCACTCTGGGCCTGGTGCAGGCAAAAACGATAATTCAGGACTTTCTTACCAACAAAAAGGCATATACCAACGCCAAGCACAAAGAAAGGCAGAGACAGAAGAGTAGGGAACGTTACAAGGAGATGATAGAGCGCGCTGAAGCAGGGGGGTTTGAGCGAAAGCGCAAGGGAGCGCCCAGGGACAAGAACAACAAGGTGTGTGCCATGCAGTGACTGAGTTGTCTGTGCAATGTTTGCATGTCTTAAGTGCCTTTGCCATGTGCATAATTGCAGGTCAAAGACAAGTCAAAGGCAAGAGACAGCTCCTCGCTGCACCACTCTGCCAGCGACGCAGAGAATGCCACCTCGCAGGGTGAGCTACGGTTTGGTAAATGACTATGTTGAGAACGACACGCTTTCCATTTAATAGTGCCTTATGTATGCAGGGTGTGAGGTGTGTATGATAGTCCCTTGTGCATGCACGGCGCCCACGCGTTCACCTCCCGCCAGCAACGCCAGCGACGACCGAAATGTCACCTCGCAGCGTGAGCCATGTTTTGCGCGCGCGGGTCGCTGCGGGAGGTACTGTGTATACACTGTTCTGATCGGTGCCTTGTGCGTGCGATAGGTAACAAGGAAGGCACTGCGCCACAACCCACAAGGTCACCCGCTACTGGTTCACAGGTTAGATGTCTGTCATCATTACACGAGCAGCCAAATGCTTGTACTCTCCTGTACATGTCATCATGACCGTTCATGACTGTTGTGTTCAGGCACCTGCCAAACAGGATGCTGATGTGCGTGATACCAGCTCAGCTCTCAAGGTATGCAACAACGACTGGAGCAAGTATCTAACAAGCATATCAGTTTTTGCAACCGAAATCGCACCACATGTAGACACAGGACGCCGCGAATGTCATGGAGCTCATGAAAGAAAAGGAAGGCAGAGGGCAAGGGAAGCGCAAAGTGTCTGGTGATGTACGCACCACTCTGCTTCACAACGAATGGCATAGCATTACGTTGTGGCTCACAATCTGATGTGTATGCTGTTGGCAGGAGACTGAGGTGTTAAGCCCCCAAAAGAAAGCAAAGACTGTTCGCTCAATTCCGGCTCCCTACAAGTCTAAGGAGGCAGGCCCCTCGACTGGCAAGCAGGAGAAGATGTTGGATCAAAAGAGGGGCAAGCAAAAGGAGGTATGAAGGACCATCTATGTGCGCTTATAGGCTTCTTGGGTCCTTCTGGTTGCGGAAAAACTGTCACTGCAGCAGACTCGCATGCATGCCTATCAATTGTAAGCTTGATAACACGGCGTGCCACCTGGTTGCACAGGATGAGCCATCGTATTCAGAAGTATCCGAGACAGACAAAAGCGAGGACAACGATGAAGATGGCGCCAAGGACGATGCGAACAGCCCCAACGACAGTGACAACGACTCCCAAAAGGCAGGTTTTTTTGCAAGCGCTATATAGGAGAGTGCATCTGTGTATGTGTCTGCCAGTTGATGTGTTTGTCACTTGCATGCGCAGGAAGACCTGAGCGACAAGGATGACACTGCACCGACGATGAAGGTTGGTGATGAAGTCAAGTTGTTCATCGATGGGCGCAAGGAGCCAGTAGGGGAGGCGCACGTAAGCGACATCAAGCCCGTCAACAAGTTTTATGGCAAGAAGATTGGAGAGGGTAACATGGTGGTCCAGTTCAGCCGCAGTCTTCACATCACTAGGACCAGACGTCCTGGTGCAGGGGAAGAAGAGGTTGTGCCTTTGCCAATCAGCTTCAAGCGTGATGGGGTTGGAGTGCAAGTGACCCACTTGAGAGGTGAACGATGATTGCGTGCTGACTGTGCGTGCGTTATGACAACACACTGCGTCTGACGTATTCATGTGTGGTTGATGCATGTGAAGAGTGCGAGGCGGGGTTGTTGCTACTTTGGCCTACTAGGTTGATGAAGACCATCAAGGTGAGGGAGCTGCCAGCAAAGGAAGGCACATCCACACCGCGGGGGAGAGGCCGTGGGAAGGGGAGTCGGGGTGGTCGGGGTGGTCGGGGTGGTCGGGGGCGAAGCAGCAGGAAGTAGATATTGCCGCAGGAGATTTCCACCTGCAAGTGCAGCTCTGGGTAGCAGACATACATTGTAGTCAGCATTGAATGTGTTGTTGTAAGTCGGCTGCCATTCAGCTGACATTGCTGGGCTGGCTGGACGGACTGCTGTGAATATTATCAGTAGCACTGCATATATGGGTCTTGTTCTACTCGAAATCACTTGAACATTCATAGTAACATTGACGGTCGTAAAACAGCAGCTTACCATTGTTCAACTTCATTGCCATTGAATAACTACTCACATGTAGGACTTAGTGTGCAGGCTAGATTACTATGAGTAATCAAACAATACATGCGTGCATATTCAGTGGTGTAGTACAATTGCAGCACCACACCATACAGGGTGAATATCCAACTCTACTGCAAGTGAAAGTTTTGGGTGACTGTAAGTGTTCAAACAATCCCTGCGTGCATATTCAAGTCTGCTGCAGCTGCCATATGGAATACTACAGGTATTCAAACGAACCCTGCCTGTGAATGTTCAACGCTTTTGCAAGAGTCTGTCTTGCCTAACTACAAGTATTCAAACGATTCCTGCTTGAATATTCAGTGGTGCAATACATGTGATGGTCACAGCACTACACCATACAGGTTGAATGTACAGCTCCACTGCAAGTGAATAAATGCCCCACATATAGGACTAGTGTGCAATCTAATTGCCACAGGGATATTCACCGACAATTACATTGAACAGGCTTTAACACCTTTCAGACCAAACGGTCTGAATATTCATCTCGACATGCAGGAGCCAGGGACGCCGTATTCTAGGCTATTCACCCCTGTTTTTGTTGACTATTCAGACCAAACAATCTGAAAATTCAGGAATCGGGGGGGCTCAGAATTACCGGTGCAAGCCATGGTGGTGAAGGACAAGGAGTCGCCAACATTGTGGCATCGAAGGTTCGGGCATCTCAGCTACGTCAACCTCACTCGCCTTGTCGCTGAGAAGATGGTCAAGGGCATCCATCTCAGCACAGAAGAACTCAAGAATGCATCAGGTGCACTTTGTGAACCATGCCTGGTTGCAAAGCAGCATGCTATGCCATTCCCATCATCCTCTTCTAGCAGTCAGCATCCTTGCGAGCTTGTGCACATGGATGTCTGTGGCCCTATGCGCATTGTGGCGAAGGGAGGGGTCAGGTACTTTGCTACATTCCTCGACGACTGCAGCAAGCTATCCGTCATCTTTCCGTTGACACTGAAGTCAGAAGTTGCTGGAGCTGTGCGCACAGTTGTGGCCTTGTTGGAGACCCAGTCTGGCAACAAGATGAAGGCAATGAGGAGTGATCGAGGAGGGGAGTACATCAACAAGGAGTTGAAGGAGTTCTTCGCCAGCAAGGGCATACGCCACGAGACAACGGCACCCTACACCCCGCAGCAGAATGGAGCAGCTGAACGCCTCAACAGGACACTCTTGGAGCGTGTTCGAGCTATGCTCAACGACACAAAGATGGAAGACAGTTTGTGGAAGGAGGCGGTACTCACTGCCAACTACATCCGCAACAGGTCTCCGGTGAGCTCAGAGCAGAAGACTCCGTGGGAGCACTTCTATGGAGCCACACCAGATGTGAGTGGTATGCGTGTGTTTGGATGCACGGCATATGCACTAGTGCCTAAACAGCTCAGGCACAAGCTGGAGCCGGTCAGCAAGAAGGGCATCTTCGTTGGCTATGAACCGGGTTCCAAGGCTTACAGGATCTTGCTCGAGGACACTCAGAAGATCATCGTGAGCAGAGAGGTGGTTTTCCACGAGGGATTATCACAACCAGAAGCAGGCTTCTTTCCTGAAGATGAAGCACAACCGGAGCATCCTGAAACAGTGGAGGCTACAGGCATGGCCATCATTGACGATAAGGGTGAGCAGGACTCCACTGTAGCAGACAAGCAGTCGCACCTGCAGCAGGAGCACGCAGCTCGGAGATACCCAGTGAGGGAGAGAAAGGCACCTGACTTCCTACACAAGGCACACGTCGCCAGTGTGCAGCATGAGGAGCCAAGCACCTACGAGGAGGCATTGTTAGCACCAGATGCGGAGCAATGGCAGCGTGCTATGGACGAGGAGATTGCGTCACTCCATGCCAACAACACTTGGTCACTGGAGCAGTTACCGCAAGGAGTGAAGACCATTCCAGTGAAATGGGTCTTCAAGGTGAAGCGTGATGGTCAGGGCAACATTGAGCGCTACAAGGCAAGACTGGTGGCAAAGGGCTTCTTGCAGCAGGAAGGTGTGGACTTCAACGAAGTGTTTGCACCTGCAAGTAAGCATACCACCTTCCGTGCACTGCTAACTATGGTTGCTGCTGAAGACCTAGAGCTGCATCACCTGGATGTGAAGACTGCCGTCCTCTATGGAGAGCTGGAGGAGGAGATCTTCATCGAGCAACCACCTGGATATGAAGAAGGGGAGAGAGGCACAGCGTGCAAGCTGATCAAGGCACTGTACGGGCTGCGACAGGCACCGCGTATGTGGCACATCAAGCTCACCAAGGAGCTGGAGGCACTTGGCTTCACCGCATCCTCTGCAGACCCTGGGCTCTTCATCCATGCAGACAACAAGGTCTGGCTGCTCGTGTATGTTGATGATATCATCATCACCGCCAGGCAGGTGCACCACCTGCAGGAGACGAAACTTGCTCTACAGCAAGCATTCTCAGTTCGTGATCTTGGAGAGGCCAAGTGGTTCCTTGGCATGGTGATTGAGCGCGACAGGGCTGCTCACACAATCAAGATCAGACAGGAGCAGATGGTGAGAAGACTCGTCACCAAGTTTGGGCTCAATGAAGCGAAGACCAAGACCACACCGTTGGCACTTGGCACTGCCCTCATCAAGGCAAAGGATGAGGAGGTACTCGACAAGGCTCAGTATCCATATGGTGAGCTGGTAGGCAGCATGCTCTATCTGGCAGTGTGCACACGTCCCGATGTTGCACATGCTGTGGGAGTACTTGCTCGCTACATGTCTGCACCGAGCATGGAGCACTGGAGAGCAGCAAAGGGAGTACTACGCTATGTTGCTGGGAGCGCAACAGTTGGCATCAAGTTTGGGAGCGGGAGCACTGAGTTGGAGGGCTACTGCGACTCGGACTTTGCTGGTGACCTCAACAGCAGGAGGTCCACTACAGGCTACGTCTTCAAGCTGAACGGAGGCGTGGTGAGCTGGAACAGCAGGCTGCAGCCAACAACAGCAGCATCTACATCAGAGGCTGAGTACATGGCAGCGGCAGCAGCAGTGAAGGAGGCACTCTGGCTTCGCAAGCTCATGGCAGACTTGGAGCACCCCATGGCGTGCATCGTCATCAACTGTGACAACCAAGGAGCCATCAAGTTGTTGAAGCACCCTATCGCCTCGGCAAGGACGAAGCACATTGATGTCATGCATCACTTTGTGCGTGACAGAGTCACAAGGAAGGAGGTGGAGTTCCAGTACTGCAACACTGAGGGCATGCTAGCGGACTTCATGACAAAGCCATTGTCACCACTCAAGTTCAAGACTTGTTGTGCAGGACTTGGCATCTGTGTTTGACTACAGGAGCAAGCGTTGGAGGTCAAGCTGCTCTCGTGGGAGTGTTGAGAGTATTCCTACATACGATCAGCATCGACCCTCCACACAGGAGTAGAAGGTCGTAAGGACGAGCACTAGGTCCGGACTTAGCAAGATGGCATCGTCGGACCAGACTCCGGACTCCAGACTGGAGCCTTACTAACTGCTTCGTATCTCCGCGTATACTTACTCATATTAGGCGTGTAAGAGCTTGTTGGAAAGCTCTGGTTGTAAGAAAGACAACACAACTTAGAGCGCGTCAAAGGGCTGAGTATAGCTTACGCAGTGCTTGCAAATGTAGACGTGTGTGTAACTGGCTGGTATAAGAACCAGCGGACAACTTGTAATAGATGAATGTGATGTGACTTGTGTATGCTCTGGTGGCGGTAGCTCTGTCCGTGTGTATCCATGCTTGCCTCAGCTACATGTGCATGCTAGTCCTTCAACACGGGGGAGAAGAAGGGCGAAGTTAGCCATCCACCGCCGCCGCTACCTACGACGACTGTGCGACTATTGATGCCCCTGAGGGTTTGAGCGGCTGCCCGCGGTCTTATCCCCTGCGCGTCAGTCCCTCACATCAGGCAATAATTAAGGTTAGCAGTTAAAATCGCGCCTTGCGAATGTAGCAACGACACGCCCAGCAGAGCATTTTCGCTGTGCATATGAAATTGATGTGACCTTTGCATTGACGCATATGTGGTTTGGTACGAGTGCAGATTGGTGACGCGAAAGGTGTGGTATGTGACTTTTCAACAAAATGAATGTCAAGCAAAACACTGCTTTGCTTGACATAATGATCACGATTTTAATTCATGATGAAACACCTTGGTAATCAAATCATGATATTATATTATACAATCCAAAGCGGTTTTCTTGCGCATGTTGTTTTCGGGAAAAACCGTTAATTTTGTTGATTAGCGTTACACGGTAGTTGTTATATATTGATGTTTAGAGCTTCTAATTTACATGCAAAGACATGTTATACTTTGTGTAAATTGAAACAAGTCATGCATTAAGCAGTATCACATTGCTAGTGCTCTATCGCTCGTTGCGTCCATATGTTTATGTTGGATGTATGATACACTGCTTGGAACCGATAAACGAAGCTTGCCTTTGTTGGACAAAGTTTGTGTGCTCTTTGCCCCTCCTCCACATCACACCTTTCAATCTTTGATTACATTGCACTTTGCTTAGACTTAGTGGAACCCCCAACTATGATTGTTATCATCAAAAATTGTTACACTTGTTGTTGAAGTTGACTGAGCGAGTTGCCTTGAGCTATTGACTGGCCCTTGCTGTGTTTAAACACCAATATGTTGTATCTTATGATGGGCACATGATGTGCCCCATCAGATTTGGGCATAATGCGCATGATGTGCCCCGATGCCTACATCGAGGCAGACTGTGTGGCCGGCGCCTCTTTGCACGCGCAACGGACCCGACGAGCCAAGATTCCTGCGACCCCGGTGAATCCTCTACATACCCTTCACCGTCCGATCTGCATCCTCTTTGATTCAACCCCGACCCCAGTCCGTCCGATGCGGCCCCTGCCCGTCACGTCCTTCACCTCCGTGTCCGTGCCATTGGCATCAGGATTGGGCTCATCCTCCGCCTCCGCCTATGAGGTATGCTGGCCGGGACCTGGAGAAGAAGGACGCTGCTGTTTCATCAAAACCAGGCGGCAGAGGCGGGGAGAAAGGGTGGGACTGAGGGCTTGGTGCAGGAGTCAGAACTGCTGCAAGCTCTCCTCTCCTCTACCTCCTCCTCCTCCTCCGCCTCCTCCGCCTGCAGGAGGTCGTCGTGCGAGGAGGAGAAAGACAGAAGAAGCTCGATGGTGGGCAAGTATCTTGCTCTGCTTCCTTGCGCATGGTATTTGAACACATGCGTGTGCATGCAGTTACTTTGAGTAGCGATGCAGTCAACCGAGTATTGGCTCAGCACTGATACGTGACCTGACCATCTGGTGTGGATGTCTGCGCTAATGCTTGGTGCTGTTTCAGAGCGGGATGATGATGCGGTTGTGGCGCAAGCCCAGCGACCAGCGGGACTATGGCTCCATTGGCGAGCTTACCGCCCACGGAGGCCACCAGGTCACATACAACCCACAATCACAAGCATACATACACGCATGCAAGCACCCGCGTACAACGCACACATCGCCCAGCCACACACTCACAGACTCTACTTTCTCAAACCACACACATGCACGCACACACAATGAGCGCGCACCCCTGCGAGTGGCTGCGCAGGCCCGCACACGCGTGCATGCGTGCACGCGTGCGCGCACACCTAGATGTCCAGCCACTGCGTATGTGTACTCAAAGTAGTTGAGATTGCACAAGTATGCACGATGCGCATGCTAGCACACGTGGCACGCATGCAGTGTCAACGATGTGTATGTAACTATGTTATCTCGCTCTCACCACCCGCACTGCCTCTTCACTCGCACTTCAGTTCGCTGACAGAGACGCCAGCACTCGCAGCGGTTCCACCACAGCAACCGACGACGCCGGCCCCTCATTGCACGGTAAACCAACCACGCGCCTGTCCTTCGCTGCCGTCGCGCTGCAGGCCGCTGCGGAGGCCAAAGGCGAGGGTGCGGATGGGGTGAATAGAGTCAATGGGGATGGCGGAAGCACTGCAAGCGTTAGTGGAGTTGGATATGATAATGAGATTGTGGCGTCGGGACTCAAACAGTGGCGGAAGACAAGGTGGGCGTGTGCGCGTGCGCGTGCGTGTGTGTGGATGTGTGCGCGTGCGTGTGACTCAACCTCATTGAAATGTCAGTAAGGCGAGTTCGCGTGCGTCTTACAAGGGCGGAATGGCTCTGGAGGACACGCCCAAGTGGGTTGTGCATCCCGAGCACCCCAACTACCTGCGCTGGTTCAACCTCACTGTCATGCTCGTCACCTACTGCTGCTTCGAAGCGCCTTTCAAGTAAGTGAGTGAATGTAATTCTTGGGAACTGTGCTACTCTGAGTTAGTTTAGGACTTGAAGGTCCCATATGCATCACACAGGCTTGCGTTCAACGATGGTATGAACAGTGCCCTGCGCATCACCCTCGCCGTCATCGACACAATTATAAACTTCATGTTCCTCATGGACATCATCCTTGACTTCAACCTCGCCTACTTCTTCAAGGTTCTCATTGCTGCATCTGTCAACCTCACTTCAAAAGTACTCACTCAAGTACTCCCACACTTCATCACCACGCTACTCATCCACTCACCTCCAACTCGTCGTCACACACTCACACACACACGCACACACATACACTCACCCACCCACTCACCCCAACATCCAACACAACACTCCAGGGCACCTTGATAACCGATGTGCGTCGCATCCGTCGCCACTACATCAAAGGCCGCTTGTGGCTCGACGCGTTGGCGACGGTCCCCTGGGAGCTGGTCGGTCTCGCGTCGGGGACGTTCTACTCCGCGGCGTGGCCGGCCGCGGGGATGCTGAGACTGCTGAGGATACACCGCATCGCGCTGTACTTTGATAGAGTGGAGAAGGACGTGAGATATAATTACTTCACGACGAGAGTACTGAAGTTCACCCTGGTAAGTGAGACAACAATGATAACAACAACAACGACGATAATAACAACAGCGTTGCCATGTTTAGATGGTTGTGATGGCGGCGCATTGGGCGGGGTGCGGCATCTACTTCATCGCCACGCTGTACACGGACCCGGCCAACACGTGGCTCGGTTCGTACGATCCAGACTTTGAGACTGCAGAGAACCTCGCGCTGCGATACACTAAGAGCTTCTACTGGAGTGTGGTCACACTGGTAACAATGAGTTGTGTAGTCAGAATTGGTTTGTGTGCATATACGTGTGTGTGTGTGTGTGCGTGCGTGCGTGCGTGAGGGTTGGGTTCAGAGCTGTTCATCGTTATGCAGATGACGGTAGGGTATGGCGACTACCATCCTGTAAACGCCGGCGAGATGTGGATGGACTGCATCTACATGCTATTCAATCTAGGCCTGTCATCCTACATACTCGGTACGCACAACACAACAACGTGCACAGGCACACACGCACACCTGTCATCCCAAGTACTGGATACCCCTTGCCCGACCAAACCACTTGCACCCCACACAACAACAACACCATCTCCCCCACTCCCACACAGGGAACATGACTGCTCTCGTGACCAAGCGCGACCTCGTGACCGCCGACTACCGCGACCGTTCCGCGTCCCTGAACAGATTCTTAAAGAAGAACCGCGTGCCGTCGGAGCTGCGGCAACAGATGAAGGCGTACCTCATGCTGCAGTTCGAGACGAAAGACGAGAGACAGGATGTGTTGAGGCATTTCCCGCAGTCGCTCAGGACCAAAGTGGCGAGGATAGTGTATATGAGGACGCTCAGACGGTGCTACCTGTTTCAGGTGAGACACATGGAGGTGAAAGTATAACACAACATGTTCTACTACTAGTGTCATTTGCTCTTAGTATATTGTTGATGGAAGACTCGGTACAACGGGTACCCCCCCAAAAATGTATATACACAAGTAAGAACACAGACATCAATGCAGTTTGAATGAACAGCATATTCTCGTATCCAGGCAAGCACGTCTGACAAAAGGCTAATAGATGCTAAAGAAGTGGTTTGGTATCCAGCAAAGCATGCCTGAGTAGAGAGCTGATAATGTGGGTCTGAAGTGTATAATCTTGTGATCAGGGTTGCACGGAGTCCTTCATAGACCATCTCGTCTGCAACGTGACGTCTGACTTCTTCATGCCCAACAACGTTGTGTTGACCGAGAAGCTCGACGCGGGCAACGAGATGTTCATTGTGTTGTCCGGCTCCGTGGAGCTCGTCATCACCGACGACACAGGTACTTGTGAGTTGTGTCATGCGGCAGTTGGTGTCACAACGTGTCACGATGAGAAAATATGTTCCAACTTGTAGGGAAGGAGACTGTTGTCGCGACACTTGGCATGGGCGACTGCTTTGGCGAGGCGGCCCTCATGTGCGATCTGCTTCAGCCTTACACCGTGCGCACAGCCAGCGACGCCATCTGCAGAGCACTCGTCATCAGCAGAGAAGCATACCAGCAGGTGCTGACGATGCAGCGTGTGTGCGTGCGTGTGCTGTTGATAGATGATGCACCTTTTGCGAGCAGGGTGTGGACGTGTGCACGCGTGTCTGTGTTTGCTATTTGATGCACACTGTTTGCGAGCAGGCAGTGAAGAACTCCACCAAGGACCAGAGGACGGTTCTTCTTAATCTGGCGTTGGTACTGAAAAGGAGGACAGATCCACTGCATGTCGAGCTTGTATCACAGGTGAGAGAAAATGACTCCATTCTTGATTGGAGTTGCGCGACAATAACAACCACGCATGCAGCAGCTCACTACAACAACGCAACAACAAGTTGGTGCGCGCAGGTGGAGCAGTTTGCTGCTGGTAAAGACCAGGACACCGTCATGGACCTGTGCTTTGCGGCTTCGCGTGGGGATGTGGCTCAGCTGCGCAAGATCGCCTCCGCGGGGTAAGTAACGAGTACATGTTGTATCCTTCCATGCGACACGACATAGTTGTAGTCACCCAACATGTCTCTCTGTGTAAAGGTTTGATCCGAGTGCAGCGGATTATGACGGGAGGGCTCCCCTGCACCTGGCGGCAGCGAAGGGCAACCTCGATGCGGTGCGGTATCTTGCGCAGCAGGGTGCCAACATTAATGCTATGGACCACTTTGGGATCACGCCGCTCATGGAGGCTGTCAAGGCTAGCCACGAGGACGTGTGCGCCTTTCTCGTGGAGGTGAGAGGATAGAGTTACCACTCTGCAAGGCACATGCGTGCGTGTGCATGTCTTGAGTTGTATTGGTGGCACGCAGTTGGGCGGGAAACTGCAGATGAGGGAACCCGCCAGCGAGCTCTGCAATGCCACGTTTGCCGGCAACATTGACTACCTGCGACGGCTGCTACGCTATGGTGTAGACCCCGACTCCGCTGACTATGATTTGCGTACTGCTCTTCACATTGCCTGCGCGGAGGGTCTGAAGCCACTGGCACAGGTGTGTATGTGTATGTGTGCTTGCCCATGCGCATGCGTGCGTTCGCTGATACTCAAACACACACACGCTATGCACGCATACTAGCTCATGTACCCATGCAAACACGGACTATCCATACACAATTAAGATGCAGCTCTTGTGGCTGCAGCTGCTGCTGGCGTATGGGGCCGATCTGAACAAGAAGGACCGATGGGGCAACACTGCGTACGACGAAGCCAAGTCCTTCGGCCACAAGTCTGTTATTGACACGTTAGAACTTGTGCGGCTCACTGGCCAGCGCCCCGATCGCAACGCCATTGGGAAGAAGGCGCGAACACCTGCATATCATGGTACGGTGCAAGAATGTATTTGCACTACACACGCCATTCCTTGATGCATGCAAACCTCTTACCTGAGTGCTTGTGCTTTACAAAGGCTCTGGTGGTATCCCTCCAACACCACGCGCGCCCCGCACGGATGACCAAGGCCCGCCTGCAGAGCTCACGGCTGTTGATGAGGCTGCTGCTGCTGCTGCAACAGACACACGAGCAGGTCTTCCAGACTCACACTCAACAACAGCAGCCTGAGCAAAACGAAGATGTCGCGTAAGCAGACTCCAAACTCCTAGTGTGTACATACATGTCCTGCTTCGGTATAGCTCGTGTCAGCATCAGTTTGCGAGTGCTGGTCCAGCACTGCTGGATGGCCAGCACTCTAAGGTGGCACAAAGCGTGCCTTGCCAAAATGCATATACACAATGTGTCCAACATGTGCACATGCACTGGTGGACAACAACTGTATCATTGCTGCTACTGTTACTAAGGGTACACAGTATGTGTGGGCAACACTATCATTGGGTCGCTCCTCAACCACGTTAAGCATGGTCGCAATAAGTCTAACATAAGCAAAGGGCACACGCATACAGGGTTATTCACACGGAGTTCATATCTTAAGGTTTCCTTATTCTTGTGCAGCAACGGAGTAGCTTCCGGACTTAGTGATTGCCAGTGCCTGGATCGTTGGGCGTGCTTGATTGAGCAACAGCTGCAGCTCTGCACTCTCCACCGATTTGCTCAGCAAAGGGATAACTCTCTTTGTACCGCAGAGCGCTTCAATCTGCAAGCATAAACAAAGTAGACATGTCTGTTAGGGAAGTCAGTATTTACACAGTCTGAACATATTTACAACCACACAGTACCATCACACACATGCATGTGCACACAACTGTACCTTTGCAAGAACACGCTGCTCAATGACATCATATGCGAGCTCGCCGGCGGTGTTCTCCTTGTCTGCTATGTTCACCTGCTTCAGTCTGTGCCATGGCTTCTGGAGGTGAGAAGGCAGCTGGCGATACACGAGGTACCTCACCACCTGAGACAACAGCCACAAGCGTGTACAAAGTCAGCATGGTGTTCAACAGTCACCTGTCGTCTAACAGTCACACATGGTACAAAGCCGCGTACTTGCTCCAACAGCACTTTTTCTTCCTCCAGTGTCAACAGCTCTTTCCTGGCTGTCTGAAGCTGATCTTTGACCTGCATTGCATTTAAGAGTATTGTGCCAAGATTGATAAACATGCTGCATATCTCATGCGCTGGCTTGGATGAGAAGAACCAGCCCAAACACAGCCCAAACACAACCTTTACGCAATGCGTGCAACAACCCTCACCTTCATATGGTGATGTATCTTTTGCTTGTGGTTGTTATGGTCTACCAGGGACGCATGCATGTCCACCATTTCCTGCAGATTGGCCTGTGCACGCAGGTTCGTAAGCAAGTGTTCCAACAAACAAAGCAGCCACATACACTATCTTATAGCAATGCACTGCCGTGCTGTACCTCAAGTTGGGTCACATGCTCCTTCAACGACTGGTTGTCAGTGCGAAGGCGCTGGAGCTCCAGCTCCAACATCAGGGTGGACTCTTCGCTCTTGGCCTTGATCTCCGCAAGCTGCAGACACAAGTTCAGAATACAAGCACCGACTCATTATCACAAACATGCTTGGTGTGTAGATGCAAACCTGTGCATCAACTTGCTGCTGTGCTTGTTGAGTAGCCTCAGCCTCCACACGTGCAGCCATCTCCTCCCGCAACTTGTTAATCTGCATCACATTGCGCTTGACCACACAGACAAACATACGAGCGAAGCTCTTGCTCTATGTGTCCTGCCATGTATGCTATAGACTACCATCTCAAATTGGTATGCGTCCACATCAGATTACAAGGACTCGTATCAACAGTACCTCAAGATCTTTGGCTTCCACTTTTGACTCCAGCATGTTGATGGCAGCCACGTGTGTCTCCTCTGAGTCTTTCAATTGGGCCTGCAGCCCTTGCAGATCCTGCGTCTTCTGGCGCAACTGGGTCTCCAGCAAGTGGTTGCCGGCCTTGTACGCCTGCAGCTGGTTCTGGTGCAGCTCCGCTGCCTTCTCAACCTTGCTCAGCTGGTTCTGATGCAGCTCGGCCGCCTTCTCGACGTTGTTCAGCTTGTCCTGCAGGCTGCTTGCCTGCTGTCTGGCTACTTGGGACTGCACACAGATTAAGTCAACATCAGCAAATTAGACACAAATGGGGATACCCTGCAGCTATCTGCACTCGTTACACTGTGTATACTTCCTGCTGCTGAATACCTCAGACTTTGTAGCTTCGAGCTTGATTTGCATAGACCTGATCTGAGCGGAGATCTTCTCCACCTCAGCCGCATGCTGCGCCTTAAGTTGCTGAACCTGCGCGTCATACTTGAGCACTGTCGCTTCCATCTGTCGCTGCAGGGCGAGGTGCTCGGCCTGGATGTCGCCGAGCTCTGCTTGAAAGCTGGTGCATTCGGCGTTGAGCTCCGCCACTCTGGCATCCTTGGCCTTGAGCTCCTTGTAGCACACTTGCATCGCCGTGGACGAGGCCGCCAGTTGTCGCTGAAGATCGGCTGCATGAGCCTCCTTGCTTTCCAAGCTTTGCATCAGCTCTTGCTGGCGAGACTGGTAGTCTGACATCTGCTCATTCCGCTGCGCAAGCTGCTGTTGCAGCACGGTCAAGTCTTGGTTGCTCTCTTGCAACTTGCCTTTAAGACTTGATATGGTTGCCTGATACTGCGCTGCCTCCATCTGAATTGCAAACGCGGCTTCCATGCTGTCCGCCAGCTGCGATTCGACCTCGGCGAGACGGGCCGTGCACTCCGCTATCTCGGTCTGAGCTTCAAGTATGGTCTGCTGTTGCTGCTCAAACTTTGATTCCAACTGCGCGCACAAATGGAATTTTAGCACTAAACAAGCGCAAGAACAAAACATTGCACATGCCAACTTAACGCATTGATCATCATACCTCAGACTCCTTGACCTCCCAAGCACGAGAAGCTGTGGCATGTGTCGCTTCGGCCTGGTGAAGCTGTGCGGAAATTATTGCCATGTCATTTCTGTTCTGCTTCAGTTGCGCCTGCGCAGCCTCATTGTTGGTGACATGTGCTTGCAGCTGCTCCTCCTTCAGCGCCAGCTGTGCGGAAATTGTGGCCATGTCTTGTTTGCACTGCTCTAGTTGCGCCTGCACAGCCTCATCATTGACGACGTGTGCTTGCAGCTGCTCCTCCCTTAGCGACAGCTCTGCAGAGATTGCAGCCATGTCTTGTTTGCTCTGCTCCAGTTGCGCCTGAACAGCCTCATCATTGGCAACATGTGCTTGCAGCTGCTCCTCCTTCACTGATACCGCTTTCTCAAGCTCAAGACATCTGTCTTGCAACTCCATGATGTGCTCACCAAGCTGCAACAAAGACAGTTGTAAGCGATGCAGCTGGCATGCAGTCGTGCTAACAGCAATTGCCAAAGTGCACCTCTCCAAGCTTGGCTTTGGACTCTGCAAGCAATGTGGCATTCGCTTGCTCTTCCAATGTGAGCCGATGCGTCAACATGCTCGCCTCAGCCCGGAACTTCTCCACCTCATCCACATGGTTCTGATTCTGCTGGTTCAGCTGCTCATAGTGCGAGAGGATTGCGGTTTCCTGCTGGCGCTGCAAAGCAAGGTACGCGAGCTGAAGGTCGCTCAGGTCCGTCTGGCAGCTGGTCAACTCAGTATTCATCTTCTCCAGCTGCAGTTCAAGGTCATGATTGTGGTGCTGGAGCTTCGCAGTCTGCTTGTCTCTCATCATCAACGCCTGCCGTAGCTCAGCAACCATGCTTTGAGTGGACTCCAGCTGTACGCAAATTGCTACTTTAGAGTGTGACACACTGCTTGCAAGGAGTATCAACGACATGGGTGCAACACAAATGCCCTACTTCAAATGCACATAGTCACAGCGCATGCAGCAAGGGTAGCTATGTGCACGCACGGAGGGTGCCCATGACCATACGCGTAAACGATAATTTACATAACCACAGTGCATGCAGCAAGGGTAGCTACGTGCACGAACAAAGAGTGCCCACGACCACACGCATGTGCACACGCGGAGGTATGTTGTACCTGATCGTGGAGGTTGCTGAGCTTTGCTTGTGAAGCCTTGTTCTGTGCTTGAGACTCCATCAACAATGCTTCATAGTGATGAGCATCGCTGCGAAGCAGTGTCATGGCTTTGTCGTGCTCGATGGCCTGCTGTTCCAGAACCTCCACCTTGGCATTGGACATAGCCAATGCCTGCTCCATCAGATGCAAATTGTGACTGACACTCGAGTAATCACTGCGAGAACTAGCAAGGGCCGCTTGCAACTCCTGCTCTGTGCCGCGCGTTTCGGCCATGCGCTGGCTCAACTCAATTGTGGCCATCGAGAGCTTTTTGCGCGTAACGGCCAACTCCTTGCTGAGCTCTTCAGTGCGTGTGTCCTTTGCAGTCACCTGAGGCACAAAAATGTTGGGTTGACTGCATGCATTGGAACAGCCACACAGCCTCAGCCTTTGCAGAACCAACAAACCCGCATGCATCACACAACCCCAAACACCTGCAAGTTCAACTGCGCATTGGCAGCCTTCAACTCAGCGATGGTGCTGTTGGCGTCCCGTATATGCTGAGTCAAAGAAATCGCTTTGTCGGTAATCTCATGCTGCACCAAATCATGGGATCAGTCAACCGCAAGTGTGGCCCTTGTTGGCAAACGCAATATCAGTTAAAGCTTGTACCTGCAGCTCCTGTATGGCTGCTTGATGCGCGCGTGTGAGCTCTGCAGTGTGCTCGTGCAATCTCTGCTTCTCATCAATGGCAGCCGTCAAACCTTTGATTTGCATGTCGCGTTCCTCTAGTACAGCCTGACCCGTAGCATGCACTTCTTTCAACTCAGAGTGTTCCTGTGCAAGAGCTTCACGCTCGTGCACCAGCTGGCTCAGCTCTTGTAACACCTTGGCGAGCTGTATTTCCTGGTAGACACATTGTACATGGCCAAGTATCAGTGTGCATGTCACGCTGAACCTGCAAACAGCACCACCAAAGTTGCGAGTGTCACATACCTGAGCTGCCATTGTGGTCTGCAGCTCACTGATCTCCTGTTCTCTTTTGCGGTTTTGAGCATCAACAACTGCAAGCTGAGCTTCTGCGTCCTTTCGCGTACTCAGTTCTTGTTGCAGCCTGGCTTCCGTCGCTTGCACTGCATCTGATAGCTGCGCACACTCTTGTGTCCTCACTTGCACCTCGCGTGCTGCCTGAGACATCGCTGACTCCTGATGAAGCAGCAGTCAGATATTAAGGCATGCATTGCAACCCCACAATGAAGCACAGAACACGCGCAATTGATGATTACTGCGTTTGCATCGGCATTGGTACCTGCAAGTTGGCAAGCTCTTCATGCTTGGCACGCATCTGTTCCGAAGCTGAAGCCAATCTGGCTTCTGCATCCTCGCGTGCAGCAACCTCGCGCATCAGCTTTGCTTCCATGGCTTGTGCCATCTCCATCAGCCGAGAGCACTCCGCTGCTTTGGCTTTGATGTCTGTCGCTGCCTCACTGAGAGCCAAAGCCTGCGCAGGATTGTTGTATCTCAACTGTTGTTTGTGATTTTACAGTGGCATGTTGTTAGCAGCAGTGCACTGCTGCACCTGCATAGCCGCGTGTTTCTGCAGATGCGCTGTGCGTTCACCGTTCGTCTTAATCTCCTCATGCAATTGGGACAAAGCATGAGCTGTTGACTGCGCAGCTTGCCGCAACACGCTGTACTCATGCCTCTGGTGCTCAAGTTCACCCTGTGCAAGCAGGCTAAGTCAAAGACATGTCACAGTCACCTAAGTTGCAATGCATGGATTGACAATGCTCGCAGAACACTGGTGAAGTTTGTTGTAGGCTATGAGATTGCATGAGCCAGACCTCAGTCAACACTCGAGATACAGGTGAACAACACTCCATGCATACGTAAGCCACATAGGAAGAACACGGACTTGAAGTTCAGCTTTATACATCATGCTGACCTCCAAGCGGGAGCGAGCACCATGCGCAGCTTCTATGTTTGCCTGCAGCAACTCGACTTCGGCAAGCAACCGCTGTTCACGCTCTGCCCAAGCATCAATGACATGACGGTCCGACTGTGCGCTGAACTCGGATGGAGCTGCTTGGACTTCCTGGTTGGCTGCACCATTGAAGGGTCTGAAGCACGATGAACACAAAACACTGAAGTCAGGCATATCAGAAGGGGTTGTGCAACCTGCACTTGTAACCAGGTAGTGCCGATGCTATGACAGCTGGGAAGGTGCAGCATGTGCGTTGCCTAGGAAGCATACCTACTCGACGATGGCACAGCCATGTTTGTAGCAGTTTCTTGCTCACTAGCCGGCACGAGCTGTGGTAGCACATGTGTTAGGATTGCTGCTGCTAGGTTGGGCTTGTGCGAGAATGATTGTGAGTTGAGCATTATGGAGGGTGGTGCAGACAACACGTACCCTTGCATCTTCCACATCGCGCCCGTTCAAGCTCGTGGAGCTCGTGCTCAGACTGCTGTTGCGGCTCAACTCGCGTAGGCTGCGCCCTGAGCGTGGACGCACGCCTGCAGACACTGTTGTCATTGATCAATACACTCCAGCTAAGGTCAAGGACATTGTGCCAGGTGAGTGCAAGTGACCAGTAACATAGCTGGCCACCAGGCACTAAAGTGCGTTGCTGCCACACAAACCAAGACTCATTTGCAGGTCTACAACACAACGTTTGAGCTGTTCTATTATGTGGCGCCTTTGTCCAAAAGATGACTGCTAGGTGGTAAGCATAAGGCTCCCACTATTGGTGCTGAGGGGCTTTTATGTACCTTTGATTGGGGGTCGCTTAGAATAGCTTGGTTCCATGGCAGGCCCCAACGCTTCTGCAGCTGCTTGCTGCTGCTGAAGGCGGAAGCGCTCTTCCTTGCTTAGGAAGAAGCTGCTCATTTGGTCGTTGACTCTGTGGTCATCAACACTGTACGCGCCAGGACCTGAGCAACACGTATGCCGGTCATTACTTGCGCAGTGCTCGACTCAACGCTCATTTCACACACCTCAACTAAGCAACAACAGTACATGTATCGCCTGACTTGCAGATGTATATGCTCTTCTTTGCAAACAATAGGAGATGACGGGACAATAAACTGGGCAAATGCATTGTTGCATGGCGCCTACTGGGCTGACCCATTTGACGACAAAAATCAAGGCCTGTCTCAATGCCAGGTGACTGGTCTGTACACATGCCCTTCGCTTGAAAAGGTTGCTTACACCGAGGTAAACGTCTGTCCAAAGCCTAACAGAGAGACATCAAGCAAATTCACGCAGTAGTTGTGTCAGGTGAACGACTACTACCACAGCCTGCACTCCCAAAGCAAAGACAGTGCTGCTGGTAAGGTGGAGTAAAGTGTTCATTGTAACAAGTTGTTGAATTGAATCTGCTGAATACTCAGCTCTCTCCGCTGTTAATTGGCTGGCATGCTAGCTTTCCACCACTTCTCACCTGGCGTGGAGCCTCGGGTCTCCTGAAAGCGGGGTGTACTGGATCCGAACGCCATCTTTGCACGCAAAAGACATGTACAGCAGCGGGGGGAACCTCCTCAAAGCTCCCCCCACTTCCCCTCCCACCACCGCCGCCGCCCCTGTCCACAACGCCGCCGCCGCCCACCAGCTACGCCTGCTGCAAGCTCGATGCACACTGCGTTGACACGGACCCTAATCCGGTTTTACCGGTTAAGAGATTAGACCGTGGCTGCAGTCCATCGACGGCCGCAGGTGCTTCGACAACGCGAAGAGGACCAATCTCGACCGTGCAATCTGCCCAGGTAAACCGCCAAAACCGCCCGTTGACGGTTAGCAACTAACCGCAACTCAACCTTGCTTGAATTCAGTTCAAAGCGCCGGAAAAAAATTTTCAAAACCCTAACGGGCGGCGCAGGTGTATCCAGGTTGAAATATCGCAAACACTTTGGATACGCACGTATCTTGAACCAGCGTATCTGATCAGCGATACTGAAGGGCGGCAAAGGCAGACGCGGCAGCGGCGGTGGCGTCGGGGCAGGGGTTGTCGGCGGCAATGGGTGTGCAGGGGTTGTGGAGTCTGCTCGAGCCGGTCGGGAGACGCGTTTCAGTCGAAGCTCTCGGCAACAAACGCTTGGCCGTAGGTACTGTAGTTGGCTGTTCGTCTCTGCTGTAACCTGCCTCTGTTGCTACCATCAATCCAAGTCTGAGCTCACCTTCGTTTGAATTAGCTCGGAACGTTATTGAACTACAACATTCCGGTTTGATGCTGTGGGCGTAGCTTCACCGTCAGATTTTGGAGTAATGCACATGCTCTGCACGCTGATGAAGAAGAACGCAAACTTGCATGCACACACTACGTGCGGCTGTGACGACTTGCTGACGTTGTTGACTTTTATATGTCGAAGCTCTCTCCTAGTATTTATTCAGTGCGTATGCTTGCTCCCCCATGTGTTGCGTGTTCTGCTGGCCTCTCCTCTCAGCATGCCAGTGACAGTTGATTGCTACATTGTACTCATACACACGTTGCGGAAGCTGTCATTGCCATTACAAAACCAGCAATAAGACATCCATAGTGTTCATTGATTCTCCGTATAGTTTGAGCTGGCTCTCGACTGTTGCTGGTACGCTGCATGCTCAGTGCATGCTACAGGGTTTACGAGCTGTGTCAGTATGAACACTGACGCAGCATGCACGGCAGATGCCTCCATATGGGTGGTGCAGTTTATCAAGGCGATGCGAGATGACCGTGGTGATATGCTCAAAAATGCACACCTCCTGGGCTTCTTCCGCCGCATCTGCAAGCTGCTTTACCTTCGTGTGCGGCCCGTGTTTGTCTTTGATGGCGGGACGCCCGCCCTCAAGAGACGTACGGTGCTTGCTCGTAGGTAAAGCTCACTCATCCTCTTGCTTGTAGAAGCCATTTTGCAATATTGCCTCTTTACATGCATATGTAAGCAGCCATTCAGCGATAGGCTGTCATTTATTATGTGGATTGAACTAAGCTGCATGCTGTGATTTGTTCATAACAGGCGCCAGCGTGACAAGGCTGTGTCCCGCATGCGCAAGACTGCAGAGAAGCTGCTGCTCAATCAGTTGAGGGCTCGTCACATTGATGAGCGCGTCATTGCTGAAGCTGCTGGGCTGCCTCCTCCACCTACAAAGAAGAGGGCTGTAAAAAAGCCAGCTAGCGGCAGTCAACGAGTTCCCCACAATGCGCCATCATCTAGTCAGCTATCACTGCCACAAAGCTCTAACCACACAGCGTCCGATGAGCTGTATGTGTGCATTCCCTGCTTGCTGGGAGCGCTACTTATGCGCATTGTCTTTGCTGCTCACGCGTGTGTGGTTTGAAAGCTGGCTCCGGTTGCAGGCTGGCCAGGTCGCTGGCGCAGGAGCAGGACGCCCAGGCTGTTG
This sequence comes from Chlorokybus atmophyticus, assembly GCA_009103225.1. NCBI lineage: Eukaryota > Viridiplantae > Streptophyta > Chlorokybophyceae > Chlorokybales > Chlorokybaceae > Chlorokybus > Chlorokybus atmophyticus. The sequence continues at coordinate 642,874 of RHPI01001168.1, read as the reverse complement.
GTCAGATAGAAGTGAAAGAAGAAGATGAGGATGAAGAAGACCAGCAGATGTTTATGGTATGTCCAATCAGCGGTTGAACGTCTTCTTGCATATGATGTTAGTTTCGCATAACAGTGTGTCACTCTAGTGGTCAATGGAGTGAGACTGTCAGCTGCAGCGTGAGATTGTTGTAATATGCGCAGCCCTGGCTTGAAGGGAGCACAGAGAATCTGGATCCAGCAGTACTCGCCGCCCTGCCAGTATCCATGCAGTTGGAAGCCCTAGTGCAAGTAAGCATGTGCACTCAGCGGTTGTAAAGGGGAATTGCTTTGCGCTGGTGATGTTGATAAGGTTGTTGAACCAGTTGACTGCTGTTCGCTTCCTAACACTGCTTGTGGTGTAGTTGAGGGATAGGCGCTTCACAGAAAATAGAGAGAAGTACCACCAAGTCGCCAAGGTGCGTATTGTTTTTGCGCGTTGCGTTGCGTTGAATATGTCGTAGGTGCTTGCTTCCTTTGCAATTGAGGAACCTGTGCACGCATTTCCGGTTGAACACATCGCTGTGCAGATGCACTTTGCAAGCCTGAACAGTGATTGAAATCACTTCCAGGCCCCGGAGTCCTTCTCGCAAGTTCAGATGAAGGCTTATTTGCAGAGCACCCGCTTCCGCCGGCATTTGGCTGAGCTGCAGGTGACGCTGCTCACATGCCATTGGTGCAGCTGTGAGTAGCATACACGATGTTGTCGTGTGGTCTGTCCATACAATCCTCTCAAGTGGCTACATGTTGCAGAAAGGTGGCAATGCTGCCAACTTGCCTGGCATGGCTTCAGGACGAATAGCATCAGAGATCAACCGAGAGTACCTTTTCTCTGACAACTACCAGGGGTAAGCATACTTGGTGCTTCAACATCTCTTTTACTTGGTGCAAATCATAGGTTCGCACTGGCTCTCATGTCACACAGCCTTTGCCGTATTACCCCTAGGCATCACCACTGTTCAACAGACCAAGCCACTCATTTGTGTGTTGATGTGTCTGACATTCATGTTTACTGACTTGACTGGAATGCAGCGATTTAAAGAGTTTGCCGGCAGGAGCCCAAGCTCCGCTGCCGCTCCCTTCACATGCACCAAGTGCTGGTGCAGATGAGAAGCCTCTGTCGGCACTCGCTCAGGCACCGCGGCATGCTAGGAACCTGTTCACTGCTGTTAGCAGCAAGGCACCACCGCCCTTCTTCTCAAAGTCGCCATTGGCTGGGCTAGGCACAAGCACGTTAGCGCAGGTGCCTACAATGCCAGTAAGTATGATGTTCAGGGATTTGTACTGATATGTAGTACCGTGAAGTGATAGGAGGGTAGTAAGTGGCCCTCTGGAACTGACAACCTAGCGCGACTTACATGGCACACACTCAGGTGTCTGCTCCTGATCTAACAATGGACTTATTTCAAGAAGAGGCTGGCCTGCTCGCTCACGCCAGCAGTGAGGATGATGATGTGGACAATGAGGCTGCGGATCCCATCCTGCAACTGAACAGTATTGGTGATAAAAGCACCTTGAGGGTAGAGACACCAGACAACGTAGCCCCACCCTTGCCACGCTCAACGCATGTCCATTATTCTAGTAGCAAGGAAGTCGGTAGACAGCGACTGCCGGAAGTGAAGGCCATAGAGATCACCATCAGCGACGATGAAGCTCCTCATGCAGTCATAGGCAGCGCCGCCAAGGCTGTGAGCCCACAGGCAGATGATGACGGCATTGACTGGGAAGATGCAGTCGCAGATCAAGATGGAAAGGTTGGAACCAACACGGGTTCGGACATTGACTGGAAGGATGCATCTGCTGACGAGCTGCGGGAGGTCATCAAGAATGTGACCTGTCAAGAACAGGCAAAGGCCACAGAACCTGACTGGGAGGATGCACCAGCTGAGACCTCTGGTGATGTTGAAGAGCGTGCTGTTGAGCATGCGCTTGCACACGTTCACCTGGAAGACGCTGAGGATAGGACCGGAACAAACATAGGCATCGCCATGCAATCACAAGCAGTTGTAGATCAGACCGAGAAACAGCAGCTGCAGGAGGCACTCAGGCGCAGTCTTGAAGATAGTCAACAGGTACAAAGCTCAACCGAGCCTAATGGGTGTACCACATCATGGCAACACCATGTGGTCTGATCCTGTGTACTTTTTGTTGATGCTAGGTTGCACATGACGTTGCTGCAGACTCCGAAGAGCAAGAGCTGCAGAAGGCAATACAGTTAAGCCTTGCTGATGCGCCGCATGCGGATGGACGGAAACCTGGCATCACCATATCAGAAAAGAGGCCACAAAGGTTGCCCGACACGCACCCTTCCCACTCCATTGCTGCTGCTGAAGACGACTACAGGAGGAAAGGCAAAGCCAAACTTATTCATGATCAGAACACAACTTTAGAACAACCTTTTTACCAACTGCCCGACAAATATGCAACACCCAAGCCCATTAGCCAAAATCAAAACATGCCTGCTGGGGTCGTGGAGGACATGGGCGAGTCCGACATTGCAGCGACTGGCAATGGAGACATGGCGAAGAACTTGAACGAAAACTTGGCGGGGGATACGGCGCTTGACACCCAGGAGCTGCGGCAGCAGCTTGCAGCCGAGGCCACCAGCTTGAAGGCCAAGCATCGCACTGATGAGAAGGCTGCAGAGTCTGTTACTGTGGAAATGCTTGCAGAGTGCCAGGAGCTACTGCAGGTTGGTGTACTCAATGCGTCGCGTCCGTGGAACACATCAGCAAAGAGTGCTAACATCGCAATCACCTTTGGCCGCCAGATGTTTGGGCTGCCTTATGTCATTGCACCAATGGAGGCGGAAGCGCAGTGCGCTGCCTTGGAGAGTCTCGGGCTCGTTGATGGTACAGTAAAGTCGGGTTGAGACTGCCGATCTTGCAATGCTGCTTGGCTGATGTGTGAAATCGGCAGGCACTGTGACAGACGACTGTGATGTCTTCCTTTTCGGGGGAAGAGCTGTCTACCGAAACATATTCGACCAGAAGAAGTATGTGGAGCACTACCAGATGAGCGATGTGGAGCGGGAGTTGGGTATGGATCGAGACAAGTTGATCTTTCTTGCACTTCTGCTTGGCAGGTACTAGCTCGAGTCACGGTTGCTCATGATTCAGTTGCATGTGCTTGCATATTGGTAGCCTGTTTGCAGTGACTACACGGAGGGTGTAAGCGGTGTTGGTATCGTAAATGCCATGGAGACAATAAGCGCATTCCCTGGAATAGAAGGCCTAAGGAAGTATGCAGATTGGGTCAAAGCCCCAGACATGACATTATTGGACCCACCGGCAGTGGCTGAAGAGACACATGGTCAGTACTGACTGATGTAAATGTAAGAAAGTATTAGTAAGCTTGTAAGCGTAATCGTACCGCTGTTGCTTTTCTGGCCTTTATGTTCTTCGCAGCCAGCAACATGATTATTTGCTTGTACTCGTGACCAGACAATGGTGGAGGCAACTTGTCGGATGTACAGCACCTTGCGTGTTTGCAGCGCATCTTTAAGCACAAACACAAGGGGGCACGCAAGAACTGGGAGCTCCCTGCCTTGTTTCCGTCACCCAATGTCGTGGAAGCATATCGCACACCACAGGTCTCATCTTGTTCTGCAGTTTTGAATTGATACTGTGTTGCACAAAGGTTCGTGTGGTGCTTGTCTTCATGCCACTAGTAGGTGTAAACGTGTGGCTGCAGGTAGACGACTCCAAGGAGTCTTTCTCATGGGGCCGTCCAGATTTGGACGTGTTGCGCCAACTCTGTCGCAACAAGTTCGGCTGGCAGGACGCCAAAGCAGATGAGGTGCTGATACCAGTCCTGAAGGCTTATGATGCGAGAGAGACTCAGCTGCGCATGGAGCATTTTTTCGGATTCACACAGCGCTTTGCAAAGGTTCGCAGGTATGACAGCGGAGAGCTTGATTAGTTGCAGAGAGCACATGCCTTGCACCTCGCAGCATCAGTCGCTTCATGCACAAGTTGCAACCCGTTGCGTAAGAACTCTGTGGGTACTCCTTAACTACTCCTCAACTCTGCTTGCATGCAGCAAGCGCATACAGAAGGCGCTGGCTCATGCAACCAATGCTCGCAACGCCGCCAACCTCTCGTTGACGGTGTGTTCATTGCAATCTCCTCTGCCCTTCCCCTTCTTGTTGAATATTCTCAACCCATGTAACACTTCTACACTTCTTTCCAGGAGCACGAGGAGAACCCTCTGATGCACAGCCCCAGCAAAGCAAAAGCCGCACCAAAAGCACTTCTGCCTGCCACACAGGACACCTTACCAGCAGATCTTCCTCTTGTCAAAGATGCTGTGGCCACCCACAAAGGCAAAGGTCGTAAGACTGTTGCGAAAGGGCGGCCACGCAGTGCCAATGCTGCAAAAGAGGACAGTCCGCACCTGCTGAGCGGCTTGACTGATAGCGAAGCTGAGCGTCGGCCTGCGAGCGCACCCCAACCCATGCCAGCCCGCAGGGTAAGGAGCCTGGGGCCTACTTGTATGTGTGTCATGCGAGCCAGTTGGCAGTTTGTGCACGTGTGACTGACACGCGTGTCTGTCTGATGCAGTCCACACGCACAACGCGCAAAGTACACTATGTGGAGAGCGGTAGTGACAAGGAGGGTGAGGCCGATCAGGCAAGCTTGCCCTCACAGCGACGCGACAGTCTCAGCAAAGCCCCCGCCCAACAGTTGGCACTCGCCGACACTGCACGTATTGCTCCACCAACACTTGCGGGTTCACCACCTATGCCCGCGTCGCCAACAATACCCACACCCACAGGGGGTATTAATGCTGGTGGGGGCGGGTTTGTCACGGCTGAGGAAGATCGAGCAGTACAGAAGCAAGCCAGGAAGCGTCGCACGGCGGACCCATTTGCTAAGTGGGCGAAAGCAAACGGCGGCAGACACGATACGCGCATGGCCACATCACCTCAAGCGCAGATCCCACAGTTGTCGCCCGGCAGTGGCGGGTTGCATGAGAGCCCCTGGACAGCACAGCGTACGGAAGGCGTTGATACAACATTAGCGGTTGTGCCTTCAGCAGCACCTGCTGCACCGCCATTGAGCCCTTCTCCTTTCTTACCACAAGCACAGCTACCTGAACAGCACTCCAACGGCGCGTTGGCACTCACTCCCATGAGTGAAGCAGTTTCAGCTCCTGTGCTGGGTTCGTCCCTCCTGCAAGCCTCCACAGAGGGGTCTGGCCCCCCGGTAAGCGGTGACCCTGTGGAAGAGTTTGAAGGGCCACTGGTGTTAGGCAGATTGCGCGGCATGCCCACACTTAAGCGACGAAAACAGTCTTCAACCTAATGTGACGTGTGACAGCACGCTTTGGTATGTTATTGGAGTGGTGTTGAGGTTGTTCTGGTTCGTTTGGTTGTCATGGGTGTGTGGCCGTGTGGGGTATTACGTGTGCTCCAGCAAAGCCAGCTATCAGTCCCGCCATACCTGTTTTATTGAACTCGCAGTTTGGGTGACATGGCTGTGTGGCAGTGCGGGGTATTGCTTGGGCTCCAGCAAAGCCAGATATCAGCCCCGCCATACCTGTTTTACTGTACTCACGAGCGCAGCAACCAATGCCGCATGCAGTGATGCAGTCTCTGGTCATGCCGATCACATTGATCGGGATGCATATGCAGACCGCAGATTGCAACACTCTTGGATGCGTGTGCACACATTCATGGATGGCATTCTATGTACATGCGTAGCCATGATGAACGCACTTCGGCAGCTGACACTCGGCGTGATTTAGGAAACCGAGGATACTGCTGTATACTAGTAATACGGCAAGATACAGTTAACAAGGGTAGTGCATACCGATAACAAGAACTGAATGCATACAACAACCGATATCGGCAAAAGCTGAGTAACTACTGCTACTGATGACACCTCTTGGTTGTGGCCAAATAAGTGGCTTTCAAACCGCTCATGGCAGCCTAACGAGGCCCGCCTGGAAACACACGCCGAGGATGATGAATGGCGCAAAGATGGATAGGATGCCAACAAGGGCCAGCGGGTCCGCAAGGGGGTTCTTGCCTGAAGCCTCACCCTCAGAACGCCAGAACCTGCAGTTAGTTAGGATTGTTGTCAATGGTTGTCAGCTGCAATGCCAATGCTTTACTGGAGCAAAGCAACATGTACGTGGCGCGAAAAGCGCCATCCCAACGCACGGCAGTCACAAGAGAGAGCTTGCAAAATGCTGTGCGCAGGTGCATGGGAAATTGGGAAAAAGCAGTCTGCGCATGTGTTGGCTGCTGTGCTTACTGGTCGGGTTCTTCCTCACGCTTCAACCCCTTCTTCTTGGGTGCCTCGCCTGCAAGCAACATCGCACCCACATGTTGACTCGCGATTGAGCAGATGCGCCCAAAGCTAACACCACAACCCAATATGTGGCCATTGCATGTCGGATTGTTGACGCATACGAAACACACATTACAAAACCTGAGATCAACACCTATCAACGATAACATCAAGTGATTGAGGGCCTCGCGTCACCAAGTACGAAAAATAACAAGCAGCAGCCTAAGAACTCAGGCAGGTTGTCTTGTTTCTTGACTGTTTGTTGAACGTAGCTCTTGCCTAGCTGAGGCTACGACTGAACTGACACACGTCACGCACCAACCCGAATGTAATTTAGTGACGCAACACAGCCACACGCCCACATTGTCAAGACTCATTTATGTAAAGGGAGAGTCTCTCACCGCCCTCGCCGCCGCTGTTGCCGCCGCCGCCAAACAGAGCCACAGCACCTCCCCTCACGGGCCTGGACGCCCGAAGCCTGGTTCCGGACGGCAGCAGTGACGTCCGACCGTGGATGGCTGTCCTAGAAGAGAGGGAGGAGGAGGGGCCGGGGACGGACCTCGCTGGCAACACCACCGCCGCCGCCGCCGCCATGGTCAATGCCTTGGTCAGTTGACTGAGAAAATTGACCGCCAATATCTTATCCAGATCAAATGTAGATATCGTTGCCAGGGGAGTTAATATCCGTTGTATATCTCATGCGTCTCGGTTAGTGTTTGTAACGAAACTCTGTCGCCAGTATGCCTACACCCAGTCCGCATTCTTGTAAACAATGCGCCTTGTGTATGTCTGTAGCCAGTTCTCATGCGCTCATGCATGTCGCCGCCGTCGCCGCCGCCACCGTGGCAGCGGTGAGGCCGTTGGCGGAGGTGGCGGCGAGGCGGCGGTCGTTGCAGGCTCGGTTTCCTCCTATCTGCAAGGCCTGGAGCTTCGCCAAAGGCCTCAAGCTGCAGGGCACACATCGCATGGACGACATGCAGCCGGCAGCGGCGGCGCCATCGGATGCACCTGCCACGAGGCATGTATATATCACGCATATCTGACGACCTTGTACACAATGCATGCTATGCGCATGAGTGGCACCGTTCAGATGAATACATGATGCGTCGTCCAGCCCGTTCCTATTATGCACCAGCGGCAATGCACACTTGTCTGCGATGCAGATGGCTGACTTGTTGAGAGTAGATTAATCTTGAACAAGAGCACGTTATACAGAAGATTCTGTCATCTTACGTTACGTTTCAAAACGCGCGTGTGCATGCGCGAATGTCTCATTCACTGACCCGCTGTACTACAGCGGTCAGGACACCAACAACAGCGAGGACTCGGACCCGCTGGTCCAGTACGTGGTGCTGCGCAAGGACCTCAGCAGCAAGGACGGTCTCAACTGGCCCCTAGGGAGCGTTGTCGCGCAGGCCTGTCACGCCTCCGTCGCGGCCCTGTGGCTTGCCCGAGACCACCCGGACACATTGGTAGGCCTTGCTGCTGTCATTGTGTCTCTCATGGATGCAGAACTCACTTACCGCCGTGCAGGCATACTGCGAGGCGGGTCACCTGGACCACATGCGCAAGGTGGTGCTTGAGGTGAAGGGGGAGGTACAGTTGAGGGCGCTGGGGGAGGAGCTGGAGGCCGGGGCTGTCGCGCACAAGCTGTGGACCGAGCAGCCTGAGGACTTCCCCACCTGCATTGCCACCGCTCCTGCACGCAAGTCTCGTGTTCAGCAGTACTTCAAGAAATGCAAGCTTGCGAAGTGAATGCCAATGGTATTGAATTACCGTTACTGCCACATACAGTACATGTGCTGACAATTTGTATGTGGCGACTATCATGATGTTACTGTGCAACATGTACACCATTGCATCACACAGATCTCAACTGTTCGGTAATAACCACAGTTTTTGCTCGCTTATGGTAATCTAAACTGTTGCCAGACTGATGCACAATCAGTCCAAATGTGCAGGTCACCCAGCCCAGTATCGCCTTGACTGTCCTGTTCGGCACACCATGGGTGCATGTATACAGTGTGTGTACTGGGTAGCACAGCTATACTGTGTACTGACACTCAAAATACAGGCTATCCACTTCGCAAAAGACTATGTACCAGAGGAGGTTTACAAACTGGACGCACATCTAAGCTACTAACAGACAATAATAACACGATCTAACACTAGCCGTAGCTGCAACGCGGATGGTCAGATGCTGGCACGGGTTGAAGAGTGGGCACCTTGCACTTCAGCACAAACACACTCGCCAGCGACAATCCACTGATACTACACCCCAATGAAGTCGCGCCATGAGTTGAACACCCATGCTTCTGCGCACAAGAGAGTGTTGGTCTACAACAGCAAGATGGCGGTTGCAAGCGCTGCTTGACTAGCAGCAACACAACTAGCTGCGCTACCTACACAGCGTTCAGTTCAAGCTTAGTTTAAACCGTCACCAGGAGGTAGTTCCATGAATTGCCGAGATGCTGGCATGGGAAGGCCAAGCTTGCTCTCCATGTCCAGCCGAACCTGTGAGATACAAGTGTCATTGGTTGACATGATGCTCGGGAAGTGAAGCACACTGCAACGAGTGCAAGACTGGGTTGAAGCTATAATATATATCAGTATCAACCAACTGCACCACCATCTGCTCCCAACTACCTATTTGCACGATGGCCGTGTAATTCAAGAACTCACCTCAAGGGTGCGGACGTTGTAGCCAACTACAAGCAGCCAGTACACCAGCTGCGCCATCTCAGCTGCGGACGACGAGGAAATTGCGCTCTGATGGCAGCAAGAACTACAGTTAACAATCCAATCCTCTCACTTGGCAAGGACATACATGCAAACGAGATCACCTTCAAGTCTGATGTGTCATTCACGTTCAACAGCCTCTTGATGAAAGAGTTCATGGCTTCCAACACATCAGGGCCAGCGCTTGTCGTAAGCTCCTGCAAGTTCTTGGGTTCAAGCCTCTTGAGGTAAGAGAGCAGCGGGTTGTCTCCCGTCTGCTCCTTGCGTGCTGCCTCCAGCTGCGCTTGCAGGGCGGCCACCTCGCTCTCAAGCATATCTATGTAATCCCTCGCACCCATGCTCTCCACCTTATCATCGGTGATGCTCCACCTCAAGACCTCCCCTTGCACGCGCTTTTGAGAGCCTGGCGCGTACTTGGGTACCACCTCCAGCTCCTAACAGGAGAGAACTATCAACACTACACAACCCAGTGCAGCTTGTGCTCTAATTTTTGTATCTACACAGCCAAGAGCACACACTGTACGCAGTGCATAGCCAACACTGCACTGGTAAAGAAAGATTGGTCTTGCTCAACATCAGAAGTTCCACTTGCAGAGATGGAGGCATCACATCTCATACAGACATGACATGCAACAGATCAACTTACTGATGGAACGGCGTCACCCGGCGCTGGTAGCAAAGCCAGGGACTGGCGAAGCTCCATGCGGTACTGTGCATTTCTAAACATGTAGCCAGTCATGAGAACACTGTACATCAGTTGGGCCAGATTCTCTGCCACCTGCAGCAAGCAACCAGCCCTCATTAAAAGCCTGGCATGAGCTGTTTGCTCATGCTACACAGTGGTGTCCGTGTCCGTATGGGTATACACCACCATACAGCTGCAAAGATTTAATGCAGGTGCTCACCGTGGTGACGGTGACTTCAAAAAACCTTGGGGGCAATGATCCAATCATATTGGAGACTGTTTGTCGCATAGCATCCACGACCTATCATGTGAACAAGCCCGTGAGGCCTCTAGCAAGTAGTACCAATAAAAGCCTCATGCACATCTGAAACCCCAGCGTACAGTTTGAGGGGCGCGCTTGCTGAAGGCTTCTAATAAATCAGGCTGCACTGTCTTCACATAATCGAGCAGGATCTCTCGTCGCTGTTGGAGCTGTTTACATAAAAGCATAAGTAAAAGCAATAACCTCCAACGGCTGATATGGCTGGAAGGCTCCAGCAGCCCATGTTGCCATCTGCGACTCTTGCCAAATGTATGGTTGGCAAGTACTGGTTCACGGTTGTGCACGCAAGCACACAACAGACCCTCAAGCACAGTGACGATACATACCGGAAACACGCACGGAATCCACAACACACAGTGGTCTGCTGTTTGGCACTGCACGCTTGCATGTTACTATACATGCGAGCCTGATGCCGAATGCACTTGCACTACGTGGCAAGGAAGTAGTACCAGTGCACGGCTTGATTGCGGGATAACAGTTCTACAAGAGCTGATAGTAATTGTGCAAGTGCAGTGCGGTTGCATACAGCATGAAGCATGGCCGACAGTAGTTGGCTACAGCAGACGACTCGAAGTCACTCAATGGAGAGGTGTAGGCATAGAGAACTTCAGGGATTTCCAACCCCAATAGCAACCATGCACGAAACGGTAGGTAGAATGCACAATTGCGTAATGCACCACCAAGAACCAGAACAGCATGCCACTTACAGGGTCGTTCTCCTGAGCGGAATCTCCATTTGAGTTCTCTGGCTTGCCGTTCCCTTCAGCAGCTGCGGCTCGCGGCGATCTCCTTCTCCTGAAGCGCAGGCGTTGAGCTTGCGGCCTGGATGGCAGGCAAACTCTGCTCGACAAACTGCTCTGTGCCGCGGCGGCGACGGGCTCAGGGGCAAACCTGCTGACTACCCTCTCGGACGACCGGGCAGGCACGCACACGGTGCTCGCCGCCGCCGCCGCCGCCGCCGCCGCCGCCATGATTGCCACCACAAATCCTATGCGCCCACAACGTACCACGTCCACAAGCCCTAATGCCCTTACCCCATGACTTGTGCGATTCGCTTGTGCCAAGTGCGACCAAGTCGCCCGCAGCCACCAGTTGAAACATTGATATCCGCATCCAACGCTGATATCGCCTCGGTCAGCTCACTCGGTGCAGCGTTGAGTTGGGCTTGCTGATGTGGCGGCCGATCGCCCTCCGCCCCGCGCGCGAGCGACGATATCACCCTGCTTACAGATATACTGTTATCCGCGTAAAAGGCGGCCAATGAGAGCGCAGCTGAGAGACGCTTTGACGCAGGCGACCTCAGCAACTAACTACCGTGCTAGGTAGTCCGCATACGCTCAATAACGCACAGGCGCTACCAACAGCCAAGCGACCCGAGCAGCTTCCATGGGCTCATTTGTCGTTGTCCGTGTCGACGTGCACTGGCGACGAATTTCTTGTGTCGATACCGTCGCGTGGGCAGTCGGGTGAGTCGACGGCGACGTGGGCACAGAGTGTTTGGTCCGTGCTCGTTGACGTCGACGCGAGTCCCTTGTGAAGCCGTTTGGGCCCGGATGGGGCGTTGTATGAAGTTGAAAATTATACAGCCCGTTCCGCCGCGGCCTCGAGATGGTTACAGGCAGGAAATGGCCGCCAGCGGGAAAATGCCGGCGGGAAAGCAAGGCAAACCCTAACATGGGCTATCACACAGCATTGACGTCGACACAACTAGTCTTTGCAAAATTCATCCGCGCTTGTCCACATCGACGCAAGACGACAAGTCAGCCGCCGCCGACATCGACACACCCAGACTGATCCCCTTCCGTCGGGCCGCTTGACTGACTGCCAACGACACCGTCAAACAGCTCCACCAACTGATAACGTTATTGCTCTAGCGTTGCGGTCGGTGTTGAACATGGCATAGCGCTCCACCAACTGATAACGTTATTGCCCTAGTGTTGCAATCGGTGTTGAGCATGGCATAGCGCTGCTTGTCGTCGGCGGCAGCCGCGGCGGAGGTGTCGTTGTTGTCGGTGTCGCCTTTGGCGCTGCGGGGCTGGAGTTAACTGGCTGGCGTGTGCGGATTAAATGGCAAGGTCGTAGCTTAGTGCTGGAGGAGCACATGTTGGAGCAGTGGACGGTTTGGGCATGACGTCGTCGTTGGCCGCCGAGGGTGGCGGGAGGAGCTCAACCACGGCATTGGCGACCAGGAGGACGGAGCTGGCAGCTGCGCCTTTGTCGCTCTCCTCCGCCAGAGTCTCATCCGCGCCCGCCAGCATTTCCAATAGAGCACTGTGCTTCATCCCACGGCTCAGGCATGCCCCTTGCATAGCAGCAGCTTTCAACAGCAGAACGTTTGCTGGTAAATGTTGCAATGCACGTACTGTCACAGAATGCACGTCACTTCGCTTTTAACAAGCACTTTAAGCGTGTATCATTCACTTTCTTACGTGCTGTGGCCAGTGGCCAGTGGCCATGGAGCATTGTTTTTCAGGTTCTTCAGGTTCTCTAACACATGAATGCGCACAGCAGAACTGACAGCTGAATACACATGCGAAGGTCATAGGCAGTGCTGAGGTGTGAATGTCAACAACTGCAGGTACGTTGCTGCAGCGGGGCCGGCAAAAGCGGAGAGGTTTTTGGTGGTGGGTAGCAGGAGGAGGCGGGCAAGCGGGTACTACCGCCAGTGCGCGACCCGGTGCTCCGCTAGTACTGGCGATGTAGCAGGCAGCAGCGGTTTTCAATGGCGCATGCCGCGCATGACAGGCAGGCGAAGGCACCCCAACAACTTTTCATCAGATCCAGCTGGCGCAGCGCCTTCGGCCGACCCTGCCTCTGTTCAGCGTGACCCCGATGCTCCCGACTTCGCTGAGGTAACACGCAGCAGGGACATTGGCCACATGTGCATTACTCCACTATATGCCGATGTCACTACACTTTACCAGAACTTACACGTTGCAGGTTGGCAGCAGAGTTAAGTAGCAAAAGTCATGCTAGCATACACAGTTGAGTTGTCTTAGATGCAGCTGGTGTGTCTCGCCAGCAATTGTGTCAGGATTGTCACATCCGTTGGTTTTGTGATGCAAGGTCATGACAACTGCAACAGCTAATCGTCTTGCTTATGATAAGATGATAATCTGCCAGTCTACGGGCAAGGCTAATATGCATGACTTGGGTTGCAGGTGCAGCCAGTTGCAAAGACCAAAGATGAGAAAAAGAAGGTGATGATACTCATGAGCGACACTGGAGGCGGTCATCGTGCCAGTGCTGAAGCACTCAAGATGGCCTTTGAACAAGAATTCCCAGACCAATTTGAGGTGTGAACCAATGTGCTCCATGTTGGGTAATACTTTATGTACTGATATGTCGCTTGTAAACGTGTGGGCATGCAATTGAGTCTATGTGGAGTATTGGCCCTGTGATGAGGTGCATTGCAATACAGCTAGCTGATAGTAACATATGCGACAGGTGTCCGTTGTGGACATATGGACGCACCACACCCCGTACCCATTCAATCAACTGCCCAAAAGCTACAGCTTCCTCGTGAAGCATGGCTGGCTGTGGAAGGCGGCTTTCTACTTCTCTTACCCCCAAACTGTGCACAAACCCCACTTCACTGCAGTTTCCGCATTTGTAGCCAAGTAAGCACGTTACTGTTTGCTTGCGTCTTGGCAATGCACATTCTCTCGTGCGAATGGCTGGCCAGGCTTGACAAGATGCAGCATGTGCTTGACGTACAGTGGTGTATTGTGCAGGATGTTTTTCGAGGCATTCCAGAAGTACAAACCTGACATTATTGTCAGTGTGCATCCTTTGATGCAGCATGTCCCCATTCGTGTGATGAAAAGGCGTGGACTGTATGGGAGGATACCATTTGCCACCGTAGTGACGGATTTGACAACCGTCCACCCCACATGGTACGCTTGCTGCCTGATGTTTGACACAATGTGCATGCCTTGTAGAGTTATTGTAACATAGTCGTGACACGATTCAAGACGCATGAAAAGCAAGTTGCATGGTCATGGCGAGAAAGTGAGTTGTAAAGCCTATGGTAGTGCCGTGCTTGCAATGAACGCAGTTGCGTGCATGGACATGAATTGCATTGGTGTTGGCAGGTTCCACACAGCAGTTAGTGTGTGCTGTGTGCCTAATGAGGAGGTTGAGCGACGAGCACTTAATGCTGGCCTTAAACCGCACCAGATACGCTTGTTTGGGTTGCCAATTAGGCCAGTGTTTGCCAAGCCAACGTCAGACAAGGTACAGAAGCTATCAGCATACTTGGCCTGGAACTCCGAGTGCAAGCGTTGTTGGTGACAGTAGTTTCATCGTGCACACATGCATGTAGGAAACAATGCGGCGTCAACTTGGGCTTCAACCCAACTTGCCCATGGTGCTCCTGGCTAGTGGCGGTGAGGGCATTGGCCCTGTGGAGGCGACAGCAAAGGCGCTGGCGGAGAAGCTGTCTGAAGGGTCTGCACCAATCGGGCAGCTTGTTGTAATCTGCGGGCGCAACAAGCAGCTCGCAGCCACGCTGAAGAAACACAAATGGGCCATCCCTGTGCAGGTAGCCACGTGTGGCTGCATTATTCAAGTGGCTCCAGTTTGTAAGTACTGACTGTAACTCGTGCATAACAGGTCAACGGCTTTGTTAACAACATGTCAGAGTGGATGGCGGCTGCTGACTGCTTAGTCACCAAGGTACAGCATTGTCGCGTGCACAAGTTCAACACATGCCGACACACATGCGCGTGTGAGCATGACGTTGAGCTTGATTCCACAAGTCTTGACGGGCAGGCAGACGCTAGGGATAGGTTCTGACTCTGTGGTGCGTTCAGGCTGGGCCAGGAACAATTGCAGAGGCCCTCATCCGAGGTCTACCTCTCATTCTCAATGATGCCATTGCAGGACAGGTGAGCTGTCCAGTTCAGCTGGTTGTGTTACCTGTTGACATATGGCTACCAGTCGTAGCCTTCAGTCATGCGCGTTAGTTTTTATTCAACAGGAAGCAGGCAACATACCGTATGTTGAAAACCATGGCGTTGGTCGGTTCTGCAAAGATCCCAAGGGCATTGCGGAGATAGTGGGAGGGTGGTTTGGTTCCGCAAAGGAGCAGCTGCAGCGCATGTCTGAAGCCGCTCGCTCGATGGGACGGCCTCATGCCGTCATCGATATCGTGCGGGAGCTTGCGCATCTGGTGTGGCAACACCAGCACCAAGAACACACAACGCCAGATTTCGCTGCACTGGTGTAAGGCTGAGTCCCTAGTCCCTCACAGTATCCATTGTTTTGTGTCAACCTACTACATTCACCCGCGAGTCAGTGCGCATCATAGCATTGCTCCAACAGTTTTGTAGCCTGGTATACATCAGCATGTGCTACACCCGTAAGCGCGCGGCGGTGCAATTATGTATATTGCTAATTTTACAATTGTGACATGGAGGTGGTGCTTGGTTGTGGTCATTTCTCGTATCTCTTGGAGTGCGTTGCACCTGTGCAACCCTCATTCTCAAAGGTGCTCCATTGATCGGGCCACAATTCTGATGGGACGGGATCTTGCGAAGTACATCGCTTGCAAAATCCGTGGTGCATCCGGTGCACCCATGTCGTCTGAAAAGAACATGATGTACTCGCATAGACTGGTCTTGTAAGCTGTGTATATTTGCATGAAAATGTGTGTTATGTGCTTACGCATGGTCTTTGCATGTGTATACCAAAGAAGAAAGAGAAAATTATGCAGGCGCGTACAACAGCAAGTTCAGATCAGAGTAAGCATTGATAGGCATTACCTTGCGTGTATTGAATGATCATTGTTTACCGCGGTATGTGTGTGTGTGTGGGGGGGGGGGGGGG
>RHPI01001168.1:581394-626621 GCA_009103225.1 Chlorokybus atmophyticus | reverse complement strand
GGGGGGCGGGGGATCTTGTACACTCGTTTGTAACTTGCTACAAGCATACTGCGGTGGATAAGTTGTGATGTTGTAAGTGATGGCGCTTAGCATACACACATCATGCGTGCGCTTGAAACTGCGTTGGTGTTCATTAGAGCACATTGGCAACGAAAACATTGTTGCATGATATTATTATTTAAGTATATGTAATTGATGCGATCATATTGGGATAACAAACCCATATGTCACAGCCCACTTGACCATAATAGACTTGGTGCTTTTATTGTCGATTTGTGGTTAATTTAATATACCTTCCCGTTACATTCCCCCCACTTAAGAACGCTGACGTCCTTGGCAGCTGCCCACTCCCAGGGGTTTGTTCCCAGGGTCGGTCACCGGCCCTACTGCCAAAGACCGGCCAAATTGGGCCCGTACTAGTCGACGCGCACATTGCGCGCCGCTGCCGGCCCCACAGGTCGCATCCCGACAGGCAGGTCGCGTCTTGCCGACTGAACGTCGGCGCGACTGCCGTTAGGCAAGTCGCAACCCATCGATGATGACGCTTATGAAGTGACCATTTACGATGATGTTTCAGGATCGAGAAACAACGACCGCGGAAGTCGTGTGCGGGGCAGGAATCGAACCCGGGTCTCAAGCCTCGATGACCAACGTCACAGCCCACTCGACCAAAAAAGACTTCCTGCTTCTATTGCCGATTTGTGGTTGTTCAGTGTGCCTTCCCGTTACACCATAAATCATGCACAACCAATGGTAGAGTTGCTAACAGCAATTTCAAGCAGATATGTAGAGCAAGCAAATCTTGCTCTACTTACTAGAATTTGCTGTTGCCATCAGATGTTAACAATGTGCGCGAACAAAGCAAGCAGCAGACATGAATTGCATGAGGGCCAAGGCATAGCTTTATATGCAGCTCACTCTCAGCAAGACCTATGACTCTAAGATTCGGCCCTGAAATAGCAGGCTTTGCCCTCGGGGCAAAAAGTAAGCAGCTAGCACGCAGTACATCGACATCTCATAGGCATATGTAAGGCCCTGGTGCAGAGCGGCTGCGGTATGCACAACGGCAACATGGACGACGACATTATATTATATGTAGTTATAAGCTTTGCAACTTTACTCACTTGCATCACACATCTTATGATGTACTTGTATGCATTGTAACAACAATCATGCTGATGAATTCAGCTCTGCGTGGGCGGGTTGTGCTTTAGGGACTGCAGTGGATTGTCATGTGTGCTTGCATGTGGCATAGTGTGAGACCCATGAAAGGAGCGATGTATACAAATAACTTTATGAAGCATTTAGCATCATCAAAGTTCAGTGTGTAAACAATTTAAATTATGCATGTGACAAGAGTTGCGTAATTATACGTGAGCAAATGTTAATTACGCTGTTTGAAATATGTTGAGTAAATACCCTTATAATAGCACTTTTAGGATAAGTACTACTTGAGATCAACTTTCACAATCAGTAAAACCTTATGGCGGAGTAGGCCTATTCTAGTGTCGTGGGCTAGACGAATGACATACTGTACCGTCTGGCGCTGCTTTCCGCATGTTAATTAGTTGGTTGTCCCTCCCCCCTCCCAAACCCCACTTGCACGCACTTAATAAGGCGGTGCACATAGATATAGTCTTGCAATGCCCTTGCTATAAGAGTCATTGCTGTGCTGGTGCTTGGTGCTGATGCTTGCTATTGGAATGCATCTGGCCTACAGATAATCAGATACTGTGCTGCTATCTTACACGGCGCCATAAGCCTGCATGCATCTGGCACGGAGCGTCGTCTTAATGTTTGAGAGGCGCGGCTGACGTGGATTCGCGACGTGTGGCGGGTGCGCACAACTGAGCAGTGTGATGTGTGTGTTCCCACCCACAACCGCAACGACACCGCCAGCGACCGGGGCATCGACACCAATCCGCGCGCAGCGGCGGCGGCGGAGGAGAGGCGGAAGTAGCCTTTGTCTGAGTTTTCTGCCATGGTAGCTGTGGCGTTGACGCCAGCGGCGGCGATAGCAACGCCGCCGCTGCTGTTGCGGAGTTGTCCTCGTGCCTCTCCTGGTCGGCGGCGGCGTTGCTCTTGTCTGCCGCCGCCGCCCACTCTGAGATGGAGCTTCGCTGGGAGAAGGTGCAAAGCGCCTAAACTTAGAGAACAAGACTCGGGTCTACCTTCACACAGGTAGGTGCCTTGGTCACTTTATCCCCCCGCCTGTGTATGATGCTGTCAACTGTGACTCTACACAAGAACTTGGTGCCATCTGCAACCTTTGCAGTTCCCACAGCAGTGCACAACAGGATAAGTATTGTATTCTACTTGCGTGAACAGCTGGTTGTCGTCAAGCTGGTGCTGGCTGTGTACACACAACAGTCACACAGCAACACAAGACTGCGTGTTCACGAACATACATCTACGTACATACACGTACACATACGCATACCAAGTGTTCGTAATCTGCAGTAGGCGTGCAATGACGGTATGCACAGCCGCAGCCAGCAGTAGCGGCGGTGGCGGCGTGGGTGGTGGGTCTAGTGAGAGCATCACGAGCGCGACAACGGCAGCGACAGTGGCGGCAGATGCAGGGGAGCAGCTGAAAGGTTATATCGCCATGGCTCGCTTGGTCAACTACGCCCCATCGGCCACACTCGTCTTCCTCGGCGCCTGGCTTTCAAGCAGGTGCGCTGCTGCACGACACCATTTTTGTTGTGGAACAGCTTGGTTGGCACAGTCATCCACATTGGAGGACTTGGTGCGAGCGTGACTTGCGCACAGTCAGCATTGTCAAGTGGTCTCATAACAACACAAGCAGCACTCAATGCAAGGTAGCTTGCTATTGTGGGTAATGGACCAATGAAGCTGCGCAAGGGACTAGTGCAGTGCTTACAAGGACAAATCGCATGTCAGATACCACATGCACGTGCACGTGGACGTGCATACACGCGTGTGTGTCCACCATGTACGTACACACGTGCGTGTGTGCGCAGGCAAGTATATGCACGCGCTTGCACACAGTAGACCAACACCACCACCACCACCATCCACAGGAACCTGAGGGCTGTCTTCGGCAACGCCTCCGTGTGGGTCGTCGCCGGTCTCTCCGCGATGATCACCTGCGCCGCCAACATCCTCAACGACTACTTCGACTACCGTTCCGGCGCGGACGGCGTGAACGCTCCCGGCAAGCCTCTTGTCCGCGGTACCGTTGGCGCGGAGGGTGCGTTACTCACCTCCGCCACGGCGTTCGCCGTCACGCTCTTCGCGACCTCGTGGCTCGACCTACGCGCGGCGCGACTACTCGTGTCCACAGCAGCCATGGTCACGTACGTGTACACGCCGCTACTGAAACGGATACCGCTACTCAAGAATGCAGCCGTGGCAACAACGGTCGCGTGCGCCATACTCGCAGGAGGACTCGTTGCAGGTACAAACACTCACACTCTCAAGGGTTAAACTGTTTACCTGATTTTAACTATTATGATTATCATTTTCGTTTTCATGACTGCTGTCGTTATTGGTAACACCGTTATCATCATCACCACTATTGTTTTCCTCCCGACATGCTTTCCCTCGAACTTCCATACTCGCACTAGGACACAACAGTAACCCATCGCACCACGCGCCCACATCAGACTCCCCTTCCGCTTCCCCCAACACCTCTAAGACCCCACACCCAATACCCCACACTGACCCCAACTCCCCCCTCAGGTGGCCCCTCCTCCCTCTCCAAGCTGGTCCTCCCCTCCTCCTTCACCTTCCTCACCATCATGTTCCGCGAGGTGCTGATGGACCTGAACGACATCGAGGGCGACCGCTTGTCGGGCGTCAAGACTCTGCCCGTGTTGTTCGGTCAAAGGGGAGGGTTACTCGCCGCGGTGGTCATGCTGGGGATCGTGACCGTGATGGTGGCGGCGTACGGACCGGCAACGATCGCGTTCTCGGCGTGCATGGCGGGAGCGCTCGTGCCGCTGTATGCGAGCGCGGTGGAGATCTATCAGAAAGGTAGGGGTGGGGGTGGGCTGTTGTGTGCGTGTGCGTGCGTACATGTGTTGCATCGCCGTGGTCGATATTTGCAAGTGAGGTACTGGCGACAGTAGTACTTGTCTTCGTCTGTGCGTGCGTGCGTGCGTGCGTGCGCAGCGTCTTTGCATACGTGTGCGTGTGTATGCTTTGCGTTGTTGCGTCACTCAACACAGCATGCACTATTGTCTCACCCTATTGTTGACAACACAGGGTTCCCAAGCGACGTGCTGAGCAAAGCTGTGAGCTCGTCGATGCTTCCCATCTCCTTTGGCCTAATAGTTGGATTTGGCGTCTTTTCATGACGGACATACCAACAACATGCGGGTTGGGCTGCGCTACTGCACTTGGCGCTGGCGCTGGGATTTTGTGCAGAGTATTATATGTAACTTGTAATACAGTACGTGTGAGGTAGATCCGACGGAGAACCGGGGTATTTGTTTTTAAAGTTGCATGCTGGTGTTGATAGCTGCGGGCATGGTGTTGCATGCATAAGAGGCTGGCGTGACGTCAGTGGGCGGCGGTGCATGCGTTTGTGGTTAATCGCTGTGGGAGACAGCCTTGAAGGCATGTTGCATGACATTGATACGACTTCAAGCACCAACTTGGGGTGACTCAGCACAAGTAGCCCAACAAGGCAACAAGGACGTCAGGCAATGGAGCTATGCGACATGATTTTCTGCGTCCTTTGATAAACAGCCAAAAATAAGCAATTATGCATGTTGTGCTATGCGCATCGGAGTGGCGCAGTGGAAGCGTGGTGGGCCCATAACCCACAGGTCCTTGGATCGAAACCAAGCTCCGATAACACAGGAGCTTCCCCGCAAACTCACTTTTGCCGCTTTCTGTTCATAGCGTGCATCCCATCCGCCCTCCAACGGCAGACGACCCGCGTAACCTGATGATGACTCATTGATGACTCGTAACATGAGGGGCAACGCCGTCGGTTCAGGGACCCATGATGACACCTTCAATTCGCCTTTTAGCGCTGATACAGCTTAAGTCAACGACGCACTGTCGAACGTCGGTCGCATCCGCGCCGGCAATCAGCGTCATCGGACGGTCGGCGCAAGCTTTGACTACAAGACACAGACAGGATTATTATTTAAAAAATTTGCTGCCGCGCAAGTCCTGTGGCACGGCGGTGTCTGTGTGTAAGCAGAGTAGTAGAGCTCGCAATGTGTGTGTTCCCACCTTTTCACTTCTCTCTGCGATGCACATTGTTGAACCCACACATACAGAGGCATTGGCTTTTGTAGTCACTTAGTCGCAGCTGATGCTGGCTCTCTCTTGTCTTGTGTGTGCCCGATTGATCTGTTCTGCTGTTGTGCGGTATCTTGTGCGACATCACACCACAAGGGTTCAAGCGTAATTCACAACGGACAATCATAAGGGACGTGTATAGCTCTCGGAAAAGTGTGTTGATTATGGTATCGTTGTGTTGACTGTTGCGGTGAGTTGGTGGGGCCACATATGGGTCGGGTACCCATGCACTATGCTGGCGGACAGTCCCGACCTTCATCAGCACCGCCAGCAAGGTAGATACACTTCGCAATGCATTTCAAGTATCATGGTGAGTCGACTGCTGCTGGGTTTTATGGTGCTCAACAAGCCACATCGTGCGTGCCAGTGACATGCTGTCTGGCGTGAAGCGATCGTGCACTTGCAAGCAGCGTGTCTCAAAGAGCAGATACAGCTGTCATTGTGAATCTACTGACTTCTTGGCTGTTCAATTGACAGCATACCAACGCAACGCAACGCACGCACGCACGCACGCTTTTTCGCATGCCCACACGCATGCGCGCATACTCAAAGCATGGGATCGGAGTACTACAGCACACTCTCTCGCAATCAACAACGCACTTGACACCTCCCCCATTCCCCATCAGGTCCGTCCCCTCATCACCCGCTCCCGCCCGCCACTCCTCCCCCCCTTCCAAGTCTTGGCGCGAGCAGGGCGCGGATCCCGACGGCGACGTCCGGACGTGCGTCCGGGTGCGGCCGATGTCGGAGCGGGAGGAGGGGGCGGGGGCGAGGGAGTGCGTGGCGGTGACGCGGAAGGGGGTGGTGCTGCGACCTGTGGACAACGAGGTGAGTGGGTGGGTGGGTGGGTGGGTGGAGCATTGCACATGCACGCACGCACGAAGCATGTTGTGCAGTATCGTCTGTTATGGTGGGTCAAACGAGTGCCGACTACTGCAACGTAGTACAGAAAGTTGTGTTATGCAGGCTCATCTGCAGCTGCATGTGTCTCATCGCTCCTTCCCGTTTGGATCTTGCTTCGGCCCCCACCACACCACAGTAGGGACACACACACACTCAGCATTCGCACAGCGCAAACCACGCAGTTAAGAGGTTAAAGCCCACAAGTGTTCACTGTTGTTTAGGGCCACATATACGACGAGTGCATCGCGCCACTCGTGGCCGGCCTATTTGACGGGTTCAACGCAACCATCCTAGCATACGGCCAAACAGTAAGCAAACACATGCACACGCACACACATGCACACGCACAACATGTGCCGACACACCCACCCGAACCCTCCAACAGGGCTCGGGCAAGACGCACACGATGGCGGGTGGACCCACGCGCGATGGCGTGTGCGACGAGGGTCTGTTGCAGCGGGTAGTGAGGGCCGTTTGCACCATCGCCAGTGAGCGGGTGAGGATGACGACATGTTGAGTGGGTGGGTGTTGTTGGGTTGTTGTTGAGGGCATGAGTGTGACGTGTCGGATGTGATGTGTTACAGAAGGAGAGCGGCGAGTGCGCGGAGGTCGTGCTCACCGCTAGCGCGGCGCAGATATACAATGAGGAGCTGCATGATCTGGCGTGCCCTTCCACACCCAGCAGGTGGCCTGGTGTGCGTATGTGTGCACATGCTCGCATGTGCGCGTGTGCATGCATGCATTGTTTCCTTTTGTGCGGGTGCATGCATGTCTCTGTGCGCGTGTGCGTGCACGTATGTCTCGGTGTGTCTGTCTGTCAACCCGTGCGTGTGTCGTCTCCCCAACATGCTCATCATGCTGACGTTTCTGCCCATCCTCTCTCCTCTCAGATCTTTGACATTCCTTGAAGGCGGCATCGGCGGCGTATCCGGTCTCCGCCGTCACGTGGTCTCCACCCAACACGACCTCCTCTCCTTCTTCGCTCGCTCCTCCCTCTCCCGCATGACCGCCACCACGCGCCTGAACGACAGCAGCAGCCGCTCCCACGCCATATTCACCATCGAGGTGTTGGTCACACACACCCACACCTCCTTTGCGAAACTTCAGCTTGTGGACTTGGCGGGTTCTGAACGCGTGAAGCGGAGTGGCGTGACGGGCGACGCGTTGAGGGAGGCTTCGCATATCAACGCGGGGCTGCTTGCGTTGGGGAACGTGATCAACGCGCTCGCGGAGTGCAGCGAGTACGGGGAGAGGAAGAGGGCGGCGCACATACCGTATCGAAGCAGCAAACTCACGAGGTGGGTGGGTTGAGCAATGAGCAAGATGCACCCACCCACATATAGGTGCAGGTGTGTGCAATAGGCAAACATGCAGATATGCCCATGTGCGCAGATATGCACACACATGCACATGACCACACGCGCATGCGCACACACGCACATGCACACGCTTGTGCCTACAATATGGTTGCTACACATACAAGTGTGCATGTACATGCAAACGTGCTTGCATGCTTGCAAGTACACACCCAAACATGTACATGCGCGTGCACGCGCGCGCACACGCAGCGTCGCCGTGTCTTCTTTCTCTCGAACCCACAGCTCTCCTTTTCCAGGGCTTTGCAGGACAGTCTGGGCGGCAACGCCCGCACCGTCCTGATCGCTTGCGTGAGTCCCTCCGAGTTGGACTTCGACGAGACTCACAACACGCTCAAGTACGCGTCGCACGCCAGCCGCGTACGCAACGCCGTCTACTCCAACAGGACGGACAGGCCGTCACCTGAAGGAGAGGTGATGCGCGTGCCGGAGGAGGCGGGACCGTCGTATTGCGAGTTGTTGAGTCGGTCGACGACACGCGCGAACACGCAGCGATGCGATGAGAGAGAGAGAGGGGTAAAGAGTCCACGTGCGCGTAGGGAGCAGTATGATACTGCGCGGCGCGCGCGCGGCGGCGGGACAACGTTGTGTTCTTCTCCCTGTTCGTCCCCTTCCTCTGTGCGCAGTCCGTTGTCTCCTCCACCGGCTCAGCAAGTTGTGTCTCCTCATGCTTCGTGTACGCGAAAGACACAACATGGCCATAAACCCGAGCAGCCAACATCAAAGCAGTCACTAGTGCCAATCGACTGCAGAACGGTCTGTGTGAGCTCTCCGGCCTTGTGTGTAACGGTGTGCGAGAGCCCGTGCACGAGCGGTCGTGAAGACAACATCAACAACAACAACAACAACACGAGAGCACAGTCGTGCACACGCAACGGAGAAGGCTTCGCTACCGAGACACTTTCCCAAAGCCCTCTCACCTCCCCTAAAGAGGTGTGTATACCCGCCCTCGTCGCGTCACTCGCACGCCCACACTCTCCCTCACGTGTGTTTATCAATTCTCAGACGGCTTCCCCGCTGGTGCTGTGGCTTCCTGACGGCGTGCAATTGACGTTGAACGCGGTGGGGCGCGACGACCCAGCCGTCGCGGCACTCCTGGGAACAGCTGGGGATGGATTTGGGGACAAGGGGGTGTATATTGTTGCACGCGCCACGTCGCATGGGGATGCACTCGGTATGTCTTGGTGGATTCCATGTATGGCTGCTTGTGAGGATGATTTGCTGTTGTGTGGATACATTACGCAGCACCATAGAACCAAAACCTTGCGCATGCGCAAGCATGCCCACACCCACTCACGCGCGCGCGCACACGCACACGAGTATGCATCTGCTCGTGCGCATGCTCAACACCGTCGTCTTGTTTGTTTCTCAGTTGGGTGCTTGATGGCGACAGAGGGGACGCAGTACGTGCGCACATGCGTGTGGGAACTGGATGAGGACCCGTGGGGCGAGGACCCAAACCAGCAACACGCGTACGAGGGCGTGGTGGAGCTGTGGGGTCTGCAGATACCGAGAAGCACACCGCAGGCCCCTCCAATAGACCGACTGCTGGTATCCCAGGTACAGGCAAAGCCCATACTATCACCCACATGCATCCACATATCCACACCCACCCACTATCAGGTTACACGCACGGTGTCCGGTACACATCACTTCACACGAAGGCCATCGCATTCCCTTGCAACTTGCTCAACATCGTGTCTGTTACACTCGTTGCTCTCAGGCCCTCCTCCTCTCCCTCTGTCTCCGCGCCACCAAAGACGCGTGCGGCGCCACTCACGCTCTCTGCGTGCCGCGTCCCGAGCTTCTCTCCCGCTGGCTCGCTGCGGGCGTCCCCATGCGCGAGGTCCCTCTATCGCAGCGACGCCTGATCTACCCCGAGTCCGCCGCGGACCACCGCTACTACCGCGGGTCCACCGTCGCATGGTTTGGTATACAAGAGACGCGCGTCGCACTCGCGGCGGCACTCGCGAGGGCGGGGGGGGCTAGCTCGGAACACTGTTGAGACTGAGGATGTGTTGTGTTGAGTAAGACTGTGCAAAAGGCACGCGTTGACCGTGACCGTAACGGTCCCCCCGTTGCTGGATGAAGCTGCTCAATTCAACCACTCAAACACGCGAGCGACTTATTGTTGGTTGAGCCTTAATTCATCATCGCTCAAGCACAGTCTACATACGTACGTACTCCTACACTCTACATGTACATATGTACACACGCGTGCGTGCAAAAACACGCACGCACACGCCATGTATGTGGTTGTTGTCTTTACGCGTATCAGCACCAAGTGAGCGGGAGTTCCTCGAGCAGGGCAGCCATGAGTCCCCACGACACGGCCTCCTCCTTTGCGGTAACCTGCAGGTGCAGCGCCGAGCACACCGTCGGCCAGCTCTCGTAGTCCCGCACATCAAAGAACGCCTCGGCCTGCACGTGGACATGTTGTGTCACGCGCACACGCACACGGCAACATACCCAACATGTACAGCTCTGTGGGTCTTACTTGTATGCGGAGTGTTTGGTGTAGTGAAGGCAAGTCCTGCGAGCACGTGAGCGGCCTGTACTCCCCTCTCAGCTGCGGACCCAACATGCCTAACAGCCTCGGGAACACCGCCCTCGCGTCCATTAAACAAGCCACCTGGCAAGCAATAACCCAACAATCACTCACACCACCACCACCACCACCACCACACCCATCACCGTACCCACCTTCCCCGTCGCCTTCCTCACAACATGCCACGTTAGTCTTGGTTCCGCCCACTCCCTTTCTCTCTCCCTNCGTACGGGCACGTGAAGCTTTTCCGCAGCGACGGCCGCGGCAGCCGCGATATACATCGGCCACGAGGTCTTCCCTCCGAACCCACCGCCGAGCCTTCGGCATGTCACGCACACGTTCTTCGCGGGGACGCCGACGACCTTCGCGACGGCGTTCTGGACGGCATCGATAGACTGCGTACTGGACCACACCCTCAACACGCTCTCTTCGCCCGCACCCTCGTCCCACGCGGCGAGCGCCACCTGCGGCTCCAGATAGAAGTGCTGCTGCGGTGGCGTGGTGCACACGCCTTTCAACACGTACTCTGCGTCTCGCAGGGCTTCAGCAGCGTGCCCGTGCGACACAACGCCCATTGAGGCTAATGTTGGGTCAGTAAAGAACGACTCTGCTGCACGCGCAGCGGACAAGGAGAGGATTGGTGAAAGCGCGGAGGGAGGCGTGTCCACGTAAACAACGTTGACCATCGCCGCGGCCTCTTGCGCCAACGCTGACGTGTCCGCGAGTATAAGACCGACGGGTTGGCCAACATATTCCACCTTCTTGTTCGCGAAGATGGGTTGCCCGCCGCTCCACGGCTGCACCATCCCGCATATGTCCTTTGCGCACACGAAGCCGCGCACTCCTGGGGGAGTGCGTGAGTGGATGCGTTGTGTTGGGTTGAGGTGCATTGCACACTGTTGTGTTGCGTTTTGTTGAGTACAAAGAAACTGTTGGTATCCAGTCATGCAGAACGATACGACGTGACACAATGCTGTGATCGTCCTGACAAGCAAGTAGCAACATAACGGACATATTATAGGTGCAACACAGCATACGGATTCTTTGCGTGCATGTCGTGCTTCGTGTGCTGTTGCATTCTATCATAATTGTGGTTTGTGTGTGTTGTTGAGCTGTTGTGGTCTGTGCAAGGCTGAACGAATGTATACCTGTTGCAAGGCGGGCCAGTCGAGGGCGCACAGCGGCTGCCACAACGCCTCGTCTTCCGCAATTGCTCGCCACGCACGGCTACAAATCCGCCAACATGAACAAACATCACTCACACTTTGCATTATGTCTTACTTGCTAAGTATCATTTGCTATCAAATCAAATCAACTGTGGTACAACAAGTGTGTGCGTATCCGACTCATCCCATGTGGTGAAGCTGTGCACTCTCTAATGCATCACCACACCCTTCCACACACAATTGACAACCCGCACCACACCACACCACACCCTTCCCCTGCGTTCCTCACCTGACGCACGCCGCCCTCGCCAGCGTCCTCCCCGCCTCCGCCGCTCCCCCTGACCCCGTCGCCGCCGCTGCCACCACCGCCGCCAGCACCCTGGCCACCAGCTCCGCGGGCAGGCAACCCACGGGGTCCGCGCGACTGACGTTGCCTCTGCCACCAGCCATGGCGAGGTACAGGGGAAAGAGATAGCCCCCGACCTCAAGCGAGCCGCCGCCGCCGCCGCCGCCGCCGCCGCCGGTGACGGATGACGACAACGGCAAAGCTGCCACGTGGCTCCAGCCAATTGCCAAAAGCGCATGCCGTGTTCAGATGATTCACAAAGGCATTTCAAATTTGGAAAAGTGAGAGCGGCCTACGATAGGCCTACCCAACAAGTCCGGATCTACTCAACACTTTTTGAGACGATGACCTTGAATCTGACATTGAATCAAAATGAAAACCACTTTTTGCGTCGCTCGCGCGCGCGCGTGTAGAAATTGAAACATTTCAGATCATCATGTGATCACGCTGGACGCTGCTTGTCGTTGATCCGGTGAGGCTGAGAAAGCGAACCGTTTGTGATCCGTCTGAACCACCTCTGGCGTCGGCGTCGGCGGCGGTGACGGCCGATGCCAATCAGGTGTCTAGCTGCGTGATAAATACCGGCGGATGCAGTGTGTTACTTCTGTGAGTCCATTGTTACTGTTGTATTGTTTACAGACTATGTATGACGTGCTGTTGTGCACACGCATGCAACCTGATGTGAGAGACATATACCGGTTCAATCTAGTGCACACAATCGTGGACATTGCTCTATGAGTGCGGTTGTTGATGGGCAGCTGGCTTGGCAGCTTGATGCAGCTCGCACACAGCAGCTATTCACAAGTACTTTTACGCACTTGCACTCTATGCAACGCCTCCCCCAATGCAGTTCTCTTATTGTCGTTTGCGGAGGTGACGCGCAACATGTATCCCATCGTTGCAAAGCCGACCACCACAACATGACCATACCATGCTCGCAGGACAAGTCAGTACCCCTAATGAAAGAGAAGCACAGGGCATGAGCCATGCCTTTGCCACCACAAGCATCCACAACACCAACACCAACAGAAGCAACAACAGAAGCCACCGTGTTGTTGGCGGCTCGGGCACGCGAAGAGGCACGTCTGGCAGCGCCTCTGCCAGGCCGCGCTGCGTACGACTTGTCCTTCCGTGACCCCGACAGCGAGCGCGACTGGGAGGAGGACTCTGACCGGGGTGAGGACCACGGAGAGGAGGATGAGTGGACGTATGAACGTCTGCTTGCTCTGGATGAAGAGGAGGAGAACGACAGCGAGAGGGCGTGTCAACGCAGTGGTGGCGGACTGTCGCACTCGCTGATGCACTCCTGGTTGCACAATGCGATGACATCGTCGCCACCGACAGCTTCACGTGGTGATTGCGCCATCTGTCTTGACAGCCTCATAGATACAGAGGCAGGGCCGCAACGACAGTCACAAGAGCCACAAGATCAACAACCTCATCCGCAACTTCTGGTGCCACCGTGCGGGCACGCGTTCCACACGCGCTGCGCATTACGTTGGTTCTCGCGCAGACACGCCTGCCCTGTCTGCCGAAGGGACTATAGGGAGGTCGTGTAGACTCATTGTTAGAATCAACTATGTATATGTAGTTACTGCTAGCACACTTAACTTAGCTAGCGTAGGATGTAGATATGCAGCCGTTGCCTTTGTACAGGTGCAACAGGCATGATATCACTTGGTATCCCTCCACCAACAACTACACACACTCTATACACACATTTACATTACATACAAGCCTGTCCTCTGGGGCACGTTGAGCCGCCATGGACGCAGTTGCTGTACACCTAAGCTGGCACACGAACACCAAGCGTATATACACAAGTATACCACACACCCACACACCCAACCCGTGTGTACATTTCTCACACAAGCTCCCAGCCGTCCTCCTTGGGCGCCTCCACATTCGGGGCAGCTCTGCGCAGGAGGTCCGCGACCCACACCTCCCCGCAGGCGGCACGGATGCGTGCATGCGTGGCGGGCACGGCCAACATGTCTTCCATCTCCTTCTCCTTACGGATGTTGTTGTTGCCGCCGTCATCAACAACAACATCGCCTGCAAGGTTTGAGAGCTGCGCGCGACCGGCGGCCGCGGCCTTGCGCAGCGCCGACAGCACCGCCACAGCAAGCATGAAGGTGGATTCGCCGATGGCCTTGCTGCTCATCACACCGCGCGGATTGCGCGAGTTCTGCGCGAAAGAGGGAGACCTCATTGTGCTTATGTACATCTGATGGATGCAACCACGACGCACACGCACACGCACACTCACGCGCACACACCTTGAGGAAGGCCACGCGTAAGTCCTTCGGGAGGTCTCCCGAGCTCGGGGGTTTGTACGTCCAGGTGCTGTCGGTGACGAGCCGTCCAGACTCAGGATCCAGCATCACCTTTGTAGATTGATGCAGTCACAATCGATATCATGTATCACGTCTTCACAAGACACAAACACAACGTTGCTCTCTCCCTGCGTCTCACCTCCTCGGTGGCGAGCCAGCCGACGCCCTGCACGAACGCGCCCTCCATCTGGCCGATATCCAGCGCGGGGTTGAGGCTTCGCCCCACGTCGTACACAAGATCACTCCTCAAGATCTCCTTCTCTCCTGCCATGCAAACCCACCCACACTCTCTTAGCAATGAGGAGTTAACGACAGAAATGCATGCGAGCATGCGTGCATCTAGTGCATTGGTGCGAGTGCGTGCGC
Source organism: Chlorokybus atmophyticus (assembly GCA_009103225.1). Taxonomy (NCBI): domain Eukaryota; kingdom Viridiplantae; phylum Streptophyta; class Chlorokybophyceae; order Chlorokybales; family Chlorokybaceae; genus Chlorokybus; species Chlorokybus atmophyticus. Next base: position 612,300 of record RHPI01001168.1, on the reverse strand, counting down.
CCTCACCCGTCAGTATATCAATCTCAACCTCGCTGCAGCTTGCCCCAAAGGCCGGGTACTCCACGGACGGTGCAGCATCGGCGTTGCCAACATCATCACTGCTCACAGTGCCGTCAAAGTAGCCATACGCAGAGAGGAGAGCGTTGGGTGGTCCAAACATTGGGTCCGGATACAGCTCACTGAGGGCTGCGCACCATGTGTTGACCGCATTACCCGTCGGCCTGCGCATGAACACGTTGTTATGCAGCTGTTGTGTGCTTTTGTACCGCCACATGTACACAATAAGACTTACTTGATGTAAGGCTTGATGCTGCGGACGATGTGCGCACATGCATTGCGTGCGGCCGCACATGCACCCTCGCTGCCGGTCGAGCCCCACGTCTCCCCGCCGCCGGGAACTACTTCTGAGCTTGTATCCGACATGCGTGCCATGCTCATTGGCAGCGGCCTCTCGTCCTGTAATGGACCCAAGATCACAGCGTTGTTGTACAACTGAAGCAATGAATAAGCTACAGCGGTGAAACAACCACAACCATCTCATCATCATCATCATCATCTCTTGCCTCGGGGAGTGCCATTGACAGGGCGTACACAGCCGTCTGCAGCACTTTAGTGTGAAGGCCCTGTTGAGATTCAAGTCTCAGGTGATGTTTGGTTATCACATCTGACTGGACATCAACATCAACGTTGCCACGCACCTGGCCCATCTCAAGGCCACCAGCAGCAACAACAAAGGTCCCGTCACCATACACGTTGACGCTGGCGGTGTTGGGTGGGGCCGACACGCTGAACTTGGTCGGCGCGACAGCAATACCCCTCTTTCTCCACACACTCTGAGGACACAATGCACAGAGTTGGACGAGCACACACGCACACACGCACGCACACACGTAATAAGTTCTTCTTCACCTTGGCGTTGAACGCTTCTACATGCGCCGCACGAGCCTCATAGTCCGACATGTCCAACAGCTGCTCCCACACGTGCACCATCGTGTCAAGGCCTTTGACGGGGCCGACGGCAGCACCACCTTTCCCGCCGGGAGTCTTGCCACCACCATCACTGCCAATGCCACGGTACCGCCCCGCGCGCCGGCAGCTGAGGACTCCGTTAGATGATGGCAACGGCTCTGTCAGCGGACGTGGCACGGATGGTGGAGTAGATGGTGGGAAGAAGTTGCGGCGCTTGACGGTCGCCGAGTCGATACCCAGGTGCGCGGCCACATGCTCCATGATGGTTTCATTCACGAGTGCCGCCTGGAGATGTGTTACTCATGTGACTTCACCGACAATGCACAGACAATATGCATGATGCGCAAAAGTGAGCGAGTGAGTGAGTGAGTGAGCGCGCGCGCGTGTGCGTGTGTGCGCGGACGCGCGCGTGCGCATACGCGCGCGCACACACATGCGCCCGTGTGTGGATGTGCAAAGGAGTGTCCACACGTGCGAGGTGTGCTTGCATATGTGTGCATGTGTCTATAGGCACAAGCGCGCAAGCGCAAGCACACACGCGGATGCGCAAGTGCGTGCATGTGATGCTCACCTGGGAGTAGCCAGGCGCACGCATGATGACGCGGGGCGCGAGGTTGGTGCGACAAAGTTTGACGTCCACGCTCAGATGCGGTATGTTGTAGGCGCTATCAATGCAGGCCGCCAGGCCGTCCAGGTCGAATGACGCCGTATCATGCCACGGGCCCGCTTGCACGAACCCCTTCACACGCAGTGCTTGTACCATCCCGCTGCCGTCAAACCCCACCTCGTACTCCACGAGACTCTCCGCGCGCCCTGACAACAACAACATGTTGACACACACGTCCGCAACGCCACCACACAACAACCTGCTACTCACCTGCGCCGAGGCGGAAGTCAGCGTTTCGGTCAAGGTTGAGGCGTACGGGCACGTGAAGCTTTTCCGCAGCGACGGCCGCGGCAGCCGCGATATACATCGGCCACGAGGTCTTCCCTCCGAACCCACCGCCGAGCCTTCGGCATGTCACGCACACGTTCTTCGCGGGGACGCCGACGACCTTCGCGACGGCGTTCTGGACGGCATCGATAGACTGCGTACTGGACCACACCCTCAACACGCTCTCTTCGCCCGCACCCTCGTCCCACGCGGCGAGCGCCACCTGCGGCTCCAGATAGAAGTGCTGCTGCGGTGGCGTGGTGCACACGCCTTTCAACACGTACTCTGCGTCTCGCAGGGCTTCAGCAGCGTGCCCGTGCGACACAACGCCCATTGAGGCTAATGTTGGGTCAGTAAAGAACGACTCTGCTGCACGCGCAGCGGACAAGGAGAGGATTGGTGAAAGCGCGGAGGGAGGCGTGTCCACGTAAACAACGTTGACCATCGCCGCGGCCTCTTGCGCCAACGCTGACGTGTCCGCGAGTATAAGACCGACGGGTTGGCCAACATATTCCACCTTCTTGTTCGCGAAGATGGGTTGCCCGCCGCTCCACGGCTGCACCATCCCGCATATGTCCTTTGCGCACACGAAGCCGCGCACTCCTGGTAGACCCAATGCCAAGCATGGGTCTACGCTCTCAAGCATGGCCAGCGGCCGAGTGGATTCGACGTAGGCACCGTGCAGCATACGCGGGAGGGCCAAATCGGACACGTACGCTGCCTCCCCGCTAGCCTGAGGTAATGCAGGGTTGAAGACCAACACACACATGCACATGCAGGCATACAGAGAGTGTGTGTGCGCGCGCAAGCGTGTGTCTATATCTGCCTGTATGTGTGTGCGCGCACACGCGCATAGATACATACACTGACATGCACATTGACACACGCATGCACATGCGCGCGCACACATATACACACAGGCAGCGTGAGGCATGCACTCACTTGCAAGCGGGCGCGGTCCTTTGGGATCATGCGGTGTACGGGGGCACGGCTACGGTCCGAGGGGTCGTCATCCGGGACAATCTGCGTGCCGCGCACGGCTGAGGGCGCCGGTGAGAGTTTTGCGTTGGCCAGGAGGTCAGCAGCGGAAGCGTTTCCACCTTCTCCTTGTGAAAGGAGCCAAAAAGGAGCAGAGGTCAAGCCTGCAAGTGCTTCGAAGAGAAGGGCCTGCAGCACCTGCGCGTGTGAGGCGTCCACGCCAGCTGTACACACATACACACAATGTCAGGGTGTAATATTAGGCCTTGCGAGTCAAGTCAAATAGAACTACCGTTTGTCGTGTCGGTGCGGAAAGCTTCCAGTGCAGTGATGAGGGCCTGCATGTTCAGTGGCCTAGAGTTGAGTGCGGCTTCTGTGTTCGGACTCTCTCCACATACCCACTTGCTGGAGCCTGCGTGAAGTGTATGCAGTAGATGAGTTGGAGAACACAAACACATCTACCGAACAACAGCTCAGTTACCTTCTGAGGTGGAGTCGGGAGCGCCAAAGACGATGCGCGCGGTGTATGCATTACCATGCGTGCCGTTGCACACGTGCTCACTCTTGCCGCTTACAGCTTTGCTTGGGGTCAAGCGAACTGCGATGTTGACAACCGCATGACTGTTGAACTTTCTTCCTCTGGCTATCTGTGGGGCACACACAGTACAGACGACATCACATATGTGATACAACGCCGTTCGCTGATACAGATGTTGTGACTGAAGCAAAAAGGCAGCTGCCAGCCAAGTGTAAAAGAGTGAATCCATAGGATGAACAGCTGTACTGTGGTTGTACCAGCACCTCGTGATTGAACATGTCTGTATGCGGGCGTGTGCGTGTGCTTTTGTGTACGGTTATACCTTGTGGGTGAAGAAGCGCTCCCCTGAGCTTGGCAGTGGCACGTGCACCTCCTTCACCACCTCCATGCCACCCAGGTCCAGCGGCGTACTGGCGTCCTGAATCTGCTGCACCGACAACCACCTGGAAGACACCACATCATGTTCAGTATCATCATCTCGGGCTCTCAACCCAACATCAAACTCCACCCGCTTACCTAGCATCCTTGCGAGATGCCACGCAGACGCGTGCATCCGCGGCCGCGAGCAGCGTGCACGCATCGGACTCAAACGCTCTCTGTCGCCACAGCGCAAAGTGGCCTCCAATCGTTGCAGCATACCTCACATGGTGCCCTTTGCAACGAAGCAATCTCATGATGAATTACTCTTCAAGCATACACGCACGTGCGCGCACGCACGCACGTGCATAACTATACACACACTGCACCTGCAATGTGGTTCAGCATGTCGATCATTGCGCTGAGGGCCTGCTCGTTCGCTCCCGGACTCTTCCTCTCCTCCTCAAGCAAGTCCACAAGCTCCCCGAAGCTCACGGCGCCTCCCACAACAACCTCTCTCTTCCCACCACCACCGGCCCTTTCCTTCTCCACACGAAGCACGCGCAGCTCCGCTACGGCTCCGACCCACACGAGGTCCCCTGTCCGGGGCCAGTCCTTGAAGATGCCCGGGCCCGTGTTGGCAGCGACCAGGCGGATGCCAGGGGTTGAGGCCATGATCGTCCACAGCTCAGAGAGGGAGAGAGGCGAGCGCCAGGTGCAGCGCTCGGAGGTGTGCGTTGGGAGCTTGGCCTGAGTGTATGGGGCGCGTTGATGACATGCACAACCGCCGATGCGATACGTGATTTTGAGTGTTTTTGTGTCTCGTCGTGCGTACGTGCAAGTGTGCATGTCGCTATGAGTGTGCGCGTGCGTGCGTGCGCTCGTGCTCAAGCACGTGTCCCACATACACCCGGATTTGTATTCGTACATACATGGTAACATTCGTATTCGCACTGCAGTTGTAGATGCTTTCAACCTTGCAGTAAACGTTGTGCATCGCTGGTATGTGTGCGTTCGCACGTGTGTGCATGTGCGTGTATCTCAACAGGCGGTAGGTAGGTGTGCTGCAATCGCAAAGCTCAAGCGTCACATTGCTTACTGCGGTGGCAAAGGCTTTGAGGAAGTCTGGGAAGGTTGGTACGGGACAGTCTGCGCATGGCGTGACCGCGCAGGAGTGCACGCCGAGGTCTTCCACATCAACGCCATCAACCAGGCTCTGTTCCTCATGGGCTAAGTAAGCGCATCCACAACAAACATGCATGCGTCATGGATACCCATCGCGCACCCTGCATGCATCGATGATGGGGCGGTATCCGGTGCAGCGGCATAAGTTCCCGTCTATAGCCCGCATGAACGCGTCCCCGTTCTTCATCGCCTCATGTTCACGGTCACCCAACTTCTTGTTCACCAATGCTGCATGCGTCGCAACCTGTGAGCTTGTGGGAGTGAGTATCACACCAGTATATGTTGGCAGAGTTTGAGGTAAACAACTTCAGCGGCTTTCATTACCACAATGCCGGGAGTGCAGAAGCCGCATTGCGTCGCGTGAAAGCCAGCAATGCGTTCTGAGCCAAGACGGTGGCTATCAAGATGATGAGTGCAATACCCTTGCAATATATTGCAACAAGAGAGATAGTGGCAATGCCTTGGATGGGATGGAAGCCATTGGAGGCGTTGCCGATGCCCTCGGCGGTGATGATGGCAGCAGCATGCACAGAGGCCACAGGGCAGAGGCAGGAGTTCAACGTTTTCATGTGCACCTTACCTGTAACGTAGTGTTGGGTTAAGCAACCAAACATGTTCACAAGGTGGAATTGTCAAGCAACTATGCATGCACCTGTGCACGGATCAAGGCGCAGCACCTCCACCGCGCATGCACCGCACCCGCCCTCACCACACCCTATCTTCATGGCCTGCCATCGTTATGATAGTCAACTCAGCTTCAACACGGCAAGCTGCCATGCTCTTGTGCAAGTAGACATTAAGGCTGCATGCAGTTGCAGAAGCGACACCGCGTGCATGCAGTGTTGCAATGTATGCATGCTCAAGGAATGTTGTAAAGAGATTGCTCGACATTACTACTGTCTGTGCAGCAGCCTAAGAAGTCCCCTGGCTTGCCTTGAATCGGGTGTAGCTGCGGATGGCGTCGTGCAGGCTCATAGAAGGGTCGGCCCCCGCTGGCACCTCCGCCCGCTCGCCGTTCACCGCAAACACCACCGGCGCAGCCATGATGGTGACAAACCCTCCCTGTAGTTGTTACACACTATACACAACCAGCTGACTAGTGTAGTCTAGCCTGCTCCAGCTGGGCTCCAAGCATGCAACTCAAAGTTGCTCGCAGTGTTGAATTGGTGTACCATGCAAGCATGCACCAGGCGCAATCCTCTCCTGCAGCAGGCAGAGTGCAGAAATGCAAGTTCAGTCTTGTAAACTTGTTGCCAACAGGCAAAGGCAAAAGTCTTGTCTTCAGGTGTGTAGAACTGTCCAAACACACCCAAAACACAAGCAGCTTACCTTAAAGTTGAGGCTGTTTTCGCCAACAACAGCTTGCCGTGGCCAACATCAAGGGCACATTACCAGCACAAACCCGGATCAGACAACATCGCCGCCTTGGGTTGGGCCTTGGGCTTGAGCATTCAGGCTGTCTTGCGAATGCCTCATGCGCTTGAGGCTTGCCGTGATGGTTGCACAACGCCGACAGAAGCGAGGTGTCGTCGTCGATGCATGCATCTGGCGAGGTTTCATCGCTTGCTAGACAGTCTAGGTTAGCCTCAATGTCGGTAATCTTGACATGTAAGATTTTATGTACATGGAAGGGACTATTAGTGTTTAATCCGTTAATGATGATAACAATCCGTCTCTCAACGATTTCCTACCATGAGCATGGTCTTCATTTGTTCGTATCACAGTAATAGGATACATCGCGGTACCCATTATATCACTTGTTTTTTATAAGTATAAGTTGATATATAGTTATTATTGACGTATATAAAATGTTAAAGGTAGGAAATATCTGCACACGTTTTCATAAATAATTGGCAACCACATGTTGCATATTGTGCGGCATGAGTTGTGCCCAAAAAGAGCGACTTTCTCATATTATGTACTACCCAGTAATGTTGATCATTACAGTTTTTGTATTATGTTACATGATTCATGTGTATAATATAGATGTTACATAACAAGTAACGCGAAGTTCAAGTACAGACAAGGTAATCCGGACATGCTTGATTACAAGGTGTGCATTGCATTTAATGATCATATTGGGACAAAATTTCGCGAGCACTTCATGCACGCACGCAGCCAATGAAATGCCATTGGCAAGTGATAAGAGTATCGTTTACCACTGAATAGCCTGCAATCAAGCTCTACCTGATATGCTCTCAGACAATGCAATTTCGGGGAAGGCAGGCAATAGGCATCAGTCCACATTAGAATACCGGAAGTTCAACTCTCAAAGCGCTGTATAACCAACGGTAGAGTTGCTAAAGCACACCCCAATCCAGGCAAAGAGAGTGCACCAACCATGTGTAGCAATAACATACATTGCAAGTATAAATTAAGACGGGGCAGAGTCCTCGAGCTTTGCCTTGGCCCCCGTCTTAATTTATAGCAAAAATAGCAAAAACGCCACCGCATGTATCAACTTCATAAACATACATGCACATTGTAGGACACATACCAAAGGTCGGTTAGATGCGATGTATGCTAGTGCCAAACCCATTGTTTATTGTACATTGACGTTCCAACTCAGAGGTGCTAATGACGGCTGCGGTTGCCCGCACCTCACGCACTACAGCCTTCGCCCAGGGTGTCATCAAACCAACACAGCCCTATTGCTCTGAGTAACTGTTAACATGATTATATATGGCACCCACAATCGCATAAACAAGCAAGTAACAACACGCACAACTGCAGGCAACCTGTACTTGGCTCCCGCTCCAAGCAGCTTGCGCAAAGCTGCTGATTGCACACAATTACAAGTCACCACATGCTGCAATGCTGATTGCACACAATCACAAGTCACCACATGCTGCAATGCTGCACGCATGTGCATGACGTAACGTGCACACCAACACTATGAAGTCAGCATAGCCATCTGCTCTTGCAAACACATATGTTATGCATTATTGGAACGATTACAAATAACCTGCCCCAGCGTGGCCTTATACGTCCACTGGATGTGAGGCGGGTGCTAGCCGGCTGCTCTGGCTAATGGTGGCAAATGTTGTAGTAGCTCTGGAGTCTGCGAGATGGCAGCGAGGTTAATGAAATACATTACAGCGCCAGGGAAATCAAACTTGATCACCAAGTGCTGGTTTCAATCTGATCAAGCTCATGGTCTATAAGCAATTGTTGTCTGCACTGCTCTCTTAAAACCCCCCCGCAACGAATCCACTTGCCATGTGCGCAACTGCAATTGTGCTGGAGTCTTTAAACTCCGGAGTTCTTTTGTATTCAGCATACGGCATAAATTTCGTCGCTTACATTGTGCAACAGACACCCCACGTTGCATGCAATCCGCAAGATGGTGCAAACGGCGTTCTCAATCTGTATAAATAAACGCACGCCAGCCACCAGGGACATATTGATATCTACGCACAGATGCAACAGGTTCACGCACAGCCATACGTGCATGTCTGTGAGATGAACCTGACCAAATGAAACGTTTTTGTTCTTTATCGTAGCTAAGTGATTGGTGAGATTGCAACATCTAAATCCACACACATACCCGCCCCCGGGCTACACGTTGCCATTCCCGGTGAGTTCTGCCAGGTAAAACATGCTCCGCAGCTATCACCAAGCAAGCATGCAGTCCTGTAATCAACATCATGATAAGGTCATGATGGCCTTCTCCACAGCTATAGCGCGGCGGTGAGTTGCAGCTCTGGCATGCTGCTTCCATCTTTCAAGTTCAACAAAACAGCGGCGATTGCCATTTATTTGAAACATCACATAGATCACATTGTGAGTGTTCGCAATATGCAATGCTGGTTGTGGAGCAACTTATAAAAACTTAGCTTCAATCTTTGGCAGGATGGGCAGTTGCCAGTGAGCATTGACTTGTAAAATCCGTTGCTAGTGCTGCATCCATACGTCCTGCCTTTGCATGGCGAGCTATAAGCTTAGACGCTAGGAGTTAAAATTTGGCAACACCAGCTCAGAGTCTGTCTGGCCCAAGACCCAACAAGACGCACAAGTCATTTGGGTAAACGCAATCGGCAAAGGCAAAATGCAATGGCACCGGGTGACCTGCCCCAGGCCGACCCTGGCAAGGGAATCATTGGCCTTAGTGAACTGAAGCCACAACCAACGGCTCAACCAAAGTCCAGGGCGGATGGCATAACCAACGGTAGAGTTGCTAAAGGCACACTCCAATCCAGCGAAAGAGAGTGCACCAACTGTGTAGCAAGAACACACACTGCAAGCATAGATTGAAATGGGAGCCAAGGCAGAGCTCTAGGACATAAGACTTTAAGACGTAGGACTCTAGAGCTAGACCCTCAAGCAGCTGGCAGCACATAGCACGTAGTTGGGCAACAACCTGCAGAGGCAGACGCACGCACGCAGGAGAGGAGAGGTGAGATTCAGGCTGTGGAGCTACTGCGGCATGCACGACGACGATGAGGACGATGCCGACGACAATAACACCCTGGCCCCGCCAGAGCTCTGCGCGTAGGGAGTCCCTTATACCCCGCCGCCGCCAGCTGCAAAGGGCTTAAAGCCTACGACTCCAAGACCCAAGTGAGATCAGCCAATTGCACAGGCCATTCTAAGGCAGCATAAATCACAAGGTATGGTATACCATTAGCGCGATCACATGCAACATCATTATGACCCCGTGACATGTATATGTATACAACCTTGCAACTACGACTGTTGCTAAACTTGATGCATACTTTGCACCCGTGCTTACGATGCACATTCTTGCCATCCATGTAATGCGCGCCAGACTCAACGTAATCATCTCCCTTGTATAATGCTTATGACTTGGTTGAACTGTTTCGTATGTAGAATCTCCGTCGGAGTACACAGCTTTTTTGGAGCATGATTATCATTGTTATAGCATTGATTAACAAGAATAATGTCGCAGGGCCCCAATCTGTTGTTAGTTGACGATAACCTGATGACATAGCAAGCAATAACTGTTCAGCAGCGCGCTACACATGGAGGGCTAGTCTCATGGTCAAGTCGAGTGGTTGTCTTGGTTGGCCAAGGCCTAACCTCTCCCTCTGCCGTGCTCCGTAGGTGGCTGCACTGCTGCCGCCGCTACATGCCGTCATTGCATTGCTGTGGCATCACACTCACATAAGATCCAACCCCCCCTAGCTTAGCCTTGTAATGTCTTGTGATGTTGTTGTCTAGCCTTGCTTGCTGTCGTTAATCGAGTGCCTTGCTGGTGGCTGGTTGCTATGCTACTCTAATGGCCCCGTTACTCTACCATATGCATCTGTAACCTCGAACCTCTTCAAGCGCAAAAACTCTAGCATAGCACATAGCAAAGCATCAATCTTCTGCATCTGCATCTCCCTTGTCTGCGAGGACGGCTGCCAACACCGGCAGCAAGCCATAAAGAGCTGGCAACGAAGCAATTGGCAACACCTGCAGGAGACCAAGTCCGGGTGAGTGCATGGCCATTGTTAGCATTCATGCAGTGGTTGAACGGACTAGAGAGGAAGCCCTTACCATGCCATCAAAGGCTGTAAGAAACGGTCGGTTTGCTGCCTGCCCACTGCTAACCAGATAGGGGTAGCGTTGACTGAAGTGTGTAAGAATCACGTGCTGTGTGCGCATGTTTTCAGCCACTCGCAAAGCCTCGTCAGTTGTACTGTGACGCTTCTTAATGGCGTGGTCGAGCAAGTCAGGCTCAAAAGTGGCTTCGTGAATCAGCACAGTGCAGTTCATCCCCGCTTGCAGCAGTCTATGACAAGGTCGCGTATCACCCGAGTACACCAAACTCCAGCCCTGCTTACTATTCAGCACGAGTCCGTACCTGAACAGCAGCAAGTGCCGCTTCAGTTCACAGTGACATCAATCATATCGAATCACATTCACTTGTATGCAGAGATGCAGTGCTCTTCAGCAATTGGCCATACGCGAATGGGCAGTGTTCCACTGGGACAGAGTGTATTGAGATGAAACCACTGTTGCGTAGGAGGGATAGTGCTGCCTCCTCTTGCTCACTCCCATACCATCCACTGCTGGTGCTCAACAGGCTGGTTGGCGAGGTAAACTTGCGGCAGTCAATGAAGAAGTAAGCACTTTCCAGCCATGGGTACGCCTGCAGGAACACGCACAAAAATCTGTTAAATGTACAATGTATGTAACCCGCTGACTGCACAGATTGCTTGTGGTGCTCTTGTGCAAAGGATCGTGAAGCCGACCTGTTTGAGCCACTCGTGCACAATGTGTGGCGCTATGACCACAATGGGATTGGGCTCAACAGCGCGCGCAGCAATCACGCCAGGAAGCCCGGTGCAGTGGTCAGCATGCTTGTGCGATATCCACACGGCCACCACCTTCTGCAGCATGGCCTGTTCTGCCCAGCCAACTCTGTCAGTTGCTGGCCAGCAGAACTAACACAGTTGAATCACACATTACCTGCGCTTGACAGCTGCCATACATTCGCACCAACTGCCCTACTGCACCCTCCCCAGCATCCAGCATCATGTACCTATCAAGACACATACACAAAAAGTGCCAATGAGTGCTGTCATAACGAATGCAATGAGAACCAGCACTTCTGGTTGAAGCACACCAGCAGCAGAGCAAGAGAAAAACCTTGTCCTGGACTTGAGCAAGATGCTGCTGCTACCGCGGTACTGGCTAGGCTCGGCACAACCAGTTCCAAGAAACACAATCTCCTCAGGGTTGTCATCTGTATCCACGCAGGTATCCACATGGCTTGCAATAGAAGAATGGTTTCGCTTTCTCAAGACGGACCGAAGCTGTGCGGCTGCCTGCTGGTTGCCGGAAAGGGGTGTAGGACACGCGGGTCTGCCACAAGCCAGCCCAGTTGCATGCAAGCCCTTTGCAAGCTGCTGTTGGAGAACGGGCCGTTCCATTAACAGCTCCTGTTGCACTTGAGCCCATTCCACAGGCTCACAAGGCAGTGACTGATCAGGCCTGGGCTGCATACGGCTTTGCATCAACGACGGCCCACACTGTTGTGACGCACGTGCGCACACAGGCTGGACAGCGGCATGAAGCATGGACCACACGGGCATGCATACGTGCGTGTGCTTCTGCAGGTGCCAGGGCGTATGGCGCATGTGTCTGTGTGTCAGCGAGTGCATGTGAGCATGTGCATGTGCGCGCTGGCGCATAAGGCGCCAGTGCAACATGGTACGTGTATGCTTGTTGCAACGCTGTATGCCACTGTCGTCCAACTGTGTATCAATGTGCGTCTGAGTGCATGACGCATACCCGAACATTGACAATCAAACTCACCTCGCCAAGCAACTGAAGGGTTGACAGAAGTTGAGGCACTTCTGCTCCAGCAACAGACGCCGGCGCATTGGCCTGCAACCTCAGAGGACATGGAAAAACATTCTTGCTTGCAATATTGAGTTTCGCCAACAGCTTCAACGAGGTGTTGAATCCAAATGACGGAAAGGATTCAGCGTTTCCCAAATACACCTGCAAGCTGATTTAGCAGATGTACCAGCAACTTGGAGACCGCTAGACAAGTTGATGCTACAAACCAGGACGAGCAGGTAAAAAGCCTTCACCTGCTTGATGCCAGTCTTGTTGCCGGACACCTTGTCTTGCATATCCCTTGCACTGGCTCCATCAGCAGGACCAAAGTGAAAGATAGCAGAGGTAGTATGTGTGTGTGACCTTGAGTCTGGAAGGGAGGATAACCTGCTCCAGTCCTCCTTATGCCGCGAATGCACCAAAGCTACACTGCTATGGAAGTGTGAAACCTCCACTACATATGCCAAGATGCCCTCTTTCGCAGAAGTTGCCGTTACCACCCACTCCGGTGACGCTGCTTTCTTGAAGTTTGGTGGTATGCCGTTTTGGTTTCTATTCTTGACTTGCAGCAAGTGATCATCAGCATTGCTGGCAGGGCCTCCACTGTCATCAGATTTTGCGGTCCTCCCTAGATTGCAAAAGTCGCTCGACTGTTCAACAGCTTGCTTCCCGTTCTCTACAAGTGTGTTCTGGTCTTGCTGATCAACTTCGCTGCCTGCACTGGAGCTGGGTTCACTACACTCACTTGAAGAAGATGTGGATGTGGATGTGGATGTGGATAAACTGTGCACTGGGTTATCAGCTTGGTGTGCGCAGATTGGGCAGCCAGCCCATTGCTGTGCATTACGCACTGCCCACACCCTGATGTGAGCATCTTCAAACACCAGTTGATTGGGGTTCGTGCATTCCGTGACAATCACCTGCCGAAGCCTTTCCATCAGCTGACAGGACAAAGCATGCATGCCTGACTGGCTGTGCGCAGCTACTTACTTACTTCAGTATACTCTATAGTATACCATAGAAAGAAAGTGATGGTGCAACATGTTACTTGCCTTGGGGTAGCGCCAACGGATGATGCACTGTGCGGCGTGCACTTGCGCCGTCAGCCCTTGCGGTCCAATGAGATGAACTTCGCCATGCCCATCCTGACTGAGTCGCAGCAACAACCCAATCAGGCCACCCTGACACGACCAAATGCAATTGTCACGGTCTAATCTGCACTGTATTTATGGTATTGAAGCTCTTTGTAACACATGCTGAACTCTGAAATTGAGCGCACACCTTCGGTCGGAATGCATTTGCCTGCGTTGAGCAGTCTACGCCAACAGACATGATATTTTGTGCTCGCTGCAAACGATCCATTCAACTAGGACAATGAGTGCTGCAGCACTACAATTACATGTTGGTTGGTGTGCATGCATGCAGGATTTACACAACGTGGTAACGCAGCAACGCGCAAGACATCAAGCGTGTGAATGGTGTGACAGATCACTTGCTGGACACACAAGGCAGCGCTCACCGCTTCCGGCGGGTTTAATCCTGTAAAGAACACTGCGGCGAGTGCGGCGGAGGGGCGAACTTTGTGCTCAAGGGCGAGGCGGGAGAAGGCTTCCGGGCAATTGAAGAGGTACTGAGCCTGAGTATGCCTACCAGCAATAGTTGAGAACCCATTCCCTGGCTTCTGCACCTTCAACAGCACCGCCGGCGCCACGCCATCCCTCGCTGCGCCGAGCAAGAGCGCCTCCACGCCCATCACCAACCCACGCACACATACGCTCTCTCACACAGCCAGCCTGCCTGAAGTTATGATAACGCAAGCAAGGTGGTGCACCAGCTTGCTGTGGCCGCGAGAGCCGCGATTGCGCAGGCGATGGTGGTAAGCTTGACTATGCATGTGGAGCAGTCAGTCATGTAAAAATAAAGCCACAATCGCGATGGACGACCTGTCTGCGCATACCAAGCGCTGTACCACAGCTCCGGCTGCCGACATGTGGTGCAAGCAGTACTTGCTACGGCTTACGGATGCACAAGAGTCGGGAGGGAAAAGAATACCGCAACCTGAGAGATTCGAACTCTCGCGGGAAGATCCCATGTACTTAGCAGGCACACGCCTTAACCACTCGGCCAAAGTTGCTGAGAACACACCGCCGTGCTCACTGCGGTCAGTGCTACTAATATATACTTGAGACGTAAATGATGCAATAGTAGAACCTTTGAAAGTTTGGACATAATGATCGACAATGCTTGCACATCAATCGTGAATGTTGACAAATGTACTTTGTTGATGACGATGGTGTAAGTTGCGTTGATAATATACAAATGCGTGAGCCGCAATGGTATCCATGCAAAAGGATCGACTTTGTGTACTCATCATGACGAATGCATCCTCATTCACGACTCAATAGCAACATGATGATTATTGGTATAATAGATACTCATACGGTGCTTGATTAGCAGAGACCATTGTGTTGTGTAGTGTGTTATTGATGATCGTTACTCGGGCTTGCTAGCTGCATTATATCGTAGATTGTTGTCAACAACCATATAATGCGTGTATAAACCAAACAACATATGAGTTGTATGTTGTTAGCTATATATCAAATTGAACAAAAGGAGATTTCGTGCAACCTTTTTACCACGTTTACGTTATAAGGATGCACAAACCCACCCGCTCTTAGCAGTTGCTAACACGTGGCGCTGTCATTGCAGGTGGGCTATTATGCAAGCTGTGGTTACTACCAGTGCCCTCCTCCCTTGTCTGCTTTGTGTTCGAACACAAGGATGCTCAAGTTGCTTGTGTTGGTGTTAAATGTTGTGTTTGAATTGCAGTTGTTAGTGGCCCGAGCTAGCCCTTTCCTCGTGCTTGCTTATTTGCTGTTGTGGTTACCCTTGCCACTGTGTTTGCTTATTCTTTAATCTACCTGCGCGCTTTGTGATATGTGCATACAACCAATGCACCAACGGTTGATACAAAATCTACAACAAATCACAACAGTACTTTACATGCACGACAGATGTGATGTAGGCACACGTTCACCTCATGGACTGAATGGGGTAGGTTATAATGTCTACATGTATACGTGTTATGCATATGCAACAGAAATTTTTTAAGCAGTCACTGGACTTGAGCATGCATTATGTGCACAAAAAACATTGTATCATGCAACTCCTTGTATTTCGAATTGAAGACTTGCAACTTGCTTATGTTGGTGTGTTGAGGGGCTCGATGCAAAACTTTATCTTCCACACCGTTCACCTTTGTAGAGCAATGGATTGTGGCTCTGTAGCTATATACACAATTACTATCAACCACTTGAAGGCACCAATATACAGCATAACCCACAGCTGTGTGATGGTGTGCAAGTACAAAATATGCAATGTTGTGCATATGACCATGCTATCAACAGCACACATACTATCATTGCATCTGCCAACATTGGCAACCGAGGTTATCAATCACCGGGATACATACGGTCGCTGACTAATTGTATATTATTTGCTGTGCTTACACCTTAAATCGTGGACCCGCTGTGAAGGAGCAGCATCAGACCAGCATATCCACTATTTTACAAAGCAACGCGGCAAGCACAGCTCATTGAGCGCAGAGCTTATGGTTTCTGTCTGCACTAACCTACCAATGACAGCCACACTGTACATACTTATTAATACACAGAGCACAGCATCTGAGAGAGGTGCCGTCATCTTGCAAATGGGAGGATCAGATACTCTGCATAAAACAACTGCAGCACCCAACACCCGCATCAGTCTCACTTGGCGCAAAGTGTGGTACCAACCTGACATCGTACATACCTTCCAGATAAACATGTAGAAGTCGGTCAGTGCAGCTTTGCTACGGACATCCACCTTCTTGGCCCTGCTCCAGAGTAGTGCACCCAATCCTATGTGTGCAGCGACCTGCATGCCCAACATGGATTCAAGCCAATGGTTGCGCGTAGTGTGCCATGGGGTCATATCACACCAGCACAAATTGTGAGAGTCTACCACTTACCAACACACCAGCGCTCCATGGCTGTGGCGAACACAGGCCAAAAATCACAGCTGCTCCGTAGGCAGCCAATAATAGTCCTACGCAAATCCAAAACACCTGGAAGCAAGCCATCTTGTCTGAGTGGTGCAACCAAATTGGTGATCCGCTAGGCAAGCAATAGCACCACAAGGCATTTCCCTTGGGCACCCGGCTGTGCTAGACTGGTATGCCTGCTTACCTTGTCTGCTCCTATCTGAACGCTGAGCGAGCGGATGGCATATTTCCTGTCACCCTCAACATCGGGGATATCCTACACCAATTTGTCAGAACAGAGCAAACAACGTCACGTAACTGTGCTGAATGAGTCCGCCGCATAGCAGCGACTGACCTTGAAGAGGGCGATCACCACAGAGTAGAAGCACATGAACGCCGTGGCGAACGCCAGAGGCCTCCCTACAACCCATTTTTGTCTTAACACTCCTACCTGCAAATGTCACTGCATGACTACAGCAAGCACGCAGCCTGCTGCAGCATGCACAATGCAGGGCAACACGCTTGGTCAACTGGCACTTGTCAAGTGAGATAAGCTTGAGTCTGATGATCGAGTATGTACGTGTGCATGCTGGTGACATTTTTGACAGGTTAGGTGTCGCTGTATAGCATATCTAGGGAACATAGGTGAGGTGCAGCTGGACAGAGTCACCTCAACTATGTTTGCTCACCCCAGCGCACATTACAGCGCATTCCAAGACGTACCCGCATGTGGTGAAAGAACCCTAGCTGTACAAGGACTGCGCGGACGGAGAGGATGCAACTGGCGGCAAGCACTGGAAAGCGCTTCCACCGAAGAAAGGGCAACTGCGATGCAACACCGACCTTAGCATGCTGAAAAGAGTTGTTGTGCCGAGGATCAACTTGATAGATGTGCCAGCCAGTTAGTTCAAGATTCAACTGCACTTACATCAATAGAGTAAGCAACTCCAAGCAGCAAGCTGACGATCAACGTGGTGGTAAGGCCCGGGGACTGCGCCAGCAGACCCAACGTAATACCCTGCGCCGAGTCATTAAGAACCATGTTGAAACTCTGCAAGTTGTTCCGGAAATGTGGTGTATGCGTGTGCTACACACAGTTTGATGGCTTGACTTACCAAAGCTGCAAATCCCCATGAGAGTGCAGCACCAAACTCTTTGGAAAATTCACCAGACGCAAGCGGCAAGTACGGCTTGTTAACCTGTCATGTCAGAGTAGTAACCTGAGTATGAGTGCACTGAGGGGCACACTGCCCGTGTGCAAAGGGCGATGTCCTTCGAGCCCAAGCCTCACCTTATCAATTTCAATGTCATAAACTTGATTGAGGCCCACGATGGCCACATTGATGCAGAGCGCAGGGATTAACGCCTGTTCACCAGGCATCATCATCATGTTCGTTGTTGCTGGCAGTGTAGATACACCAGCAAGGTTTACTGGAGGAACCTACCTGAAACAAGCCCAGTATGGACCTTGCATGCAGAAACCGTACATGTCCTATGGCTAGCAACGACACCGAGCAGATACTGATGATCTGCGGGAACAAACAAGCGAAAACTGTCTCAGCGCACAAGACAAAAATTCGTCGTAGTGACGGATCATCCCAAGTAGCAGTATCCAACCAATGTGTGCCCGGATCGCTTGGACTAAAAAAATCTCACACGCTCAATGCCACAACACTAGAGGTGCTGCAGCGAGTTGTGTGAGGCAGCAACTGGCAAAGGATCGCCAGACACAATGCTTGCAAGGCAAGCTGAAGAGCGTGCTGAGCGGATATGCGCAGTCGAAACACAGTTTTTACTACTGCCTATGTTTACTGAAAATGAACAAAACACGGCACAGCTTGCATGCATTGACATGCAAAGCTCAGGCATTGCACAACAGGGCAACTGGCCCCACAACTGGAGTAGAGCAAGCAGACACTGACCGTGCCTATGACAGTATGGGGTCGTGAGAAGCGGTAGAATGCGCTCGCAAATGCTGAGACAGAGTCGAAGCTAGGAGCAGCGACAGCTGCTGTGCTGGATTGGCCGCCTGGGGTGGCGGAATCTTCGTCATTGGCGTTGATGGGAGCAACCGTAGCGCTGACTACAAATCGATCTCGATGGGGGGAACGCTGTGCATGCCGCTGGTGACCACCACCGCCTGCTCGCCGCCACCTACAGCTGCTGCTACTGCTAGGTTTCCGGCAGCGCAGCAGCAGTGAGGCATGCTTACTGCGGACGGGCCACGCTGCTGCAGCTACTTGCGCCCTCTCACCACAGCCCGAAGCACCTCCGCTACTGCCAGCAGCGATGCATGCATTCGACGACAGTGGACCGGCGGCAGCAGAGCACACCGCCGGCGCCGCCACGCACCACATGACACCGACGCGCCGAACGACACCACTGACGCCAACGCCGCCGTCGGTGTGAAATTTTGTCTTGGTAGGTGAAAGTCAGTTAGCAGTCAGATCTAAGATCCAGCCAGCTAGGCGCGAACGGCCGGCTGAAAAGCGCAGCGGCGCAAAAAGCTGCGGGCAACACGGTTAAAGCAGATCGACCGGGGGAGGGTTTCCCGGTCGAGCAGTTGTCATCTCGGTTAGAAACCCCGGTCTCAGGCCGACTGGTAAAGCGGCCAAATGATTGCGTGGCAAGGTGCAGTATCTCTGCTGAAAGAGTCGCTGCGATCGGGATGATTGTTGAATCAGTGTTGATCACTCGACTTGGTGTGCTCCACTGTCAGTACATAACGCACCAGACAGTACATGATGCACCAGACTCGGTCTGACGGGACTCCAGGTGAAGGCAACGTCTGGCTCCTGCAGCATTATCAGCAGTCCGACTGCTGTCGCACACAAGTCTGTAACACATGGCGCAATGCTTGTACAAATTGCAATCTTGTTGAATCAAGCCTACACAATTAGCATGTGATATGTACATGATGTGTGCATTAGCGCAACACGCATGAGGGCATCACGTAATTTTTACATACGTCGCTACGAGCGCNAATAACGTTGCAAAACACAAAGCCCAAACTTGCCCCACACCGACTGCGCACACACTCTCCTCACCTTTGCCGCAACGTTCACGCCGACGGCAACCTTGGCAGCTGCTGCGCTGAACCCACGAGAACACTACCCCAGCGGCGGCAGCGGCGGCGGCGGCGGTGACAGCTGGAAAGGACCTCCTACGGCAACAGGCGGGCGTTAAAACCCCCCCTCCAGCGCGGGTAAACGCGTCCCCCCGCGCGTATGTTTCGCTATGTGTTGAACACATTGTGGTCCATTCTGTATAACAGCGAACATCAGCCAGACTCAACATGAGCATACTGTTACATGTATAAACATAACGGGTCAGTGAATTCAATAGCAAAGGAGCCTCCTTTGTTATTGTCTTTGCACTGTGCTTTGAGATCCAATGCAATAATAATAACAACAGCAACAAGCATGTAGTGCATGCGTATCTACGAATTAATGTGCATCAATGAGTGGGTGCGCATATCATAATGCCGCACGTTGCACAATATGCCACGGGCCCGAGCAAGCAAATATGTTGATGCATACAAGTTAGTAGATAAGTGCAGACATGCGTGGAGCAAGCAATTGCCCGCATGCAATAAGCTGCACATGCTGCTATGAACCAACACCAACAAGGCAACATACTGCTACAACATGTGGTGCCATAATTGTCATGACCGCCATTCCTGTCAATTCATAATCTGGGCTAACTTCAGTTCTAAATGGCTAGTTGTGTTGCGACTGCAACATGACAGAATGGATGCAGCGCTTTGAAGTGCAATGGGTGACGGCGGGGGCAGAGGCACTGTTGTCGTCCTCCTTGCCGTCGGCCTAACTCAATGCAGTCCGGTTTGCAACGCAGTGCCAGCAACTGGCGGTGACACACACCCTGCCTGTAGGTGCAGCCACCTGCTCTTGCTGGTTGTGCGTCATCATCACTGCCGTCATCTCGTTTGCACTTGGGTATTTTGCAATAGGCCCCTGGCTAACCCTTCTGATGGATAAAGCTCTTGGTGGGTGGGTGGGTGGGTGGCTGTGCGTTTGGGACTGTAGTGGCCTGCAATGTGTGCTTGCATGTGCACGGCAAAAAACATGAATGGAGAAAATTTTTAGATATATACATGACATTGCACCTGCACACTTTAAGACAATATGTGACAACAATTAATGATTGATGCACACCTTGCTCTCTCATGCATGCAAGGTCAAGCTAAAGGGTACTTCACCACTTGCAGAGTTAGCAGCAAGTTGGTGCTAAACACGTGCACGTGTACATGTCTAGACTTGAATTGCTGCGCATGTACAGTAAGATTTATAACATAAAGACATGCACAACTTGAAGTGCAAGCACAACAATAAAGCTATACAAATGTAAGACATGCACATGACACCGTAACTGCTAGTTATGTCATTGCAACCATGTGCATTGGTATGCGATAAATGGCGTGGTGAGAACTGCGATATACATCCAGTCTACATTGCATAAAAAGCAAAGGCACTATTGCACCCATGCAGTGTACAAAGATGGTATGTTGCATATGCTGCATGTGCAGCCAACAGCCATTGACACATGTTAGCCATGCTCATGCAATGTCGGGTCACTGGCTGCTATACTCTTTGCTTGTGTCCGCCGCTTTTGGTGGCCAATACTTACATGTTGCCAATTGGCCTGTGACTGTTAACTGATTCATATAGATAACAGGTCTTACGCGCATGCTATGCAAGACCCGCTGCACTCAACTCACGGTCGCCACATCCATTGCAACTATAAAACTTGGCGGGGAGAGTGGAAGTGGGAAGGGGCGGGGACATAGCTTATACTCTCACCACACACCCACACCATCTCACTGCACTGCACTGCTCTGCACCGTCCTTGCGGCCCTACCTTCCACTGCACCTAGCGACTGATTGTCTACCTCTGCTTCTACTCTATGGATGATAGGTCGGTTGCCATACCTTTTCATCCCCATCATCACCCACCGTTCACTACCCACTACATTGCACATAGTAGCACTTAGCAGCACTAGTGGAGTAGTCTTGGGCCCTAGGTGGTGTATGTAAGGGGTGTGGTACTCATTCAAACATGCACAGTCTGTGTGATTTTATGTGGTGTCCACTATTTGCTTGTGTTAGCTGCATGTTGTGACTGCTGATGACTGCACAGTATGCTACGTGCTAAGCATTGCATGACTGCATGACGTGCCGACTGACTTATACCCTATGCAACAGTCATGCTCACACACGCACCTTGGTTTCACATATCCAACCACCGGGTCAGGCACCTACCACTACACCCCAATAGTCATGCATTTGTAACAACACTTATGTGACACTAGCTAGATGAAACAACAGCACATCACATCATCGCATACAACAACGCCAGCAAGCAATGTTAGGGTTTGCTGCGCAGCCGACCAACTTAACAGCAATGATTAGTTGTTAGTAGCAAGCAAGCACGCACAGCAACCGCAACAGTCACAATGGTGTAGTGCTGGAGCCCAACAGCAGCAGCACGCCTAGGCTAGTGGTAGAACAGGATAAGCGCCTCACCTGAAACAGCAGCGCCATAGTTGAAACCTTGACAGAGTAGGCAAGGTCTGACTGTGGCCTCCAGAGTCTAAGCTAGACATGTTGGGACGTCCCAGAGGGGGAGCATACATGAGGCATAAAATCTTTTGTACATACTAGTTAGTATGGCAGCATGCATTTCAAGTTCATCACCTGCCCACACATGGGCTGGGTTGGGAGCAGAAGGGGGTGGGTGGTGGTGATGGTGGGGGGGAGCACAGCAACACAAGCTTATGCAAACCAACCATCCAACAAAGCAATTGTGCAAAAAATTCAAATTAATCAACCCGCTATTGCCTGTAACATCAGCATATACATGCGGCCACCGATGAAAGGCAACATAGCGCGTTCTACGGCTACACAAAACGACATACCAGCACCAAAGTGTCTGGTTAAGCCTACTGCAATGCCTGCTCACACTACACGACAGCTTGAGCCGCGAGCTATTAGCCCAAGGAACCGGCCACACTGAGGTTGAGCAATCCTCAGCTGACGAACAACAGGCAGGAGGCTGAGAAGCTGACAAGGCAGCACCAGCCCTAGCCTCCGGCGCCATAGCGCATACGAGCTAATGCTGACGCAGAGCACACGCCACAGCAACGGGCGCGGAAAAATGGGGAAAGCTGAAGCCTAGAGCAGGTCTGCCACATTGGACGGCAACTCCTCAATGACGGTGTTGTAGAACCGCTGAATATCCCGAATCATGCCCTCATCCTCCTTGGTCACAAAGTTGATGGCCACACCCTTGCGCCCGAACCGACCACTGCGACCAATACGATGCAGGTAGTTCTCTGGTTGTGTTGGCAGGTCGTAGTTGATGACCAGCGACACCTGCTGCACATCAATACCGCGCGCCAGCAAGTCCGTGGTGATCAGCACTCGCGATGACCCAGATCGGAACTCGCGCATGATGATGTCGCGAGTGTTCTGGTCCATGTCTCCATGGGTGGCGGAGACAGTGTGGTCGCGAGCGCGCATCTTGTCGGTCAGCCAATCCACCTTGCGGCGGGTGTTGATGAAGATGACACTCTGAGTGATAGCCAACGTCTCATACAAATCGCACAGAGTATCCAACTTCCACTCCTCGCGGTCAACGTTGACGTAGAATTGCTTAATACCCTCCAAGGTAAGCTCATCGCGCTTCACCAAAATCTTCACAGGCTTGTTCATGAACTTGCGGGTGATCTCCAGTGCCTCAGGAGGCATGGTGGCTGAGAACACACCAACCTGGAGCTTCTGGGGAAGCAGCTGGAAGATGTCATAAATCTGCACAGAGCAACGATGCAACAAATCAGTGACAGCAAAAGAGACATGGCAAGGGTGTAAACACACCTGCTTTTGAGTCTGTGACTTGCATAAACCTCAGAAGGGCAGTTCAAGTGTGTTGAAGCATAATTACCTGATCCTTGAATCCGCGAGAGAGCATCTCATCTGCCTCATCAAGGACAAAGCACTTGATCTGGTCTGGGCGCAGGGCGCGGCGGCGAAGCATATCATAAACGCGTCCTGGAGTTCCCACGACAACATGCACACCACTCTGCAGAATACGCTGATCCTCGCGCACACTTGTTCCACCCACACAAGCGTGGCACTTCACCTGTTGATAGGAAAGAAAATTAGTAACGCCTTGGGTACTCTATGCACTGTAGACTCGGCCAGCATTTGAATGAGCACTGTACCTGTAAGTAGTCACCAAGGGCCCTCATGACCTTCTCAATCTGCTGGGCCAACTCACGGGTTGGTGCAAGGACCAGAGCCTGGCACTCGAGTAACGAGTAGTCAAGCTGCTGGAGGATGCCGGCGCAGAATGTGGCCGTCTTGCCAGTACCAGACTGAGCCTGCTGAATCACATCCAGACCCCGGCAGAATGGCACGATGCCACGCTGCTGAATCGCGGATGGCTTTTCAAAACCTGTAAGAAGCGCGCGTTTGAATTGTAGCAACACCAAACTGCAGCAAGCACGTGAGCTTTTGTAACCACAAAAACATTCACGGAGACGTTGAGATCAAGGAGAGGAAGAATGCTAGACTGCACGTACCATAGGCATAGATGCCGCGCAGAAGGTTCTCATGCAGGCCCATGACATCAAATGTCTCGGCAACCTCCTCCCACGTCGAGATGAAGTCCTCGTCCTGCATGCTGCAGATTGCACTTATTAGACCTTTGCCTTCCACCAGTGAACATAATAAGCGCAACAGCGCCAGTAACGTTTGATAGTCCTGCGGACAGTGGCTTACAGCTTCTCCATATTGGAGTCGTAGGACTTGTTGTCCCATGCTCCTTCTCCCGCCATGATTGCTTGTTAAACCTGCATTTCCATTATTATATTAATGATGACGACTTTGCCTCAAACAGCAATGAACGACAGACGTGCACGACGGTAAGTCACTTTGGGAAGGGGTGCATGGACGAAACAACAAAAAACAGGTAGAAAGCAACCACAACAGGGTCTAGCGCAGCCCTACTATGCCTGCATTTTTACACTCGATAGAGAACGCATGCGCTGGACAGCTTCGCACTACAGTAGCTACTTACAGCGGTCAGTCAATTGCAGCAACACCCAGCGGAGACACTCGAATCGCAGCAGAAGCGGAAGCATGGGCAGACGCAGAGGACAGCTACCACGGAGTATAGCATAGACTACAAGAAACTGAGCAACGAAGGTAGAGCAACGGATCCACCTTTCCAGAAGTCGCAGTGCAGCAGCCAGGCCGAGAATAACGTTGCAAAACACAAAGCCCAAACTTGCCCCACACCGACTGCGCACACACTCTCCTCACCTTTGCCGCAACGTTCACGCCGACGGCAACCTTGGCAGCTGCTGCGCTGAACCCACGAGAACACTACCCCAGCGGCGGCAGCGGCGGCGGCGGCGGTGACAGCTGGAAAGGACCTCCTACGGCAACAGGCGGGCGTTAAAACCCCCCCTCCAGCGCGGGTAAACGCGTTCGTATCCCAGATATACTACCTCAGTCGCCAATC
Organism: Chlorokybus atmophyticus; assembly: GCA_009103225.1. Lineage (NCBI taxonomy): Eukaryota > Viridiplantae > Streptophyta > Chlorokybophyceae > Chlorokybales > Chlorokybaceae > Chlorokybus > Chlorokybus atmophyticus. The sequence continues at coordinate 587,481 of RHPI01001168.1, read as the reverse complement.
GGCTAATCAAGGTGTTCTAGGGCTACCGCTTGCGCGCTTGCAAACGGAGAGGAACGCAAACAGGACTACATTTGGCGCCATACGGGTGCTCCGTGCGTCACCACCGCACGCGGTTTTGCCGCGGCCTGCCTGGGGGGGTGGGGCGCGCCGCCAGGGGGGAAGCATCGCCTGCCACTAGCCGTCGATGGAGCGAAGCCGGTCTTACAGTACAAAACCAAACGGCAGGCGCAATTCGCGCGGAATAGGCGTACAGCTCACGGGTCTTACGCGGGTTCGGAGCAGCTTCCCGCGGCGGTTTCTTTTTCCCGTCACCCCGCGCTCGCTGTTCTTGCGGCTCGATGCCTGCCAGGTGTCCACTCCGCAACGGGGGTGATGGGCTGGCACGGGAGATTCGGTATGCGCTCGACGGGACCGATATTGACGCTCAGCTTATGAATCCGGATCGTTCAATCCTGTTCCCCTCGCGCTCACATGCTTTCGCCAATTCGTTAGCTGCTTAGCGCCAGGCCAGGGCAGGCCACGCCAGGCCAGGCCAGGCCAGGCCGGGGGCGATGAAGTTATGCTTGGCGGAGCTAGTTTGCCGAAGCTATAGATGAGCCGAGCGGGTTGATGGTTGCTTGTAAGAACGATAACATGGACAGGATGTCGCAGAAGACGCGCCAAAGCGTTCAGGAGGCGGGGGGCAGCCCCGCCGCTCTCAAGCAGCAGATGGCTGGCGCCGGAATGCCACGCCAGAGCAGGCGTATGAGCAATTCAAACTCCGTTCGATACTCGTAAGCCAGCATCACAGCGTCTTGTGGAACAACAAAGCACTCTGTTTTTGCAAGTCTCACCTTGTGTGAAAGCTGCTCGACTGTCGTCAAACAACCATAAATCAGAACGTTGCTGTGCAACCATTTACAACTATAGAAGTTATATACTGAAGTATAAGCTGCTTGTGATGATGTCACTGAATGGCGAGCCTTTCATGTCTGCTGTGCGACACTTACCAAACAAGAACAACTTGGCTGTTGGTACAACGGATGGTCGAGTTGCAATTGCCGTCTAGGTCGCCTGGTTTTGTCTACCGACTTTACAGTGAGCGAAGAGTTGCCTTTGTGGTCAAGCCAGCTAGTGCTCAGTTGGTTGCTCACTAAGTTCCCTCGTCTGGTTGTTCCCTAACTTTGCAACACATGTGTCTGCTCGTGCACAGAACACGAAGCAGCGTTCGCAGCAGCAGGCGGTCTGTGGCAACATCCAAGCGTGGGAAGACAGACAATGCCTATGGTGGGACACAAGCGCAGGTATGACTGCCTTCTCCGACAACAACCACGTGCATTAGCAGTGCGTGGCACTCAGCAGTGTGTGCGGGCATTGCGAGAGGACACTTCTGCTCCTGCTAGTTGTGCTGCTTTCACTGTGCCACTTGCAAAGTTAGTCATGATCAGGACAAGTACCAGTGTTGGCAATTTGGCATGTTGTGCCAGGTCTTTGACGAGAATGGTGTGGACGTCACGCCAAGGCCACTGCAACCAGCACGTGGTGCGGGTCCTGCGCGGGGAGGTCCTGGGCAAATGCCTAGTGGAGAGGCAACACCTAACTCGGACCTGTCGGATATGCTAGACCGCCTATCCACTGGATTCCGGTCAGCTGGTTGTGTGTTAACCTGCGCATGACACATGCCAACAGTAGCTGTTGTGTGATCCATGCACATTGAACACATAGCACGAAGCAAGCACAAACCTTAACCTCAGCAGAGTCAGTGTATAGCTGGCTTGCATGGAATCTAACTTTGCTAAATCACAGGAGCGGAATGTCTGCGACAGCCAGTGAGAGTGGATCTTTCACTCCTGAGGCACTGGATGAGGACAGCGGTGCTGAAGGTGGTGATTTGTCAACGCCTCGTGCTGATGGGGGCATGGAGGGACCGACTTCAGGGCAGGGGGGGCGCAAAACCGAGGTCCTCAACGAAAGCGACCTGCGCGTGCTGACAGCTGCCGACCTTGATCGGCCGGTATGCGCAGCTGTTATAACGCCAAGCTGTCAATGCTGGCATGTGCATTGCTGATCGCACATGAATGGTCTTACAAAGCACCCCACACAACTATGCCGAACGTGCGTATAGTTCAGCGCTGGGTATCATTTATTGGTCAGTAATCAACCTGCAACTGCGCTTACTGTTCTGTCCTCAGGTTTACTTGACCCTTCAAGAGACCGAAACGTTCATGCTTATGGACATGCCTTCCGTTTGCGTCTTGGCTGACAGCGCAGAGTCAGTAGAGGTGATGGCTTGCCTTTGCTACACTGGACAAGTTTTACACACGTCAAGATGTTAGTGCCCACTGCATGCTTGTTGCAGGTGATGGCAGTCAATACAAGGTACAAGAAAATGCTCGCACGGAAGGAAGGCAGTGAAAACTTTGTTGATACAGGAGTTCAGGTGCCAAGTTATGCAGGCGTCACTGCCCTTGTTGAGGAATAGTTTTCCTTTAGCATTTATGCTAACGCCCACATGGTGATTGCAGACGCTCAATACCCTCTGCAAGAATAAAGAAGTGCAATCAAGAGTCGTGCTTGTGACACCGGCTAACTGTCAGGTGTGTGGCTTGGCAAGTGTCTGGCCAACTGGGGCTATATCGTAGCCATACCTTCTGCAACTGAGTGTTTGTGTGACTCTCAGGCGTCATCTTGGGATATCCATGACTCTTTCGCAGCTGTGGAGGCAACAGATAGTGTCGATGGGGCTGATGGTGTGGATACCACTGCAGGTAATGGTGCGCAATTCTGTGGCTGCCATTAGTTGATATCACCTGTGCCATACATCATGAATACAACACCACACATACAAATCAGTGCTTAGCATGGGAGTCATTGTGTTGTAAGCGGTTCTTGGTTGGGTCGTGCATGGCGAACATACCGCGTTTTGCATGCACCGTGATGGCTTACCTCTGATGGTCTGCTCTTGTTGTCGTGCACATCCACGCCAGCAACTGCCAGTCGTGACTCTCACAGCATGCTTGTGTGCGCAGTGTCCACCACCAATGCCGCAGTTGGTCAGAGTGTAAGCCAGCCTGCCGCTACTGGCAGTAGCATGGACATCAATGCCCTCAGTGGCGGCGGCAGCAGCTCGATGGTGGGTGGATCAATGGCTGTCAGTAGAACAGCAGAGGTGCGTTTATCAGCACTTGTTCGTGTCATGTGCACATGGCTCACTGGTACTGTTCCACATTGCTGATGGCTGCCATGTCTTGGACAGCAATCGATGGCAATGCAGTACTCGTCCGTGGTGGTTGCAAGCGAACCCGAGAAGCCCAACACCAACAGCGCGAACGCACTTGCTTTGGGTAGGCAGCAAGTTTCTTAGTCTACTCAAACCTGGTATGCACAGGTTTTGACAGTGATTGCAGTCAGACGGTTGTTCACACGCTCTCAAGTACTCGCGCAGGTTTGATTTGAGTTAACAGTCCAATGTGTTGCTCGTCAGGAGGAGATGCTGCAGAGCCTGGACCGGTTAACCTGTCGCAGTTAACCGGCTTACCGAGGGCTTTGCAAGTCATGGAAAGGGCTGTTACGCAGAACAACTACAATGACAAGGTAGGTGTGCATGCGTCAAGCTCCCACATGGCTGCAAGCTCACTGCTGTGATGCCGTTTTGCAGTTGCTGCAGTACAGAAATCATCGAACACAGCATCAAGAGGACAACATCTTGGAAACATCCCTTCGGGCTCCACACCGCTCTCTGGAGGTTCTATGGAATTTCTCTTGCGATCTGACAAAGGTGCAAACTCACGAAGTGTTGAGCTTTTCTGTGCAGAGTTACTCATTGACCACCACACAGTGCTGCTCACGTATACTGCTGTCGCAGGGGCGCAACGTGTCATGCATGGCTTGGAATGCAGTGAAGTGCGACCTGCTGGCTGTTGGCTATGGGCAATTTGAGTTCGGTCCGCATGTGGCAGGACTGGTTGCATTCTGGTCATTGCAAAACCCAACGTATCCAGAGTGGTCCTTTTCCACTCGTACTGGTGTCACCGCCCTGCACTTTTGCAAGTCTTCCCCAAACCTGCTAGGAGGTGCAACCTCAGCCTCTTCCTTGGTGCATTTGCATGTCGCATTTGGCGCACCCTTTCAGGCTTGATCAGCATGAACAAGGTTACTGTCGACATCATAACACCTTGACAACGTGCGCACATATGCAGTGGGCTTGAAGGATGGCACAGTTGGGGTGTGGGATGTGCGAGGCGGAGGCACATCTGCGTCTGCTGCGAAGCCAATGGTGGAGAGTGGCGGTGCTACCGGCAAACATCTGGACCCCGTGTGGGCCCTTTCGTGGGTGGACATGGGTCATGATAGACCAGAAAGCCTTGTGTCAGTATCGTCCGATGGCCGCTTGACGCTCTGGTCCCTCAAAAAGGTGCACCTCCATTGACAAGATGAACAACAAGAGACAGCTGTTTGGGTACTTGACAGTGCAGATGCATGTGCTTAGTTATATGCACACCCATATGCATGCCAACACAGGGTCTGGAGTGCTCTGACCTGATGAAGCTGAAACGCGTGGGTGCACGAACTGCAGCACGTCCGGCAGTGGCACCTGCACCAGGTGCAGCAGGAGCTCCCGCCCCCCGTGTGATGCACAAAAGCGAAGCCTTTATCTCCAGAAAGGCATCTGGCATGTGCTTTCATTTCTCCAGAACTGACCCCAGGTGACTATCATTTTGCCTATACGCTTGTTCACGACACCGCGGCCAAGCCATGAATTTCTCTACACAATACGCATTGAAGGGACACGTCCAGTGCGCCCTTGGGATTGGGCATCCAAGCAAGTCATAATACACACACATGGGCCAGTGTTGCGCTACAAGTTCGCTCTGCTGTCATGCTGCGCATCATTACACATGGGATGTATGGTTGACTGCATGCATTGGTAGATGATACGCAAGGTTCAACATGTTGTGTTATGACAATGGTGTCTCATGCTGCTTGTTGTCAGACCACAACTGACCTACTGCATCTTGCACAGCATTTACCTTGCCGGCACGGAGGAAGGCAACATACACAAGTGCAGCACCTCATACAGTGAGCAATACCTACAGACATACTTTGGCCATGCCGGGCCTGTTTATCAGGTAAGCAAACGTGGATCATGCTTGGATAACTTACGGAGGTATTGATGTGCTGAATACCAGTGCATGATTGTCGTGTGTCTGGCCGCAGGTGAGGTGGTCGCCTTTCGCAAAGAACTATTTTCTCAGTGCCAGTGCTGACTGGACTATCAAGCTATGGAAGGACGAACAGGTGAGTCGCTGACAAGATTGGGAACCTGATACCATGAGTGCGCCGTGGTGGATAACATAACTTTGTGTGGGCAGGATGATGCATTGTTGACGTTTCAATGCGGAACCGACGCCATCGCTGATTGCCAATGGTCTCCTTTCAACTCCACTGTGTTCGGCACCGCCACAACCAGTGGGCGTGTTGAGGTGCAGTTACATGAATGCATGCATGCAAGCAGCGACATGCACCCATTGCTCAAATGTGCAGAGTGGTTCGCGTGGACCCCAACGACCCATTTGTCACGTTAGGCTTTCTGTGCACCACATCATTGTCAAATATGCTTGTGCTTGTTGATTCAGCTTCTGCATTTGATTGAGACCGCTGCAGAGGTCAGTTTGATGGGATGGTGTCTCTGCAGATATGGGACGTAGAGGTCAGTGTCCTGCGTCCTGTGCTCTCCACAACGGTCAGTGGCGGAGGTGCGCTTTCATGCCTGCTGTTTGGGACGGATTCTCCTATCGTTGTGGCTGGCGGGCAGTCCGGTGCCGTGTCTGTCTTTCGCATGGTGAGTGCTGAGTGATGCGCAAATGCCACCAGCAGCAGTACAACTGCAATATGCCACGCACAGTCCCCACACAATATGGGGCGCATGCTTGTCATATAGTGCTTAGCATTGGTGTCAATTTGCCGCTTGCAGGTGGGCATCGCACAGCCAGAGCAGACCCCAGAGCAGCAGGCGGCGAGGCTGGAGTCCGTCATGTCGGCGAACAGCGCGAATACGAGTATATAGGAAGGATTGCAGAGCCGTAGCAATATCTTAGAGGGGGGGGG